>CAXAMN010025473.1:156394-171979 GCA_963970005.1 Durusdinium trenchii | reverse complement strand
TGCAGACTTCTTTATTTCCCTAGGAGTCTCAGAAAATTGGTTTTTTTGGTTTTTTTGGTCCTCTGCAGACTTCTCTATTTTCTTGAGTGTTGTTTTCTCCTTGGGAGAAATGCACTTATCAACGCATCTGGAACTCCTGACAGGTCATCCTCTTATCTGCTGCATTCTGAACCTCTACATCTCATCTCCTTGGAACGTCAGAATTGAATATGCAACTTCTGAGCAATGTTTCACAAAAGATCTTCATTTGCTGGCTTCTGTCATTGAAGGTATTTTTCATGCATGTCCCTGCAGTAGTTGATGTCACTTCCATGTCATTTGATTCTTCCACTGCTAGATTTTGCTCTCAAATCTGATTTGCTCTCATCCGCTTCCTGACGTCTTCTTTGTGCTCATTGTCACCTACCATGGCACTTCAGCTCTTTGCAGGAGCTCTCATTGATTGGGTGCGAGAAAGACATTGTCATTGGAGATGAAATCTCAGAGGCTGCGCTCCGCAAGTATGATGACTATGTGCACAAGGTTGCTTTCCCACCCAAAAAGAGGGCATCAGTGACTGAACTTGTCGGAGATGGTCACTCGAAGGTCCACATCAAATGTGGCGAAACTACCACACATGCAGGACGACCTCGGAAAGACGGTTCTTTGAAACCCTTTGGGCATGGATGGTTCATGCTAGTCAACCCGCAGGATCAACGAATTCTTTGTGTGGTTGCCATGGACAAGCCGGAGAACAACCCAGTGGTCCAGAAGTCGTTGGAGAAAGTCTTGCCTCTGTACCAGAAAGTCAATGGATTCATCATGGACCGTGTCTGTGGTTTCGCACCGACTCATGCAAGTAAGAAGTCCCTCTCCCAAATCAAATATTGGAGCCTTGACAAGTTCCACGCCCACAGGCACAAGAAGACTTGCGTGTACAATCCACTCTACGTCAAGCGTTTGTCTCGGCGATTTGCGAAGACAAATACGTCGGCTTGCGAACAAGTTTTCTCTTGGTTTCGCAATTATGCACGGATTTTGAATGAGGCACGTGCAATTCGCCACACTTTTAAGGTGCTGTACTTTTCCAAATTGCACAACCAAGCTGTGGCTGAAAACAAGGCCAGCTACTTGAACAAGTTCAAGAAAGCTGTGTCTAAGGTAAGCAAAGCATATGCTTGCTAGAACTAGATTTTGGAACAGAACTAGCGCGGAAAAATGAGATGTCTTAGCGCCAACTCCTTGCTTGCATTGTCTGCAGCAGATGATTTGACTGTGGTAGTATCCTTATGCATTCTTCCAAAAATCATCTTCTTTACTGTCATGCTGGCTCTGACAAAAGAAAGTAGAAACACATCTTGCAACTGCATCATCTGCTTCCAATCATCTGGAAATGCCTCACATCTGTACATTAACAAACAATAAGCTAGAAATCATTAAAAAACCTATGAATTAAAAACCCACCCCCCAGCGCAATCCGCTCTCTATAAATATTACATATACGATATGTGTTATAATATATATGTTTTTTGTGTGTGGAATCCATGAGAGATTGTTTTTTCTTCCATCCTAGTGTTGAAGTTGGACGGATAATATTTTACTTTGTGATCGCCGTCATTCTCACTGGGCTGGTCATCGCAACCCTTTCGAGTCCAAACGAAATGTACCTTTCCTAGGAATTCCTGCTGGGAAGACGTCCACTGTGGACCCAAAAGTGGGTAGAGGATGGTAGAGGGAACACGCAAGTCGTAACCAGATAATGCCATGCCATGATACTCGCATCGAGGTCCACTTCCCAACGGGGGTCTGGCTGTGTCGAGATCGGCTGAGGATCTGCGACCGATCGATGGCAACCTCCAGGGTGCAACTGACTCGATTTGCTGCGGTTTCGACAGCCGGGATAGATGCTGCCGAGTCAGATTTTCAGGTTGTTCGGAAAGTGATGACACAGTGACAGACAAATGAACAGGTCGGCTTGGGATTCCATTGCGTACACTTTGTGAATATATGAGCAACTGCCAAAACCTCCGATGAAGGCAGCATCACTACAGTGAAGACTAAGTGAGTCAAGTGAAGGAAGCCTTCAGGAACGATAAGGTTCACAAAAAGCAATAAGGTTTTAGTACATGTTGTTAGGTGTGTCCAAACCCTCAGGAACGATAAGGTTCACAGAAAAAAAACGATAACATTGGGAAGAGTGCGCATTACAACACATAATAGGTTTTGCACGTTGCTCATACAGAATCATGCATATAGATTCCGCATTATAGTAATGACTGAAAAATAGAAGCACATAAACATTATATATATATATATATATTCGCAGCAATGTTTGGACTTGGTTGAGCACTGGAAACACAGATTGAAACTGTGGAATGCCTCCTTGAGCAATTTGAACGCAACTGTGAACAGCACCGGATTTTCGCCCAGGAGTCACCATAGACCTACTGTAAACGATCCGCAGAAGTCACCGGGTTCCCTCATTGGACGGGGACTGCGGGACTGTGTTGATGGAAAGGGTGCCCTCCTTCCACTTGCGGTTAGCTAGGACGATTGTTTTTGGGGACCCTACTCACAATCTACAAGAACAAATATATCACCGTCGTTGTCGTCGTCGTCGTCGTTGTCATCATCATCATCATCATCAGCATAACAATCACTGTCGTTGTCATGATCATGATCATCATGACATACCCGACAGCTCTTATTCTTGGATGCCAATGCCAGGCCAATAGTTTTTATCGCTGTCCCTCGAACAACGAGGCTCGCAGATGGACGTGTTGAATCCGTGGTGGTCTCCTGTTTTTTCAGCAGCGAACGACTTCCGGGGTGGGGGGGAATCTCAAAAGGTGCAGGGGCCGTTTGCCTCAAGGCATGCTCAAATGTGAAGACCAAGGGCCAAGGATAACCTTGCTACTTGGATGTGCTTTTTTTTTGGCAGTGTTCTTTGCTATTGTTTTTTGAAATATATATATATATAAGATTTCTTTCTTTCTTTTTTTTCAACCAGAACCAAACTGGCCTTGGAGGGTGGAGATGTCGGATCCATGTTTCCCAGTCAAAGGAAAGCCAACAAGCTATAGAAAGTGTTCCACGCTCACTAGCTTTCTTGGGTAGGTGAGGCAACATCTAAAATCATGTATACTTTCATATACTATTAGCGAACTATTAATACATTCTCTCTTGTGCATCATCCGGTGAACCTTCAGGTGACCTTCGCCTTCCCGGTGAATGAGGCCCTTTCGATGAAGCGAATGGACCGTTCGTCGCGGCACGGTGGATCCGTGCGGTTCTTCGGGTCCGACGAATGCGTTTCAAAGGGTCTCGGACCAACTCGACATCACAGGGGGGAGATCCGGAAAACAATGGGTTTTGGATGGTTTTGGTCTATATAATATTCTATATCTCTTCTTCCAGGAGGTCTTTAGGAGGTCTCTCTATCTAAATACACCCCCCCACATGTGCAAAGTAACATCTTCTTCACCTCCCAGAGCTTCACGGTGATACATGGTATGAGGTTGGCCCAGCAAGCGTCCCCAGCGGAAAATAATGGCCTATGGCACTATAGCCCATCCTCTGATCAAGGTCGGGTGCCAGGAGGGTCTACAGACCTGAAAAAATATACTTGGAGGTTTAGGGCCTATAGGGCATGGAAGGTGAACATCCCTGGGGCACTTCATGGCTGTTCATCTCTTCGCCTCGGCTTGGGCCAAACCGGCCCGAATGAACCAGGTCTTGTCGGCCAGACGGCCAGGCAGGGGAGCTGAGATAGAGAAGTCTGAGAAGTCCCAAACGAGACGACGATGCACGTCGATGCACACATGTTTGGTGACCATGTTGAGACAAACAGATGTTTCTTTTAATCACCTCATTTCATTCTCATGCAAGTATATAGTACTTTTCTCTCTTTTGCTCAGGATATTTCGGGATCGATCCAAAGAGCAGAGAAACCCTTAACATAATCATCTGCGTAATTCATCATCCTGACTCTGATGGACACTGATGGATTTCTCCGTATGATCATTGGAGGGAGAGCAGGTGCCTCGTTTTTGAGACTCCATGCCGGTGAACAACTTGATCACCAGCAGCAGCAGCAGCAGCAGCAGCAGCAGCAGCAGCAGCAGCAGGGATACACATGCGCTGCAAAATATCCTGCACCTAGTCCTGCACCTGAGTTGCTAGGCTAGGGCCTAGCTTTAACCAGAAACTTCGGCACTACGTGCACCCGAAAAAAGAGAGTCAACGCACATTGCATAGTCGGACAAGGTAAAGTCAACAATCTCTCAATTACTGTATGTGTTCACTTCCATTGCTTCCGGGAAGGATTTTTCCGTTTCTGCAGATCAGAAGAACTTATCATTTGTGCACATATAATGATCAGAATTGATCCCCTCAAGAAAGATACGTCTCAGCCGCGATCCTGGACATCCTTTTTTTGTTTTTGCTGATTTCGTTGTTGATCTTCCTTCTGGCTTTTTGTCTGCTGACAGATCATGGACGATTTTGTTTTTTACTGTTTCTTTTTCTTTTGTTGCACTGCACATCCACACTTGGGAACTTGATGTGGCCCGCCTTTTTTCCTTCGTTGCTCCGGCTCCCCGGGTCGCCACAGGTCTCCGGTGCATAACACCGCCCTTCGCGACCGCGGATCCACCGGTCCCCAGCGTTTCGCGGTCCCTTCGCCAGGCTCCCGCGGCACGTCGCCGGTGTCGCGGCACGTGGAGGGCAGGAGTGGGTTCGGGGGCCGAAGTGGCGGCGGCCATTCAGGGAGCTGTGAAGGGGAGTTGCCGAATCGTTCTTTCCGACTGGGAGACCCTGGTTGACGTTCAGAACATGAACTGGCGAGCAGGGAGGTCACCCTACCAGGGTGAAACGGGCTCTGGGTTTTGACCCAGAGCCATATTTGGGTGTGAATTAGAATAGGGAGACCCCGGCCCTGGTTAGGTTTTGGATGGCAGACTGGGATGTCTACTGATTTTGATACACACACACACACACACATTTCTGGCACTTCATTCTCCAGATCTCCGGTCGTTTCAATGACACCCTTGACTGACTAAATAAAACCCACTAGTGTGGGTGGTTCTCTGGTTCCCCCTAATTCAATACATCCCCAAGTGTTTCGTCCTGAGTGGCCAGAAGGTATCATGTTTTGACGCTTCATTCTTAGACGCTGCACCTTGTTCTGCTGCGCTTCTTCTGCTGGTAGCTGGTAGCTGGAACAGGAAGTCGGCACAGCCGATAAATCAACATATGTGTCATGCCACAGCAAAGCACCAGAGCACGGCATATGAGCACCAGAGCACCAGAGTGAACTCCCACTCTGGTTGGAGGAGCTGAATGGAGCAAATGGACTTCTAGGAGGATGGTTTTCATGTCTCTTTTCACAAAGGCTTCCAGCTACCAGCAACTTTCTTCATTTTCCAAGGACATTTTTACACACCCACCCGAAACTCAGCAGCCGCATGTGGTGTTTGACCAATGATTCATTACCAACATTTAGCGCGGTGAGCGAGCACCCCTCTCGCCATGGTATGTATGCCAGACTCGTGATGAGCTTAGCTGGATGTGGCAGAAGCAGTGCTCGCAGTGTTTTTTTTTTTCCACGGCTTTCCAGGGCCACTTAGACTTTTAAAGGGTGCGCAAAACTCGTGTTTTCTGCACCGGAAAGTGAAGGTTCTTTTTTCTTCGGATACCGATTGGATACCACGTTCCGTGGTCCGAAACATGTCAAACATGTCCGCTCTCATTGGGACTTTGGGACATTGGGACACCTTCTTTTTTTGGCCTCCCAGGAATGAACTGATCTGGACCAGGATGCACCGCACGGTGGGAGTCACCAGGTTGGACGCCGACGAAATCGTCCGGATCAGTTTCTGGGGAAGCGTTCCCGACGTGTCGTCAAAAGCACGGGTTCGGTTGAGGTGTGAATCTGGTCATTTGACCCGGGTCATTTGACCCGGGGTCAACCAGGGTTAACGGGGTTTTGACCCACAGCTATATATATATATATACATACTATATGATCGTGTATAATAAGAGAGACCTCCATTGTGGTTGGGGGTCTCCCTATTGAAAAACACAACCCCACTGTATACATTCACGGCCACGATTGTGTTTGTGGTTTGTGTTTGAGAAGCGTCATGGGAACTGCTGAAAGCCATTGAGGCGCTCCTCATTGTGCCAGCGCTGGCCGGGAAGTTGTTTCGCGCGTCCAAGAAGCTGGGAAGTGATTTGAGCATGTGGGCACCCGAGGTTATAAAGCTAGCACAGGAATTTGTAGCAACTGTAAGCACTGCATTGGCGTATTTGTTCATGTCAGGGCTCATGGGCATATTCTTTGCTGATCTTTGCTTGTGACTTGCCCATCATTATGTAAACAGCACACTCTTTGCAATACCGCGTTTCTTGCCAAAACCTGCCCCCCAAATACCCAGGTTCTGAATGTACTTGGCACACCCCAAAGGTGCAACATGATTTTGAGGTACCAACATCAATTCGGCCTCCAAACCATCCCAAGAAGTCACACCTTAGCAGTGCACATATAGGTATACGGTATAGTTGTATGTGTCAGGACCTTCCACTTTTCCAAAACCTAAGTGACCTCATTCTGAGATCTCAAAAGGTCACTAGGAAGGTCCTGTCGTTTGGTCCAAACTTTGGGGGCGCAACGTCTTCGTCGAAGCACTTGACATTCCCATCTCAGGAATGTCTACGAGCTGCCTGGCATGACAGCAAGCCTTGAAAGGTTCAGAGTAGATGGCACAATCCCCGAAAGGTGGACCCCATTGTTTCTACTAGCTTCTTGTTACTACTAGTAAGGCACTTGTTACTAGTAGCGATGCCCTTGTTTCTACTAGCTTCTTGTTACTATATATACACACATGTTTGAGTTTGTGCCATCTACTCTGAAACCACTCTATTGCAGATCCTGAGCCTCTGTCCATTTTTTTTGGGGGCACTAAACACCTTTCGATGGCATGTTTCCGTCTTCCTTCTGAGCAGAGAGGAGGAGGCATTTTTTGGTTCGAAGGTACTAGTATGCCACAAGAGGCCATCCCGCACCACACGAGGGGGGCCATGCTCGTCTCGGGTGTTTGAACAACCAAACACATTGGCTTTGGCTTGTTCAACCCATTCAACATCGGCAAGCGCCCAGCGGTAGACGGGTGGCGTGTTTTGTAGATGGGAGGAAGCTCTCAGCAGTCTGTTGGAGGCCAGGAATGAGCTTGTCCAGACGTCAAGAAGCTATGCCATTTGCCAGAAGCTAGCTTGAATGAACACTTAGAGTGTGTGTACCTTAGGCTTCAAAACCGAAGAACACGTAGGGCATGTATAGAAACACAATGTTTCAAGGGAAAACACGATGTTGATCCCTATTTCGTTTTGGAGCTCGAATGCCGGCTAAGATGCAACGGCTAAGCCGATGCGGCCCTCGTGGCCGTTCTTGGGGGGGCCGGTGTCCAAGCGCCCCGAACGTAGCGTCCTTGCTCCTAGTAGCCCGGTGTCCAAGGCTGGATAACACCAAGATTGCAGGTGAGGTGGCCAATGCGAGGACGGCCAGTCACACTATGTGTAACTGCGGACCAAGTTTCATGAGCGAAACCCTTCGTTTTGCAGGGTGAGTGACATGACCACAGGCAATCCAGGATGAACTTATGATTCCTGTTTTTCCCTTGCACAGTTCAGTGGGACTCAATGCATGAGCTTGAGCATCTCAGTATCGTGCGATTATGCATTCCTTTATGTGTGCATTGCCCATGACTCATGAGAGTCTTTGGCAGTCACTTGTATCAGAAGCAGCGGCTTTTTCCATTGAGAGTGGTGATGAGGTCACAATCAGGAGCCCATGTTTCTTTCGTACTTGGCGAAACGGTGAGGAGCCCATGGGTGGTCATGTACTATGCGGACTGGTGCCCTCACTGCCACCACTATGCACCCACCTTCGAAAGGACGGGATGCAGCGACACGCGCTCGTTCGTTCGAAGCGGCGACCGGAGACCCGGAGACCCGACATGGAAACCACTTTGGAGAGGAAAGTCGACCGATCCCCAAGTGTTTTGAGATTTCTAGGGAAATGTAAAAGGGCAAAAAAGTGAAAAGCTTCTTGAGCTTGTAATTGAGGCTTCTTTGTGTCCTGCAAGTATCTGGAAGGAATCACATGAGCACACTACATTGCCCAGGTGACTTGAACCGGGTCAGACGATGACGCGACGATCTATTGTTGATAGCCAATGCACAAGTCTTCCTAGAAGAAAAGCAATCCCATTTTCCGTAGCGCATACAATGTAGTTACCCACCTTACTGTATCGGAATTTCGGCATTCCATGTGTGGTGTTTCCTGATCTTGGACGCCGATAAACACTAGCGCCATGACATGACAGGTTTCCTTGCGCCCAGATCTTTGAGATGTGGACGTTGGTGTTTGCGCATCTTTGCGTCAGCTGCGCAGAGAAGGGTCTGATCTCGGCAGTCCATCAACGGCGGTTGATGTGTTTCCTACTTGCAGGTTGATGCAGCGAAATAGGGCACAGCCTAGGGTGAGATATGAGGAGTGATATGGAGAGATACACTCCCTGAAATCATCATGGAAGTGTGGAGTGAAACCACCTGTTTGGTATTCGGAAGACTCATGGTCATCCGAGATCGGGGTCATGCCATCCACGTTGGCCCATGAATATTTCAGGGAGTGTAATCCATCTATCTAAGGGTGCAGGGGGGCTCTTACACCAGGATGATCAGTGTCATACACTTAAAGCATCTTAAAGCAATGTAAATGCAATCCTGTATTGCAGATCCTGAGCCCCTTACTGCGGGGCTCTTACTCCTGTATTGCAGATCTACATCGTTCTCAGGGGGGGCTCTTCCTGGCGGTCAATGGCTCTTCCACTGATCCGATCTTCCCAGGGGGTCCGACCGCCAGGATTGCCCAGAAGACCTCGCCTTTGCATCAAGGGCCGGTCTGGTCGCTCAGACTGTCTCGCCGTGCACCATCGCCAGACGCCAGACCGAGGGTGTACATATTGGCTGTGGGTCAACACTGGGGTCACTTGATTGACCACCCCAGTTCTGAACAGACTAGACCCAAAAGGTCAACCTACATGGTGTTGGGCTACAGCTTTCGACCCACTGACATGTGTACAGTGTATACATACATACTCCAACTGATGACAGGGTCAGCACACCAGCGTGCCACGCGACGATGAAGCAATGCAGCCTACAAGATCAATGGCCCACTCTGTCGACCCTCCTGCAGCACAGTTCTCTAGTACCGCTAGGTGGATGCAACATGCATATTGACATAGTCACATAGTCCGTTCACCATAGAAATGGGTTCCACAGATTTCCACAGTAAGGTATAAGATGGTGCAAGTCCTCTGTCATCTTTGGGCACCCTTGTCCTGGAGAAAAGTCTCGAACATCAGCGCCATAGTATATTTGAGAACCCATTTCTCCAACACCCATTCGGTATCCTACAGAGTGCTCATGGAAGAACATTTGAGCCTCCCCAGTTTCCCCAACCGCGATATTTGAAGGGCTCATTCTTGTCTCACTCCTGGTGCAGCAGAACTCTCCACCATCAGCAGTGAATCTACTTTTGCGATCTTTTGCAAGTGTTGCCGACCATGCAGAAACTCTGCAGAGGAACTCTGCGCATGGTTTGGTTGTTCTTCAGGTCTTCCTGGAAAGCGGTTTTGCTTAGCACCATTTGTGTTGTTTTCCCCATGGGTGAACCCCCTTCTGGGAAATCTGTTCTTTTTCCAGTTCTGTGAGCAAATCCACAATGACCAGCCCCCTACAGGTCCTCCCAACCGAGGTCCTTGCCTGGATTTGAGTCAGCATAGACATCTCGGGTGAGTCACAAAAGAACGTACAGTAACAAAAACTACCAACGTTTTGAAAGACCAACAAAACCATTCTTCGTGAGAGCATTTTCTATTGAAAACGGATGAGCCGACACCGACACGTCCCTCCACGTCCCGCCAACGGGGGTCGTCGTCAGTCGGTTTTTTCCACGCCACGATGGTGAGGTGAGCTTCGGAGCAGCGGCTCGGTGCACGTGGGTGGCAGGTGGCAAAACGTGAGGTCATAGGAAGCCCTAGGGTGGTTTGATACAAAAAGCAATGTATTTTGTCTTAATGTATTGTGTGCGACAAGCTCATACTTGGAGCATCCAGCAGCTGGATGTCTTGTTTGGAGATCCCTAGTCCAGCCGCCAGCCCCCTAGTCCAGCCACAACCAGCTCCAGGATGGTCCTGGTACCTAGCTCCCTGGTGGCCCAAATATGAGCGCTCCTAAGCCAGTTCTTGGAGGCCCAAGGTGGCGTGCCTCGGTGTCTTGGTGTGTCTTGGGCCAGTCATCACAGGTGTCACAGCGGACTTGGAAGGAACTTCTCGAAGCGACATGACCTGTGACCTCTGTGACCTCTGTGTCTTATGGGATTCGACCATGGATTATGTGGCAAGACTCTGAACACCCTGTGACACTGTCGGCACCCAGTTTTTTGGGGGGCCGGATCAACATCCCAAGAGCCATGGATGCTTCGCGCTTTCGCTCGCGCTTGCGCACGGCCGTTTGGGCCGCTCCCCCATTCCGTCGATGGCCAGCCCGCCGTCGGTGGGGTGGACGCCACCTGTGGCGAAGCCTGGCTGGCCGAGGTGAACTGCCCGGATTTCATGGCGCTTTGTACCAAGAGCCTCGGTGCCACGAAGGGACCTGCCCGCGCTTTCGCGAGCGAACGGCGGGACAACAAGGCGGGGCAGGTGCCGGGCTGGTGCCGGAGGACGGCGAAGACATGGGATTCGCTTGGGATTCCACTTTTCAAGCATAAAGAACATCGCAGCAGGAAAGGACATCATATAAAGACGGGATATGATGGGATATCAATTGGATCTTCTCAAGAAAGAGGAAGCAAGGCAAGATTGATGAGTTCCTTGTTGTCGATCGTTTTGGGGTGACGAGGACGAGTCCTCCCACAACGCACCAAGACCACAAAAGCCAGAAGCATCAGATCATCAGATGAATCAGATGCAATTCAGTTGTATAGTTCGCATTCCCCTTGAAGCAACTACGACAAACTATGACATGACCCTCAGTTGTTCGGGTGTGAATGTTTTCATGACAAATCCGGGGGGGCAGTTCCACGACCCAGGGTGCGCATCCTGAGGATCCAGATCGCGGGATATCCAACGGTTCGCACCTACCACTTCAAAGGCGCCGAGAAAGACCGGTGGACTGCAGTGGTGGTGAGGAAGTGTGTGACAGGCACGCAAAAGGATCGAAGGTTAGATCCCATCAGAGGAAGGACTTGAGACCATGATTTGTTTGGTTTGTTTGTGGGAAGAACACGATAAGAACACAACATCATAAATCACAGGCCAATTTGATCGGCCTGCAAGTGTAGAAGCTGACGCCAAGGGAGGCACAGAGAGTCTTCAAAGGAACAAATATGACTTGTGCAGAGGTGAACACATTATGTTGAGATGTGTTGAGATGATTGAATCTGTGGCAGATCATTGACATCCGTTTGAAATGGGCCACCTTCTTAAGGTAAACCGTCGGAGGATAGAGCCACCGACAAAGGGCCATCGGGCAGAGTGAGTCTTTTTGTTGTTGCCTTCGCATACGCGTACAACTCTCGATCGGTGTAATACGACGGCGAAAGACTGAGGACCGCAGTGAACCTGAAAATGAACAGATGTCTATCATTGATGGATGTCAACCCACAGACCGAATCCAGTGGACCCACAGACCCCCAGACCTACAGTGGTTTGATAGGGCAAGATTTTAACCCACAGACCGAATCCAGTGGAGAATTCGACGTAGAAAGCTCTGAGAGACGAACGCTGCATCAGGTGATGTGGGAAATGCCCTGTCGGGAAGCCGTCCGGCCTCTCGGCAGAATGGAGTTCTTGGGGGAAGCAGGGACGGTGTCAAGCTGCTTGAGGGCCATGGCGATTCATCTGGTACCCCATATCCAAGAATGGGCCCTTGAAAGAGACACTCGTCTCGTCTACAAACTTCTTAATACTCTCGGTTTAAGTTCCATGTTTTGCTTCGCAGGTGTGATGCATTGACCGAGCCTTGCAGACATTGACCGAGCTGGCCAGGATCGAAGCATGGTCCACAATGAGGATCAGTTTGTAGCACGCGGCTGAGTGACAAGCGAACACCAGATGCATCAGCTCTTCATTTGGAGGCTTTCTGCTGAAGAAGACATAAGAAGACCACTTTTGGAAGATGCCCAATTTTTTAAGACGTATTTATATAATTCATTAATGATGCAATATATCTCTGAACTGATATGATATGATTCGATATAACAGTGGACAAACAACAAATGATAATGCTGGTCCCAACCTCACGAGGCCTGGCTGCGGCGTAACGTGCCGGAGAATGTGGGGTGCCTGGTGAAGTGCTGGTCGTGGCGGGTGCGGAGGGATGTTTTTAATGTTTTACTCACTAATGTTTTACTCACTGTTTGGGTGTATGTAGAGTTGCAAAGAATGATGACTTGGGAAACTTATTTAGGATGAGGAGTCGAGTCGAGTAGGTTAACATTGTTCTTGCTTTGAGTTCGTGAACAGAATAGCTGCAGTGTGGAGCTCAGTTGTGCACTCCAGTGGATGGCATGGCCCCTGGGCCACTGGGAAGGCGATTTTGCGAATACCAAACACGGGGTTTTCACTCCACTTCCGTGATTATTTTAGCGAGTGCAGACATGGAGAGGCTTGATGTGGTTGAAAAGGCGTCAGAGAGTGTGCCATGCCTGGTTGTGGGGTTCTCCACTTCCATGAGTGTTGGAGGAAGGTGTACCCATTGCTGCGAACGCTGCAAGCTTTTCAGCTCTGCTCTGAGGTGACGCAAGCTGAGGTCGTCGTTGAGGCGGTCACGAAAGGGAGTGGGCCCTCTGTGCGGTCCTCGGGTGTGCGCTCGGCAGCATTTTGCGAAAGGATTTTGAGATAATATGGTATATATGAAAAAGTCAAAAGATGGTGCAAATCCAGGGGTGTCCTGTGAAAGTTTCAGGTGATGCCTCAGAATATGGTGAGATCTTGACGACGACTGCATCCCCTTGCATGTCATTGCTTTCTTTTGAATGGCCAGGCCCATTTTCCGTGGATGGATACCCCGAACAGAACAGTTGAAGCAACCACGGAACAGTTGAATCCCAAAAGCACCGATCATCATGTTGATCTCTTCGAGGATCACCACTACTTATAGTTTCATAGGAGTTCCTGATGACACTCCCCGGCTTTTCTGCGGGTTTTTCTATGACAAGTGGTTTGTCTGACAAGTTCACTAGGGCAATTCGTTTCAGAACTCCGAGGCTTTTCTACCTGTCGGAGATCCCTAGGCAGTGTAGTCCGTTGGACACCCAAACAGGATGGTCCTGGTACGCGTGTGTGTTTTGTGTTCTTCTTTCTTTCAAATTGGCGCGTCGAGCGACAGACCCGTTCTGGACGAATTGATGCACTCCGCGAGGATGAGCCCAGCATGTCCTCATCTGCGGGCAGAGGCGTTCGGCATGGGTGTGGCGGAAGTCGTTTTCCAAAAGCATCCGGGTCTTGGAATGGCGGTTTGGAGCACGTGAGAGGAGCTTTGGAGGCGAGCTTTTTTGGGGACTTGTCCCGAAACCGCCCCTTTGGGAGCCATGAGGGCGCCAACACGTGCCAACAAAATCAAGAGTACTGTAGATACATAAAAAGTAAATTATCGGTTTCTTTCAGCTGGAGTCTCCGAGCTGTCTTTGGATCGTCTGATGTGGGACAGCCCGCCGCACATGACTCACCCGGAGAGGTGTGCGTGGTGCTCCACAGGTTCGGCTGGCGGGTCCGAGGAGCAGTGGAGGGCCGGTCGAGCGCTGGTCGAGCACCCAAGAGTCGAGAACAATTCGGTTTCAGGTCGTTGTTCAAGAACAAACGACCGGGGGGGTGATATAGATTTATTTATATTCGTGTTGATGTAACATGATGTAACTTTGTGTTCGGACCTGATCCTAGTATGCCCGCTTCTTGGAGATGGCATCTTTTGTGGATCTTTTGGATGCCAACAATCGGAGAGGCTCAAAGCTGCCTAGGGGGCGGAAGAGGCCCTGAACAAATGCTGACGGCTGGGTGTTACTATATTATAGTACGGCCAGAAACTGGGGAACCATATCCTTGCCCTACCACCGTCAGTGATCCCCTAAGTTATTGGACAACTGATGTGGAAGAGCCTTTGTCCTTGGACAGCGATGTTACTGAGTGCTAGTTGGAAATGGATCAACATTGGTGAAAAAACACCTCAGAATTGGTGAAACATCACTCCATTTCCGGCCTTCGACCTGGACTTTGGCGTTGGAACGTGTTGTAATTGCAACGTCTAAGATCCTCTCATGGCCTTCGCCAGGTGGACGAGATCCGCCGAGATCCGCCGAGATCCTCCGTCCGGCTCCGTGCGGGGCATGGCGGGGGCCGTCCTTACATCGTGTTGCACCGAAGTCGAGGTTCCCCCGGATGGTCTATATACATCGGCAAATTGGGTGGTGAAGTGTTAAGCTCTTTGACAAGAAGATGTCCAATCAACATGGTGGCTGAGTGAAGGCGGTTACTGCTGCGAGGTGTTCACAGCACCGTCTTTTTTTCACGTGAAACTAGGCAGCAGAAGGCCACTGCTTATCCATCACGATCTGACACGGACTCTCAGCCGCCGTCATGTCATTGGAACAGGGACCGTGATTTCCAGGAGGTGCGGACGCATCCTTGTAGCTGAGATCACACAGTTGCACAAAACCTTGAAAAAGAGGGGTGAAACCAGCGATCCTGTCTTTACGTACGTTGATCACTAGATCAGGGTTCACAGCCAGGCAGTTGCTAGAATTTCTTGAATGATTGGATCACCTGCGCAGAAGTACAACTCAATTACGGAAGAAAAAACTTCACCACCTCAGAAACCCTGGAGCTATACTTCTTTCTATTTCTTGTTTCCGATAACTACTAGTAGTAAGGCCAGGAGCCCCTAGCAGCGTCCTTGCTCCTAGTAGCGATGCCAGGAGCCCCTACTACCATTCTTGTTCCTGGGCAGATGAATACTTTAAAACCAAAATAAGGAAACTGCATGTGGGTGTTATCTGGTACAAGCAAGCTTGTTAGTCAACACTGGTCCAGACTAGCGAAACCTGGGTCGAATTCTCTTCGCAATCCCCAAGAAAGCACAGTCCGGTCAAAGTTGGACTAGCCCCCCCTGGAGACTCAGGCCATTGTTGACGGGGATCTTGAAGATCTTGAAGCAATTCTCCGGGTCTATCACCCATTCTTTTGGGGGATTTTTGGCTAGTCATCCACCACTTGAGGCTTCCCATGTGCCCGTTCGGGTCCGTGCATGTCCGTTTCAGGTCGTGCAAGATGCTATGCCTGCCCTCCACCTGGCAGATGCTGAGGTTGCGCCAGAAAAACGAGAGATCAGAGAGACTGAAGACATTCCAACTAGTTCAAAGGATTTTCGAGATGTTTGACTCACCAGACTGGACTCACCTACTTAGGTTGTTTGGAGACTTGATACTACTACTACTACTACTACTACCACTACTACCACTACCACTACTACCACTACCACTACTACCAC
>CAXAMN010025473.1:81624-156384 GCA_963970005.1 Durusdinium trenchii | reverse complement strand
ACTACCACTACCACTACTACCACTACCACTACTACCACTACCACTACCACTACCACTACCACTACCACTACCACTACCACTACTACTACTACTACTACTACTACTGGCAAAGAGGTCCAGCTTTGGGTCGGAGTTTGGCATTTGGAAACCATATCAAACACGACTCCTGACATTCCATCCGATTCCCATCCTTGCGAACACGTCACTAGGGTCTCCGGTCACGGACCCACACCCACTGAGTTTGTGGCTCGAGACTTTCTGTGGTGCGGGGGCTACAGCCCGACTTATCCCTGTTCAAACAACATCCCTTCGCATCCCCGTACGAGAAAACTCTAGAGACGTATTTTTTTGAGCCTGGAGACCCTATGCATTTTATAGA
Source organism: Durusdinium trenchii (assembly GCA_963970005.1). NCBI lineage: Eukaryota > Dinophyceae > Suessiales > Symbiodiniaceae > Durusdinium > Durusdinium trenchii. Next base: position 156,005 of record CAXAMN010025473.1, on the reverse strand, counting down.
AAGGCAAACGTATAGGTGTGATTTTTGAGATGTGGCTGCAAGACCTTGTCGTTTTATAGAAGTACGTGTCCATTTGTTTGGTCTGCCCAACCTCAGGGTTTATGAATTTCAATCCCGACAACGTGCTCTCTATAAAATGATTTCCACGGGTCGTGATGGAATTTATTGCTGCCTAGGTGGGCCTGGGCAGAACATTCTATAGAGGTCACTGCTCGGACAGTGATTTCGGATTTCATTTTTTTCCAAAGAATCTCCCATTCTATATAGCACCATGCCTGTTATAGAGATTTTTTCAGAGGCCCAGCGTTTTATATCTATAGAATCCCTTGTCCAAGCCCTCCTGGCGTATTTTAACAGGGATCCCTTCGCCCTTACATAACTCATATATGTACTAGAGCCGACACCCACTCAAACTCGAGTTCGGAACCTTTTTGGTGTTTCCGGATATCTTCGCCCGGGCTTTGGGGGCGGCAAACGTCATGGGTTGGAGCTCCAATCCTTTGGCCTTTTGGGGGGATGTTTTTTGTTGAGCAAGTCGCAGGTGGCGGTGTTGTACTCGTTGCGTCAAGGCGCCTTTCTGCGAGGCCGACCAGCAAATGATGGGCTTCAGGGGGTTCCTGGATCATCTAATTTTGCATAGTTTGTTGGTGAATTTTGTTTATGCCGTATCTTTTTCTTTCTGGTTTGCTCAACATGGTTTTTTTAGGCAATCTATAATTTGGGCAGATTTTTCTAGATCGCTGAGCAGCAAAATTCACAGGCAAATACAAGTCTGAAGAACCACACTTCTGGTGGAGTTGGGGGGAGGTGATGCGAATTGATGTGATGGTCAATGGTGGATCAAACTAGACTCAGACAGGTCACTATTTTGGTGGCGGTCCAAGAATCCTAGTCTCAGCCTCTTCCATACCATCCATGGCAGACCTGCCAGACCTCTCCGTTATGCCAGAGTGCCGAACACCCCGAACCTCAGCCGAACATCAAAGAGTTTCCACTTCGTGGAGCTCGCTCATTCGCCCCGTTCGTCCTGTTCGTCCCCACGTGCGGCGGTTCGCGTGCCTTCGTGCCAGGTGAGGGTGGAGTGCTAAGGGGTGCACCCTTAGTAGAACTGCTGCGCAGGGGCACCCGGTCGACCGGGATGAAAGAAAGGCGAAGACACGGATGAAATGATACAATGCTATACACGACGTGGCCAAGAATCATGGATGGCAACGGTCGACCCTTTGGGGATGGGAAGATGTGGATTGGTTCGTCCTGAAAAATCCAGAGTCTCTCAGAGGTCTGTAAAAAAACAAACTAGATTCATCTAGATTCCATAAATCTTAGTTGTCGAACTTCGGGGTGCAACTGACTTTTGGCTCGTGATCTTGGTGAACTTTATGGGGCAAAATCAGACACAGGCACCCACATCTGCCAGCTTCCACGAGTTAGATGGTAGATCCCACTGCATTTGTTTGATGATTGTTTGGAGGCTGACGGGTTTGGGTTTCCAGGTTTCTTTTTGGGCGACGACAAGCTGCATCTGGCTGTGTGTTCCCAAGTCGGCCTAGAGTGTTTGCATTGGATAAGTTTCGCAGGCAGAAGGGGGTTTTGGACTGAATGTGTGGATTGGCTCAGATATGCTCAGATCTCCGTCTCCAGATCATTGGATTGGACATACGCCGCACGTCATGCCTTCAGTGCAGGTTGGCTGGATTTCTTGGGCCGCTTCTTCCCAGGCCTCATCGATGTCTTGTGTCTCCAAATGGCTGGATGTCGCAGGGAGTGGCAAAGGACATGGAATGCTTTCAAAGGACTCATCTCGGACAAATGGAAAGGGGATGGCAGCTGCACCAGCTGTGGGTCAAAACCCTGGAGCCCCAAAATCCTTGTAGGTTGGCCTTGGTGCTCTTTGTGGTAGACTATTCCGTGCGACCAGAGTCCCCCGCTTTTGACCCACAGCCCACAGCCCAATCTTTGGTGGTTGATACCCTCAGCACACTGTGGTTCGAAAAGGATTTGTTGGACGACGACGAGAACGCGTTTTGCTTTAAGTTTCGGTTGGTTTGACGTGGCATTTTGTTGCACGGCCAAAAGAGGAGACATCTTGGGGGGGCACAACACCTGCAGCTGTTGGTCATTTTTCGCGAGCCAAGCTTGCTCAGTCTGGCATGCAATAGCAATTATACCTCTGAACTGCAGTCACAGCATCCAGAGCCTCCAAATGCACGACCAACATCCGAGAGGATCTTCACAGATGTCGTGCACTCTAAGACTCTGAGACTCCCGAAGATCAAACAACCTGCGGCCGAATTCCATGAAAAGCAAAAGTACTAGGGCTGTGAAGCCGTCCTCACTGATCAACAATGATTTGTTCTCCATTTGCACGCGCCAGCTGGCAAGTGACACCCTCCTGGCCTACCCATTGTCATAGATTTCCTTGTCCAACCATTCAGCATTGGCCCGAACAAATAAGTTTGAACACATGCCCAGCGTATTTTGCAAGGGGTTTATTTCTGGTTAAGGGCGCTACCAAGAAAGACCACGGGATCCTGAAAAACGGGTGGCCACCATTCCGCGTCTCTGCATGGTTTGCGCCCATTTCTCCAGTTCCACGAAAACGGGTGGCCATCCGAATGAATGGCGCCCATTCTTTTGGGTCAGGTGGCGGGCGCGAGCACTTGCGTGCCTTGGCCGATCGCATCCACGAGGAGAGCGGTGTGTCTTGAGGTTGCGAACCGGAGCTGAGTGTCACGATCTGTCACGTTGTATATAGCCTTGAACAAGACTGACATGTGTTGAAGTGACCTTGCACTCTTGGTTTCGTCTGAAAAAGAACAGGTATATTGCCAGTGGCCATTGGGAGGTGTTCTGCGCAAATCTCTAATTTGAAGGAGATTCGGAATAGGTGAAGAGCTGAAGAAGTGGGTTGATGAACTGCCTGCAGTGTGTCTTGCCATGGGGCCCAAAGCTGGGTCCAATAGGAAATAGAACCAATTTTATATCATCGACATAATTGGACCGTTTCTGAAAGCAAGGCTTGTGGGGTCCAATGGTCGTTCCAAAAGTTCCATTTCGACGAACATGTGGTAGAGCCGCTCCTTCCCTTGGGTTTATCACAGGCTGTGGCATCAGCTGGAGACCAGCGACTTGGACTTGCAGAAGTCGTTTCCAGGGGAGGTCCGCTGGGGACCTTTTGAGTTTGCTGAAAAAACAGGGAATCTATTGGAAGATCTATTCTATGGGCATTCCCAAAGGATGTTGATGAACACCCAGAAGGCTTACTGCAGCGGCTGCCAGCGGCTCACTCTCTCGGGATGGACCGCACTGGGAGTTTCCGCTATTCGCGATGGCGCCGGGTGGGCATCCGGCACCTCGAGGCTCTTGGTGGAGACCTTCAATGAGATCATGAAGACAAGGGGTCTTGATCGAATCCCTCCCGAGGCGAGACCGGTCCCATGTCTCATGATGGGAACGCGACCTTCAGAGCTGAGACAGCTCTGTCACCGGAAAAAAAAGAGTTTTTTGCATGAATTCATACCCAGCCTGGGGAGATATACATGTCCCACGTTTCCATTGAGCCTGTGGTGTAGTGGAGTTATGATATGGCAATCCTCTAGCTCTCGTATAGATAGAATCTGACGGTCCGTTGTCCGACCGTCTTATGGCCCGCTCGTACGTACTGTGGCACGCAACGCGTGACACGTTGGTCATACATGACCACGAACCCTCTGGATGTATGAGTTTTGTTAACATTCATGTTCCTTTTGCAGTATCTACATGAGGATGAATATAAAAATTAGGTTTCTGCTCTGGACAATGTTTCTCACAGAAATTGACCAGTTCTTTTCTAGGTTTATCCCTTGGAAATCGTTGGAACAATGATTTCCTTTTTTCAGCTCTGTCAATGAATTTGCCATCGGTAAATTCTGTGGCTTGTAAGGCTGGCCTCAAGCCAGACGCCTTCTGGAGGCATTGCCACAGCAACTTGGCAACAAAAGCTTCGTTCAAAGGCCATGCAGCGCAAGGCCTTCTTGTTACTAGTAGTAAGGCCAGGAGCGCCGTTCGTAGCTTCTTGTTACTGTACTACTAGTAACTACTAGTAAGGCACTTGTTACTAGAAGCGATGCACTTGTTCCTAATAGCTTCTTGTTGTACATTGAAACACATTGACATTCCCTTCCTATTTTTCCTCTACGAATTGGGCATGTCCAGTGTTTCTTGAGAGGCACTGGAGAGGAAGTCCCAGAGTTCGCTGCAGCAGCATGGATCAGACGATATGCAACTACAATCTTGAAAGACAAATGGCCGTGCGAAAGAACACATATCAAGTAGTAACAAGTGCCACGCTAGTAGTAACAGGTGCCTTACTAGTAGTAACAAGAAGCTAGTAGAAACACATCGCCTCATGACAGTCGATATCACCACACATCATAGCTAGGTTTTCAGGTGTCATTTTTTCCGAAACGACGTAGACAGCTAAGCATGGTCTTGTGGGGTACAACAACTGGTGTGAGATCTACCCAACCGGTGACATGTTGAATGAGGTTATGAATAAATAGATGCGACCGAGATCGATCGAGCATATTTAATTCGGCCCAAAAGGGAATGTGAAGAACGGGGAAGAAAGAACATATTTTTGAGGAATAGCATTAGCATGGATTAGCTGGGCCAATGCTGGCCACTTGCTCTTGCTGATGAGTCTAACACGTCTTCTCACCGTGCTTGGGGTGTTCTTCTCACGCGTGGGTGGCGTTCTTCGACCAAGTCCTGTGGACTTGGCGCAGATCTGGGATGCACAGACCTTGGTGTCGTTCTCCGTGTCGCAATTGGATGCCTTCGGAGCGATCTCCTCAGGCGACTGCCCCTACCTCTCGAGGGCCATTCGCTGCGGCTCTCGGGGTCCAAAGGCTCTCAGGGAGAGGAAGCGCTCGCTCGTGTGGCGCTTGATCGAAAGCTACTTGGCGGAAGAAGCTTTCCTGGCCCGGCGCCAGGCCGTCAGCATGATGCGGCATGTGTGGAGCAATTACGAGTTGAGGGCGTTTGGGAAAGATGAGTTGAGGCCCGTGTCTGGAACTGGTGCCAACAACTGGGGTGGCATTGGCCAAACTTTAGTGGACGCACTCGACACTCTTTGGCTTATGGACTTCAAAGAGGAGTTTCATCGAGCTGCCTTGTGGGTGGAGCAGTCCTTGAGTTTCTCGAAGATTCGGGGAGTGGTGATGATTTTTATGGTCCGATCCCTGATGTTTGTCAGTCTAAGAGAGCACAAGAGAGCTATTTTTGCTAATTTGTTGCCTTTTGGAGGGCAGGGGGGTGCTTGAAACTTGCAGTCTGCAATCTCACCTGAGGTTTCTCCAAGGATTTGAACGTGAATCTCTTTGAAACATCGATTCGGCATCTGGGGGGGTCTTCTGTCAGCTTTCGCGCTCAGTGGACGGAGAGGCCTCCTGTCCAAGGCGAAGGATTTGGGGAACCGACTCATCAAGGCCTTTCCTGTCGATGCGAATGGACGTAAAGCAAATATCATGTCCGGTGCGAAGTCCATGGGGGTCGATGCCAAGTCCATTGGCGCGAAGTTTCAAAAACTCTTGAACCAAGCGGGACTTCCGAGTGAGGTAGTGGACTCTGTTCTTGGGAAGGGTGCACTTCTAAGTGAGCAGATGCAACCAAGCCTGCCATCCTCAGATATCAACTTGGGGAGTGGTGAGACCAAAAACCTCGCGGGATTTATCTCATTGGCCGAAGCCTATGTGCCAGTGGAATGGAAGTATTTGACTGCACTGACCTCTAACTGCACATATTCAGCTGCACAAGATCAAGTTCTTCACGCTATCAACCGCACCTTGAATTTGGAGGACCATGGCTTGGCCATGATCATGTTGACACCGTTGGGCCATGTGTTTCCTTCTCCACAAAATCGTGTCTCCCTCGGCAGTCGCGGTGACTCCTTTTACGAATATCTTCTAAAGGAAGCGGTCTTCGCCAAGAACCAGAGCTATTCCCTGGATCCCTTGCCGAAGAAGCTCTGGAGCTCCTTCCGCGCGAAGCTCCCCGAGCTCTTTGCCGAAGCACAGCGGGTGACGCGACCTCCAGGTCCTAGGTGGCCGCAGAAGACGGAGAACGCCTCCATCCATCGAGGTCATGGCGGCTCGTTGGGCGGATGGTTTGAATCCTGGAAGGATGCACCGTCCCCATGGCTTTTTTTGAAAGAAATCACTCCACAGCATACCGTGCCCAAGATGGACCACTTGATTTGTTTCCTTCCGGGAGCTATTGCTTTGCAAGTCTTCCATAGTGAAGAGAAAAGTCAGATGGATCTTCAGTTGGCGCATCGTTTGGTCCAGACCTGCGTTCACATGTATTGGCGCACGGTATCAGACTTGGCGCCAGAGATCACACGTTTTAATCTTCACGGACTGGTGGATGATGCTGGCTCGATGCACAACATCTTAAGACCCGAGACGATTGAAAGTCTCTTTTTGCTTTGGAGGACGACCAAGCGGCAGGTCTATCGGAACTGGGGACAGCGAATGTTGTGCGCCTTTTATCGGACCAAGACGCGTTTTGGATTTGCCAGCCTGGAGAACGTGAACGGGATGCCCACGCAGCGTCGAGACTCGATGCCATCTTTTTTCTTAGCGGAAACACTCAAGTATTTGTTCTTGTTGTTTTCAGAGGACAGTGTATTGCCCCTGGAAGACTTTGTTTTGAGCACTGAAGCTCATCCCATGCCAATCTTGGGACAAAATGGCCTTGGCTCTTGGCCTTGCAAAGGACCAAGGCCGAACAGCATGACGTCTGGAGCAGCTCGTTCGGAGCCAACGGCGAAAGCTCCCAGCACCGGGAACCTGTCGCCACCTGCGACGACTCCGCCCGTGAGCGAGTCGAAAAGGCTGTGTGACTCGAAGCGGCGCGAAGAGCTGCAGGAGCAAATTCGGGAAGCCGAGCGAAATCTTCAGAAGCTTCGGAGAGAGTATGGCACGTGCGTCTCTGACCCCGCTTGCTGGCAAAGTGGCTACACTTTTGAGAACTGCTGCTTTCCAGCGCCTCGCGGAAACATGCAATGCTGGGATGTGGAATTTACCTATGCGCGCTGCTGTAGGTAGGGAGCCGTGGGGAGAACCACATGGAGGTGTGAAACTCGGCCAGGTGTGGCAGGGCCGGCGTCAAGCATGTTGGCCTGGTGAGGGCCGGCGTCCACCTACTGATCGCTTTGCGATGCGAGTGATAAAAGGCACCAAAAGGCACAGCTTGATGGGTTGCATGAGATGACCGGTTGGAATGTGAGCTATCCTATCATCAATGGGTTGTGGGAGCAGTTGCTCGTGTAACTGATTTGACCAGGTTTTTGGACGCCATGGGCAGTGACCATGGCAAAGAAAACATTCTATTTGATTGATTCGTTTTGGCCCATGTTGTTCTGTCATGCTGAACCCAGTGTGAAGTGCACATTGCTAACTACAGGCTTCACCTGCGGCCTGTGGTCGCTCTTCCACATGCTTAGTGTGGCAGTGGCAGAGGAGGCGGGGAACTCTCAGTCAGAATGAACATTCCTGCTTGGGCTTGACGGTTCTTGAGGTGGCAGGTGTAGCCTTTGCTGTCTTTTTGTTGAATGCCTTTGCCCTGCAAATCACTTTGAGCGCATCGTCAGAAAGATTCGAGCCCCCTCGATGACATGGTCACGCACATGATCACCTGCGGGTAGTGGGTGGCTCCAACCGTACAGGAGAACAGACGCAAGCGACGTTGGGATGAAGTGACTCACGGTGTCCATGTCCGAGTGTTTCAAATGGATTCTTGAGTCCAGCTGGCATCCGTCTTTTTGGTGAGGTAGACATGTAGACTGACTGTATGAATGACTCCCCCAGTTGGATTGTAAAAGCTCTTCCATATGAGGGTTGACACACAATCTAACAGTCTTCATATGATGTTTTCATTGGAAGCATTCGGAACCATCTCCTTCAGAACTACACTGTACAAAAAATAAGCAGAATTGGCGTCGGAGTGGGGAGCTCAGGACTTCTTGTGGCGCTCGTGGACGCCCCGCATCAATGACTGACATGAGATGGACGTCTGTTTGCACAGAGTAACCGTCGCAGAGTTGGTGCCATCAGAAGCCGAAGATGGGATGGATGAAGTGGGGCACCTGGAACGAACCTGCAACCAATCTGATACGAACCTGCAGAACGAACTCGCCTCACGAGTTCGTGACGTTCCTGCCCTGCCAGGGTCCCAGTACCGAGATTGCTGGAGTCGCCGGCCAGGCCGTCGCATTTTGTGGGTGATAGAATGGTGAATGCAATAGCTGGAACGGATTGACTCAGCTCCGGAATCCCCCCCAAAAGGGCAACATCCTGGGACATCCTGGGACTGCGAACTTTTGGGCTATCTTGCGCGAACTTTTGGACATGTTCCCAAAACATCCCACAACACCATTTTTGTATGAATCTCCCAATTTTGCTGTTGGCTTGGATGAGTCGATGAGTGTGCCGCTGCACCACATTTGACACCACTTCTCAACGGAATCCAACAAGATCCTCAAGAGATTTCTTCTCAGAAAGCTCCACCAAGATCCACAGAAGATTCTCAAAGACCCTCCTTCAAAAATCTCGACTCCGAATTCTCAAAGACTGGAGCCGCTCAACAAAGGACATGACGAGGGACAATGGAAGGGGACGTGGACGATATGAGCTCCAGACACAGATGGATGTGTAAGTCTCAATAGGGAGACCCTCAGTTTCTATGGGGTTGTTTATCTAGGTCAATACACGCCCCACATTGTGGTTCCTCATCCAAAATGATCTCTCCTGACACGGAGAAGAGTCAACTTCCATCCATGTTCAATCTTTGAGATCTGAGAGTTTCTTCATTACTGGGAAGCTTGGTGTGCTGGGAAAACAGTTGATATCAATTGATGAACATCATGAAAAAACACCTATCAGCTGGGACGAACCCTCTCAGCCCAGCCATGGGTTTTCATGAGATGCCATTTTCGACCTGGAGACCATTGATGGCTTGAAATAAAATATATAAATGAACACACATATAATATATCATTTGAATATGGCCTGTCTTTCTATGGGTCGGTGGATGAAATTAGAAGGGATACTCCTGGGAGATCGAACAACCAATAGGCATATATGGTACCAAATCCATTGACCCCTCTTTCTTTTCCCCGTTCGGGGGGGCACATCATTGACTCGGAGCATCTGGACAAAAAATTGGAAGTGTCATTCCACCCTTCTGGAGGAGCTGTTGGTACGCGTCCGTGGCTTCGTGGACCACTTCTTCGGCTGCAGCTACTGCCGGGAACACTTCCTGGAGGACAGAGAAAGCACAGTCGGACAATGTCGAATCTCGTTGGGTGCTTCAATCTGAAAGCCACACCTCAAGCTAAATGGGATTCAACAACGTTCGAAGCTTTTGGAGGGTTGTCGTTTTGTTAGAGGTCGCCGGAAAGGATGAGAGAAGGAAATCAAAGATAGCTTTCACCCCAGAGCCATCCCATGAGAGTCCAAAGCCAAATTTTACATATATGTATATATACTGGGGTTTCAATGTACTTGCTTACCCCGGATTCATGAAGGAGAGCATGTTCCTTGCAGGATTAAGAAGTCTGTAGTTTTTCAAGCTGAAAGTGATGTCCTGCGCGAGGGGAGAATCCATCCGTTTTCTGGATGACCTAGACTAGCTGATCCTCCAATCAGCAGCCCCCAAAGCCTTGTCACTTCAGTTGGCTGAACAGATCCAGCGGCCAGGCCTTTGACAGCTGTAAGTTGGGTTGCCCGGTGGTGGATGCTCTACGGAGACAGCCACGAGCATCTCGGAACATAGAGCTCGACATGAAACTAGAACCATCTATACTGCGGTATAGTGACTCTTTAACATATTCTAAACTATCACAAAACGATCTATATCCATCCATCGACACCGTTCTTCCACCCCACCAATGTTCACCACAGCGTTTCGCCAAGACGGCCGAGGCTGGACCGCTGTGTGGTGGAACCCGAGGACATCTCCGGTGCGGTCCTGTGGCTTTGGAAGGCGCTGCACCTCGCACCTCGCGGTCGGCAGTCGATGGCGCGCGAGTGGGGCGTGGTCAGACTTCGAGGGAAAAGCGGGCAGGGTCTGACGACTTGAAGTCTAACAGGAGCTTCTTGAAGGATGCCCACCCTCAAAGAATGCAGCTTCATCAGGTCGAAGGACCACGGACCATCACCGTTCGCCTTTTCTCGAAGCTAGCGAAACGTGAAACATGGAGAAGCTGGAGTTCTCTTCCCCATCGCCCAGACTCGCCCAAACTCGGATCCCCATGTGGCACCGTCGAACAGGGCAGGATCCACTCGCCCCTTATCTTTGTAACAGCATCTCCATTTCTGCATGTTTTAATGAAGGGGCCATTGGGCAATGAGTTCATGGAAGCAGGGCTTCCCCAAGCTTGGCGAAGTTGACTTCGGCGATGTTTTGCTGCAGCAATCTACAGATGTTCTCGCGAAATCAGGTACTCTTGTCAGAACAACTCTACAGTCATATAGTATACTATAGTATGTACTATAGTATCATATAGTCCCTCAGGGTTTGAGACACCTGTTACTTCCAAATCTCTTTTGAACCCATGGGGGAACACTCGGTTCCAGTCGCGCACGACTTCCCTCCAAACGGCGCTCAGATGCACAACGACGTGACCTTGCGAGTCGCCAAGGAAGATGGCCGCAGCATGGCAGCACATAGGTTTGGAATGGTTGTGATGGGTTTCAATGTTCAGTTTTGCTAATTGTGATAGGTTTATGTTGTTAATTAATTAGGTGCTTTTGAGGGTTTTACTTGTGCCCCAGTTTCCTAAAAAAGATACATGCACCAAAAAAACATAGACTGGCAATACTCTCGCTTCTTTCAAACATGATGTTGCAAGTGGAAAGACAGAACTGTGCTACTGTCCGGTGGCATTTTTTGTGGACAATCTTTGCCTACATGGCGAGTTTGTTTGGGCAGAATAGAGACCAGTAGAAATCATGACCATCTACGACGCCCATTGATTCATGCAAGCCCTCGCGAGAGGCTCGGCCGCGCGAGGTAAGATCCCAGACCCATGGCCTCCCAGTGAGGACGCACCCTTTCGGGGTGGGGTGGATCGACATGAACTCGAACGCGAAAAAAAAGGAACAAATTCGATTTGTGGTTATATGATTATACAAACTTGTTCTACTATATAGTTAGGTAAACTGAGCTCTACCACAGGTGTTCAGTCCCCTTAAATCTGCAGATCTCCCACCACCCATGCGCACATGAACCACCCACCCGTTTTCCTCCCCGCGCAGGGCGGGTCTTTGATCCGTCTGTGGTTCAGAAAGATTTGTGTGGAAGCAGGCAAGGTTAATTGTTTTAGCTACTAGTAGCTTCTTGCTAGTAATGCCCTTGTTACTACTAGCAATGCACTTGTTACTCGTAGCATTCTTGTACCTCTTTGACTGTTTTAGGACTCGGAATCCTGTTTCATGCTTCGCACGTTTTTTTTCAACTTGAAGTCAGAAGTGGATCTCGGAGAGTCTGGGGAAGTGTTCCATGTCAAATTGACCGAATCGTTTGATATTGAATGAAAGTTGATCCTTTTGTGGGGTGATCCTTGGAATCCACCGGATCAGCAGATGGGAATGGAATTTGCCCCGGCAGGACTGCTTGGAGTGCTGGAACTGCCAAACTTGCTGGACCAAAGGATCCAGGCTGGTTCTGTTTGCATCGATTGGATTGACTTGTGGCAAAAGTGAAAGTTTGGTATAGTTTGGTTATATAATTGGAGAGTTTGGAAGCGAGAATGTTTTTGTTGTTTGAGACCGGCTGTTATGAAATGTTCTGAAGCTTCGTTGGGAGATGTTTGTGCTATGTGTCTTTCATGGCACGGTCTATAGGTCTAGCCCTGGTTTTCTGAAATCCATGTTGTCTCGAACGAAAGCCAACAAAAAACCGGAGCATCTCCAGCACCGCAGGAGCGTGGAAGACTTCAACTCCGCCGCCGTGTTGACTCACCTCCGTGCGGCCGCCCGGTCGGTCGGTCGAAGGTTTTTGCGAAGTCAGATCACGTTAGTCGTCAGGGAGAGCAGTCGTCGAGTCGGAGAAAGCGATCAATCAATCATTCTTGTGAGACCTTCTTCACAGGTGTGTGCGTGTGTGCGCTTGCGCACGCGCATGCACGAATCTCTCTCTCTCTGTATTAAACAAGGTTGTCCTACTGTAGATATGTTTTTGTTTATGTGGTCATGTGAGTTCTATTTCTTTCCACGTCGTTTTTTGGGCCACGAACATCAGCCTGTTTTGCTCTCGTCTAGAGTGTGAAGGCTGGAGAGTCTTCATTCGATTCAGATCAACAAAAACTCCCCAGGTGATGGGAGGAGTCTGTCAGATAGCGATTGTTCATTGACTAAACCATTTAAACCCCTCAAGTTACATCTCAAAACCGACCACAAGAGGTCGGTCGGTGTTCTTAGAACGGCAGGTGATCGGTGAATTGGTGATTTGCTGAAACAACTAGGTTTCTGAAGTAAATAGAACATGACTGATGACTGTTCAAGGAATAGAATCCATCTCCTTTTGCAACTTTCATAATGTTGCAAGGCTGCGTCAAGCAACTTCAGACCTTTAAAACCTGCGTCAAGCTTCTTCGTCGGCTCAATAGTTCCCCCACAAGCAGAAGCGGTTTGGTCAAAACAGCTCTGGTGGGCGCAGACGTGATGCGGCTTCCCTACAGTAACAGTTTGAGGCTTCCCAGGACCCCAAACCGCCAGTTAATCTGTGGCTTTTGGTTGATCAACTGATCAACAGCCTCAGCCCGCCATGTAAAACCATCATCAGGTCAAGAGTTTTGGAGTGATGAGCCGCGACCTTAGACGCGTGACGCAACAGGGTCGAGTGCGAAAACCAGTCCTGGCAAAAGAAACACATGAAACAACAATTTTCCCTCAAGAGGAGACGGCAAAAACAGCATCTTCCCCCAAGAGGAGACTGAGCAAACCCCCGGTCAGACGAGCTCAAGCACCCGGACCCAATTCACATGGTTTCATTATGTTTCATTAACATTCGACTCCCTGAAAGGCTTTGCCGGTTTTGCCAGCTGCTGAAAAGATGAATGCATAGAAACTTAATGCAGTGAGAGGCAAGATGCTATTTGGATCATCTAAATGTATGTTGGACACCACCCACGTAAATAAAAGCGGGCTCAGGTGGCACCAAAAGCGAATCTTGGCAGCAGAAATGTCCTTTTCATCTTCAAGCAGTCAAATGGCCAGGGCTTAGGTGACAGTGGGCTTAGGTGACGGTGGCGCCCGGAACATGTGGAGGAACCGCCAAAGAATACGGAACATGTTTAGACGGGTGAAACAAATAAATAGACCCAAACTGTTCAATATTGTTAATATTTTTTCTTTTGCCTATGTGATGGCTGACAACATACATATACACCCTGAGGCAGGTGAGAGACAAGGCACCAATCCTCAAGAAGCTGTCTCAGTGACAACTGGCGACTGAATAGGTTCATGTCATACTGTACATACTTGTGTCAGCAGCGACTTGTGGTGTATTGATACTATTCTCCATCTGACTCAACACACTTATGGCACCTTGTCGTGTGGGGGGTCGGCAAAGTCAAAGCCAGAAGCCGGTGTATCAACTGTTTGGCTTTGACTCTTTGCCATAAAGGGGCAATACCAGGAACTGGGGATGCTCTTGATCATTTTTGATTTGCATCTCTCAGGACATTGGTTGTCAGGCCAGGAACCGAAGCTTCGTGACATGTCGCGATGCGTGAGCGGCAGTGGGAAAGCTTGGACACATGACACATGTAGAGCTTTCATGTATAGATCCCCTGCAGTTTCAACCTTTTCACAAAGAAGAAGAAGATAGATGAGCACTCATTGGAGACAACGTTGTCTCCCTCGGACGAAATGGTGAAAAGGTGAAACTCTTTCAACCTCATCGAGTGTCTTCGTGTCGAGTGTCGTGCCCCCGAAACCAACCGCCTTCGGTCTCAGGCGACTGGACTGCACATGGTGCAGTTCCCTTGGCCCTGGTGTCAGCCTTCCTTTTGGCAGCGGCCCAAGTTACGCGTTGACGGCGGCGGCGGCTTTGGACGACGGAGACGGAGACGTTCAGCTGTGGCTTCCGTGGGTTCCGTGTGGAAGCTGCCCAAGACGGCTCCATTAAGTCAGATAGATTGGTCATTACTGAAAGACTAATTACGTGGAATGTGAATAATTTTGAATATTTTTGAGGGGTTCCAGTCAGATAGATTTGGACTTTATGATATTCGTCATGTCTCACACGTCTCTGGAGTTTTGTGGTTCCGCCCTTGGTCCAGGTGGTTCAGACACGTTCCAACAGAGTCAGATTGGCAGTGGTGTTTTCGGATGTGTCTTAAGATATGGATGTTTAGACGTTTAGGACTTTTGACCTCAGTTCTCACCATTCCACATATTAGGTGGGGGCACTTGTTTGTTTCCATCAACTGTATGATTATATTATATATATATATGTATGTATCTATATATTATATATATACATGTGTATATATATATATATTATATATATATACATGTATATATATATATATGTATATATTACTATATATATTTGGGAAGGGTCGGAAGGGTCGTGCGCGTACCAAGGCTTTTGCAGCCTTCAAGCTGCTGAGTCGACATCTGGACGGACCGGACGATGGGCACCGCGGCAGGGACCGCCAAGTGCTGTCGGAGCCAGGTCAGGGCAGTGGATCAGGTCAGTGCTTGGTGTGGTCATGTCTGGGGAGATGTTGAGATCCCTTCTCACGGTGCGTATACAAACCGGTCCAGACCGGATGAGCTCTGACCTGACCTCCAGTCTGAGCCAAAGCCCCTAAAAACGGGGGGTGTTCCACCGCTGAGGCAAAGATGTGAAGGATAGCTGAAGGCCAAAGGTGCGCTGGGGAGCACCGAAGGTGGTGACCTATCTGGTCCAATGGGAGTCGAATTCAGACTGCTGAGAAGTCGAATTCATTTGGGTATATAGTATATATGATATTATATGATTATGTATATATACCTTGAAAGCCCAATGCCCAAAATTGTTTGGTCATTATAGGAAAAGCTGTAACATTCAGTTTTTGTCCAAATACTGTTTCTACCCGTAAGGACGACCCAAAAGGATGGCAGGCCTACCGGTTTCAAGATTTTATTGAAAAAGTAAAAGGCCGTAGCAAATCTCACACTGGCTTTCCAGGCCTCTATAGAGACAGAGACCCAGTGAGTGAACTTCCGTGCTCGTCCAAGTTTGTGAGGCGAAGCTTTCCCTTCTTCCTTTCTTAAACGGGACACACCACTCCAATAACTTGTGAAACAAAGCGATCGCCCCTCGCGCCGTGGCACCGGGCCCACCTTCGAGGCGGTTCCGCGGAAGAAGCCGCACGGGGCGGTGCGACCGTTGGAAAAAGCCGCACGTGCGCGCGACGGAGCAATCCCCATCCACTGGCATCACGGAGCTGATTTGAGAGCTCGACCCGGGAACGAGGTTGGGGGGGAACGAACGTAACGGTAGCCCTGGTGCCTTCCGTGAGTGGTTGGCGGCTTTCCAGAGTCACACTAGCCACCTCCGAAATGTCGTGTCAACCGCTGAAGGCGGTGAGGTGTAGTGTGAGCGCTTTAGGGGCGGTTTTCAAGATTTTGTCAGGGACAATTTCGAAAGGCCTTCTTGAGGGGCTGGAGTTTCACTGACAGTGTATTTTGATGGTTGGGTGCAAAGAGGCAGCATTCTTAGTTTGAAGGTGCCACGCAATTTGTTTGGATGCTTCTGAGAACTTACAAAGACAACTACACTACACAAGTGCACTGCGCTGCAATTTAAGCAGCACATGCCACTGCTTAGGAAGCTTTCCTGCATGTCCTTTCTTGAAAAACAATGTAGGTGAAGACATTGGGGGTTGCCGCACCGGACCCCTGTAACAGAGGTCGCATTTAGAGCGAAAGCCGCCAGGAGCGCTTTCCCGACGGTGTCCTTCCCTCGGGCTTACTCAGAAGTGATCAGCCACGAGCATATTCTACGCCAGGCGAGCTGGTGTTTGCCGACATGATTTGCGGAAAGCAATCCTATAGACTACAGATAGACACGATAATTAATCCTATATAAACAATTTACTGTGTAGGATCCTGTAGCATATATTATCCTACACTATACATTAGACTACAAAGTGGTTTCGAGTTTCAGGCTAGATTTGGATGGCACAACCCCTCTCGTCCAATGTGGGTTCCTTAAACCACAATAGTGGTCAAGTTGGGTCTGTGCCATCTACTGAGGTCAACAGTATAACTGTTGATTGAAGGCACCGCCTTAGCTACAGAACTGCTCCGGGGAGTTGGATACGCCTGTGTCTGGCGAGAATGACAGCTCTGGGGAAATCAGAACCTACCGGCCCAGATGTCTCAAAGGGGCCAGTTTTCAGTCATGTGGGTGTGAACACAGGTGAAAAAAAACACCTTCAAACAACACAATGATCATACAAGATCCACCAAAAACGGTCTCTTCACCTTGCTGATCCTCTCCCGTTTCTTCACTCCACGGCTTTTTTCAGGCACTACATGTGGAGCGCCCACAGCGCCTGGAACGAACCGCGTTTCGCACCGTCCGCGCGCCCGACCCGGAGCGTCACCCCGACGCACCGACGCGTCACCCGCGGCACCGGGGTGTGCGCTCCACAGCGCGGTCGCCCACGCCAACGCCCAGGTGGGGAAGGGGGATGAGATGAGCAACGTTTAAAGCAACTGACAAGGTGGCTGATGTAGAATCCAAATGAGTTTCGATTCTTGTTGAAGTATAGAGGAACATGGAGTGCCGTGGACATGTTGAAATGAAGATTTTGAAAGGAATATGGAGGTTCTTTGGTTCGGAGGGCTATGGTGGATTTGTGGAAAACACACTGGTAACATCTGGGAACTCTTTGTTTGGGATTGTATCTTTGATTAATATGTTTGTCCTTGGATCGGGGGTCGCCACCTGGCAGACCTAGCATCCTCTTTTGCTCTTTCCTACTTTACCCTGGGCCTTGGAAACTTCTAGGATTCAAGGCCTTCAAGGGGTCTTCTAATCTGCAGATCGCACCTGGTCTTTTCTCATCGTTCGCACTTGACGCTTGACAGGCGGGTCACCGGAGCATCTCCCTTGCCGAGAGCTTGGTCTGCAGTCGGACGGCCCAGAGCATCAGAAGTGCCGGAGCTGCGACCAAAGGTCCCAGGGAAGGCAGAGGGATCACTTCACTATAGGTAAAGCAATGATTGGTAGTGCCGTGCGTGGACGGGTTCGATGGTCAGCTGGATGCAGGAAGGGCCAACCTGGCTCTTGACAAGGCTGAGACCCAGCTGCTCCTGAATGCTCCTTAGACTGAGAGATTAAAACACCTGACCTGTATAGTAGTGTAGTATGCAAATATGATCTATAATTATGTACGACATGCTTTCTCACACTGCGCTATGCAAGTTGCTGCAAACCTCCGTTGTGAACATGCAGCCCAAAATATGTGTGATCCTGCGATGAGTAGCATGTGCATGTTGGTCCCAAGAATGAGAGAACCCCAACAAAAAAACCCTCAATTCGATAATTCGCCTGTGTGAGAGATTGGTCTCTGGGGTCTCTCTTCGGGCTTCGGAGATTGGCTCGGTGGCTGCTGAAAACATGTCACTGCCCGAAACATGTCACGGCGAGGTGACTTGGAATAGCAGCAGCCCAAATCCCGCCTGGTCCTCAGTAGATAGCTCTACTGAAAGAGCACATGAGCAAACCAATAGAACTTAGTGGTTTCAGTGCCAGGAGAGGTCTTCTCTGTTTTGTTTAACTAGAGCTTATGACAAAACTTCTCTTCTGCTTGAAAACGAAGTGATTGACTTCTTCCCGTACAGGTATATAATTGATGTACAAAGCTTTGGGTTCTCCATGCAATCTGGAAGCAAGGCCTGAGAATTAGAGTATATATAGTTGTGTTTGTATGTGTGGATAGTTTGTATGGGATCAAAGCGAATGCTCCAGGCCATGGTAGCAAAATCATATTTTGGTTGGGTACTGTAATACCCCTTGCTACCAGTATCTCTTGCCAGGACATCCAATATATACTGTAGTTGTACCTTTTTGAGAGTCAAACAATTTTAGAATTGTCATGCAGCATGAACAATGGCAGTGACATGCAGCAAGAAGCGTCTGCCGCTACGCATGTGCCAGAAGTTGGCTCCGGGTACAGTCCGTCAAGGAATGGCCAAACATATCCAAACATGACTATAGAAAGTAGCATTTATTCCCAACATGGGCCATGTATTTCTTCAGCACGGGACCAGAAATCCGCTTGGCCACACGCCAGCATTGCCTGGCAGTGGCCATAGACTCATAAAAAGTCGAAATGGGACTCCGAAGTTGAAGCCGAGGTTCCCAAGGCCATTTGGTTGATACGGTCTCTATACCAGCAAAAGTTCCCCCGTTGCCCAGTTGGCCTTTTGTTCGAATGACCCCAAAGAAGTCACTGGACTGGGATAGGGTGTGTCTCAAATAGCCAGCCCGAACCCATGGCACGTCAAGGCTTTTGTTGAGCTGTATTTTTTTGTTTTCAGAAGGCTCGTGCCGGCGATGGATAGCCAGAACTAAATGCTAAGAACCGCTGTTCAGTGTTTTCACGTGGCTTCACCGAAGCTACACACCTCGCTCTCCGCATCTCTCCGCACTCCGCGTCTTCGCGAGAACCGCGTGTCTCACGACTCGTCGACCGGGGGGATTTCTGGGGAGATGCGGCGGGTCCACGTCACCGGGTCGTCGACTGAGACCTTGCTGACCTCCTCGCCCCAGAGAGACTTCGAGGAGAAGCGGAAGACCGACGTGTCGTCGTGCCTTAGCTCTACTCGTCGACCTGTGGAGACCTGCGAGGGAAGGTATGAGTCAAGCACCAATTCTCAGTGCCCACACGAATTTGGGTGCGTTGACACGAATTTGTGGAAGATTTTATGGTTTGAAGCAGTCTTTTTGTTGTTAGCTCTCATACCCCGGTGAATATCGAGCATCAGATACTGTTGATGGACTCATGGTGAACAAAACGGATGGAGGACATTTTGTATTGATTCTATCACGGGCCCCGGGGGGCTTCACTGGACAAGTCCCCCACCACCGAAAGATCTTGAGCATGACCGTGCTTAATGCAACTTAAAACTGTTTGGTGCGTTCACAGGGGGCTATCCACTTTAGCAAGTTGACACAGAATATGAAAAGACAAGAGAACACGCAAATTGAAAGAACCAAGAACTTCCTGAAGGACCACTGGCTGAATGACTTCATCAAACTTGCTTATGACGACCCCAAGAAGTCGCTTGGCCCACCAGTGCGTGGCGATCGCTTGAAGATCCGCTTGAGCTCGGAACAACGTCCAAGGCAGCCGATGTTCCCACAGCTGCCGATGGCGGCCGTGGTGTCTGGGCATGGAGAAAGAAAAGACGAATGCGATGATGACAGTATACGGTTACCCCGTGAAGACTTTTTGGCTTATAGAAGTAATTTCATCTAAATCCGAGGAATATGGTTGGGTATATACGTTAAAGCTTTATGATTAAACGCCACCAGTTAAGACTCTTGAGCCAAGAGTCTTGAGAGAAAAGATTTTTGTTTGGGCTCTTTTTTCAGAACTATCCCTGAACAGTTGGACCACTGGTGGGTCACATGTCAAACCTTTCCAGGTTGACCACGACAAGCGCGGAAAGTGGCGACCATCGGCGACAGTCGGGATGTCGCGCCGCACCGTTTGGTACCCTTTTTTCAGGTCACAAATGGGGCTCAAGTACTCCATGACACTGGCATACACAGTATTACATAATAAATATATATTAATATATATTATATGCCTGAAATTGACCACTGAAACCACCCCGAAGTAGGTAAATATGGCATATATGGATATACATGGAGGGTTTGGGCAGGGACAAAGACATGGTGATTTCGTGAGTTCTTTCGCTACCTATGGCGCACCCACTGAAATTCACGCTTTGAAGACTCATATTTCATGTCTTAACCAGCGATTTACGCTCGCTCAGGTGGTCGGGCGCCAGCCAGGCCCAGGCACGAATGAACAAGAAGAAAGTTTTGAAGTTTTCAAGTGTTTGGGTTTGTTATCGACGCTAGTTATGTTGCGAAACCCAACAATAAGAACAGAACACCGACCTCGGGTGAGCAACACTGATATAAACGGATCATTGACTTGCGGCTTGCGGGAGTTCTCAGAGACAACAATGCAATCAACAAACCCAAAAACAAGCAAACATGCAACATGGGTTTGGAAGATTCATGGCTTTCATACAGACCAACAGTGACCAACATACCAGTTTTCAGGGGTTCCTATGCTGTACTCAGACATACTCAGACTGTGGATGTGGTTCAGCACTAGAACCCTAAAAAAGTGAGTGATGGGCTGCATGAGCATTCCGGTTTGCAAGCGGCAAGCACCTCACCGACTTCTATCGTTTTTCGTGGGGGATGTGGTTTCCTGGGCGAGACTGGGAACTTTCATTTCACACCAACTGCCAGGCTATCCACAGCCCTGTCAGGTGACAAGACACATGCGAGCTGTGTATTTTTGTTCAGTTCAACAAGTCTGAGTAAAAGGCGCCTGTGACGCCAGAGTCGCCTATTGAGATGATGTCAAGACAAGTCTTCGCGTCCCAGGAGTGGAGAAGAGTCCCCAAATCCCTTTGGTCCAGACCATGCAGGTGTTCACTGACACTGTGCCCGTCTTTTTCAGCCGTCAGGTTTGAACTCAAAAGGCATTCGTGTACAACCTCAGCTTCAATCACTGTAAAACGATTCAGACAAAGATGACATAGTTTCTCCAGACCAAATAATACCGGTGCTTCGGTTGTTGAACCTGTACAGTATTCAACTATATAGCTTCCAAATTCAAATAGTTGATAAAAGGTCCAGGGCTCCTGAGGACTCCTGAAGCAGAAGAGAAGCTGGTGATGATATGTTTCATGGTTTCAAGTTTCAGAGATTTTGTTTTTCAAGAAATTACTTGGGATGATTGAATCCACTGACTAGTATATAATTCTTAGTTCGTGAGTTTAAACCACCAACCAGATGAGAATGGCATGTTCGGACTGAGCCAGCACCAGGGCCAACACAAGATACATGGCAGAACTTGCGGCTGTGGTACTGCAACTAGAATTCCAAGGCAACACCATGTATGCATCGAGCAGTGCAAAACGCCAAGCAAGCCAAACAATTATAGTGGTATAGCGCAGAATAGTGATTGTGTTTGTTTGTTTGCTTGTTTGTCTTTTGAACCTCAGTCAGCATCCAAATCGAGCTCCCTCGCTCCGTCACGGTTCGTCCCAAAGCGGGCGAGACCAAATGTGCTGCAGCATCATTGAATGCCTTTGTCCTTTGCTTTGTGCAGCATTTGCGAGATGGTTGGTAGTTTGCAGTCCGCTCTTCATCACCAAGATGCTTTTGATTTATTCTTCTGAAAAATGGCAGGCATGGAACCCACTAGAATTGCCAACAGAACTGGCATCTGAACTGGACTCTGAGTGGTTTGTCCTTTACCGACAGGATTTGGAGCTCTGTGTGAATTTCAATGAGCAGATTACCCTGAATTCTTGCATGTGGCCGGATTTGTGGCGTTTTGCCAATGGAAGTCTGGAACATCAAAACACTGGTCTTTGTCTCACTTATGATCGAAGCAACACAAATGATAGTTTATGCCATGCTATCACTTGGGAGAGTGACGAGCGGCTATGTGTTGTATTGACGCTTGCCGGCTGCCCTTGTGACCATCGACGGGACGTGAATTACCCTGACTGGGCCCAGAGATGGCACGCAGACAGTGGCCGGATCATTATGCAAGCATCGCTCAATGAAACAGATGTCAACACCACCTCCATGGTGGATGAAACCCAAAAGAAGCACTTATTCATGTGGATTTCTGGCAACTTAGCTTTACTGGTGCCCTTGTGATTATGTTGACCATTCCATACCATTCCCGATGCAATGAGTGGATAACCAGACCAGGAGTGGTGGCAATCATGTTTACTCAAGACTTGGCTGCTCAAAGTAAGTAGATGACTCTGGATCGGGTCTATCCTATTACCAGTAACAGTGGATTTTTTTTTTCCGCTTTGCACCTTAGTGAGGCGGTTGTCGCCTCGAGACGAATGGTCAGTGACTACGTACCATCGGCCTCCATAGACAGAAATTCGATGACAATGGTCCGACCCACAGGAATGCCTAGAATGCCAAGCTGACCGACCAGCTAACGGCGTGAAGCCAAAACGTTGTCGCGAATCTGCTCAAATTCCAAATCTAATTCTCTGGGATGAATGACAGCCGGCTTGCCATCCCTTCTCCAAATTAAGTTGATGTGTCTCGCAGGAGGAGACTGCTGCCTAAGAAACTGATCTAACTCGACGGCGAGGTGATGACCCGAGCAAAGTCTCGGCCGCCCCTTGAAGGCGGGGAAACCACCTCTGACACCAAGCCAGGCAAGTTCATCAGTTCTACCAACTTTAGGTCGGTCATATTGAAATGGAAACATACCTTGGGAATGCAACCATTTGATGCACATACAAAAAATTCTGGATTGAGCCGCCAAAGTTTGGGGTCCTTTGGCGTCAGCATTTATCGAGATGTCCTGTAGCTGAAAGTTTGAAACTCCTCGCCAATCCCTCTTGTTCCCCGGCGCCATGTTGACTGGGGTAAGGGATCGGGTGGTCAAGGAAAAATCAAGGTACAATTCAGTGAAGGTGATTTTTGTATTGCAATTACAATGTTGGCCACACCACTGTAACTGTCTGGCCCACCACAACATTCGAAAGCAAAAGATGGGGTGGTATGGGCATCTAGCACACAATTCAAGATCAATATCAAAGGGCTTAAGAGTGGCATTTGTGCAGGGGATCCACTTCATCTGGGCTGTGGCCAGGACATCCTGTGGTTGTAACCTTCCCCTGGTTTGCGCTTCAATGGACTGGGTTTTCCGAAATGCATTGATGGAGTCCACCCATGTTGAGCCAATGAATTCATACACACGAACAAGGTCCGAACGCAGGGTTTCAACTTTGTCCGAGAGTTGCGTACGATGGTGGAGCAAACTGGGGAAGTCGATATGAAAAACATTTTTGGCTTGAAGGTCAACCTGTTCGTTGACATAAGCTCGGAATCTATGTGTACTATCAGAAATGGTCGACCAGTTTTGGTGGGCTTGCACCTTGGTGATGGTGATACCACAAAACTGTCTAGCTTCGAGATGTTTAAAAATATATTCCCAAATATGTTTGTATCCTGGCTGTATGGCTGGCATGTTGTGCATCTCAAGCATAAACAGGAGCTGCTCAACAGCAGTGTTACAATCAGAGAAGAGGTCGGCATGCCATGCATTATTTAGTGCAAGTAAAATCGCAAAAACTTCAGCAGTATACGAATTAGGCACAATGCCGTACACTCTTGAACGTGTAATTATCTGACAAGAAAGATCTGCAGGGAATCCTTGGACAACTGCTGCGCCAGCAATGGTCAGCAGGGGGGTGATTATTGCAAAAGGCGGACCCATCCAAAAATAGCTGCGGCCTCTCATTTCCAACACAACCATCAAATGGAAGAACAAAAGGCAATTCTTTGTCAAGTTCAACCAAGAAATCTTGGATAGGCATCTGGATCAAGTCAGGTAAACCTAACTGTAACATATTCTGCCCCATGAGGCTAGCCCCGTCTTCAGTGATCTGAGCTTCACACCTCTGTTGATGCCAATTAGGGCAGTGATAAATGCGGTGAATGCGTGAATCTTCATGAGAGCAAAACGGACAGGTGCCAGAAATATCGGTGCGAAAGATCTTAAAGACATCCTGAGTCATCCTTTTGCCTGTGATGTAAGCCGAAATCTGAGCCTGATGTGAGGGGCTCATTTTATGAAACGCATAATTAATGGCATCAAAGTCGAACGGCATATCAGCAAAGTCCTTCCGATTGATAAATTCCGGGAGGCGAAGATTCCAAAAATACCGGCAAAGTACTTTCAAAAGCTTAGAAGAGATCAATTCCAAGTTTAAGAAGCCAAATGCTGTCTGCATACCGAAATGATTATTATGAATTAACGGCTGGCAATTTATTTTCCTTAGCGCTAAGATCAAGCTGGCGTACGGCCCGGTGGCTTTCTTCATGGAAGGGTGCAACTCCTGGAATGCCTGCCTGGCTGCAGCTTTTCGCAAAGGAAAAGTCAAAAAGTACCGTCTCAATGTCAGTATGCGGTTGGTGATGTCCTTGAATTCTGGATCTAATGCCTCAATGGCATTGCATGCCAAAAAAAGGATTGGCCCCACCTTTGGACCTATTAATGGCTAAAGCTGTAGCTTGCCGAAGATGGTGGAAATCGTCCTTTGCCATAATTGAGACAGCTGCACCATAGTACTGTTTGGAATGGGCTGCCGCTGCCGTCATTTTTGGTCGAAAGGAATTCGGTATCTTAAGCTTAGCAATTTTCTTACATTTATCAATGGATTTATGGATCTTCAGTGCACCTGTAGGCTTACGGCGCTTTTGGGAATAATTTTGCTGGACTCCTAGATCCTTAGCAGCATCGCAGACAGGTATGTTGAGGGCGTTATGTTCTCCTTGAAGTATCAGTCGGTGAGACGGGTGATTCGCCCACAGCCAAGATTTAGGTCTCGATATCTGCATACGAATGGAACTGAGGAAATCTGCAAGTTGGTTGAGACCGCACAACAACTGGTCAGCATGTGCATGGACGAAGGACCAGTTGTCAGCGAAAAAACAAACACTGTGCATGTGGAATTTTTCCCATCAGAATTTTCCATGCCCAAATGCTAATGGCTAACATTGCAGGCACTGCAAAGGAGCATCCTTCCACGATACCTGTTGTAGTATGGAAAAGTTCGCCTGCTGTGCCATCAATGATGAAGACTCTTTTCATGGCATCCATAGCAGCAAGAAAAGCGTATGTGATCTTAGGTTCAGCCCCCATGGCAATCAAACCTTCCACAAGCGGAACTCGTGGGACAGCATTATATGCTTTAATGAGGTCTAAGACAACGCCTGCAATCTTTTTATTTTCAACGAATGCATCTTCAATAAGATCAGCGTTGAGCAAAGCAATTAGTTCACTGGAGACTCCCATGGCTGGGCCTCCAATTTGCTTAGGCAGGTTATCAGTAAGGAATTGGCCTAATTGTTTGCCCCTAATCTTACTCCAGAGTCGGTACACTTTGGAGAGAATCGTGATAGGTCGCACATCAAGCGGAGAGGTGGGTGTATGACCTTTGGTTAAACAGAGGGTTTTGGCAATAACCCACTGTTTTGGCCAGCTTCTAACATCTTCAAAATAGTTGAGGAAATCCGCCAAGCATTGGATGAGTGCATCTGGCAGCTTGAGGAGGTCAGTAGTAGTGAACCCATCACCACCCCTCGCACTAGCTTTTTTGGTAGATTTGATGGCTTGACAAAGATCAATCTGAGAAATTTGGCAGTACTGCATTATGGAGTCTGTTTTAGCGGCATCAACAAATTTCTGCACAGCAGCAAATTCATCTTCGTACCGCTCATCCCTCTGGAAGAAGGAATTCCATTCTGAAGCTACCATCTGGTGCATCCTCTTATGATCCAATGTCCATGCATCCTGTTTGACAGTGAAATCCTGTGAGCGAAGCTTGACAGGCTTGTCAAGGACAATGGCATGGTCAAGGATCTGCACGATATTGGCATGTTGGCCCTGAAACTTAATCTGATCTAGTCGCAAATCTGGGGGAGAGTCACAGAGGATGTGTGTCTTCCCTATCTTAGGCCACGTCTGACGCGGGATTGAAAATTCTAATGGCTTATGGACAAACTGCATAGGCGGCAGGCTTTCGTCAGCAATAGCTTTAAAGGACTGTTTACCACCTTTCTGCAAGTCCAATAACTTATCAATATACCTAATTCGTCGATTTTCTCTAGCAAAATACGTCATGTTCGACGTATGCCATTCGAGGTAAACATTGGCAAGTGCGGAAGCATATTCCAAATCCGGACAACAGGTTGGGATGAACCCGGCACCACACTGAAAAATCCAATTTGCAAAACCGCCAGCGAACCCTTTTGCATTCAAAACGGCTCTCCACAGGACTTGTAACTGCTCGGCAGCTTTGTCAGAGTGATTCCTATGGCTACCTTTGATCTGGCGGACCAGGCTCTGCAACCGATGGGCTTGCTTAATGTGCCTACGATATTCAACAGTCGGCGATGCTGAAATGGACTGGAGGTCGCCCCACCTGGCTTGCTTAGGGACAGGGTGATCGACGTTATCCCTAACGAAGAGGGGCCTCTGGCAGCGCCCAAAGAAGTCTCTCTTGAGGCAAACAGGCTGTCCAGTTGAATCCGTAGCAGCCGATGCCAGGGTGTTTTCGGCAATTTGTGTCCATAGCACAGCAAGGGCGTCAACTTCTCCTTGTTGTTTGAGTGACTCAATTTTATGTTTGGCACCTTCAAGATGGCTGGATGCATAATCATGGGCAATGGATGGATCAGAGATGAAATCATCAAATGATTGGGGAAGCACCCATTTGTAGATAGGGATGTTGAACTCCGGAAGCTCTGTTTCCAGTGCCAAAACCGGGTGGGCACTAAACATGTTAAAATCAATGATTTTACAAGAGCAGAATCCATACATCCATTCCTTAGAACAAAGGATGAAACTATGTCTTGTAGCATCTTTGCATGTGTTTTCTGGCTCCACATTGTTCCTTTGAGCATGGAACATTGCAGCGTCAAACCATCCCAATGCTTGAAGTTTTGGCCACAGTGAAAGACACCCAAGGTCGGTGTTGAAATCCCCTGCGATGATAGCCGGCCCTTGAAAAGCTAAGGCCGCACGGGCAACATTTGAAAATAGGGCATCCGTTATGGCCTCAGGGGCATAGTATCGAGAATTCTTTGGTGGGCCATATATGGATGCAACAAAACCCATCAAGTGGGGTTTGATTTGGATGAACGCAGTATTAACTCTCTGAGAATCAACTGGGATTTCAGGCAGTAACGAATGCGCATTCTTCAACGGACGATGCGACAAAATGGCGGTACCACCTGCCATACCACGAAGGCTATCAAAGGTGTTGGTATACGGAACCACAGGTTCCGACCAAAGAGAATGAATATTTTTGGAGAACAACTGATGTTTTGTAATTCGAAGAGCATTCCTGGTATGGCTTGTTTCAGCCACAAGATGGACACCAAGTGGCAACGAAAGAATGTCTTCAATTTTACCGAAAATGGCTGTAGGGTTGTAATGAACCACATGGAATTTATGAACCTCCTGCATGTTGGGACCTGGATTTGTAGCTTCGCCAACACGCAAGTACAGTTTCCCAAATGACGAATAAGCATACCCAAGAATCAAGGAGTGCCTGTGCGGAATCCCTGATCGAAGGGAAGAACCAACTCTGAATTTGTGTGCACCAACAGTAGGAGTGGACCTACGTGGATTGGCACCAAACACTGATGTTCTCAAAGTGTGCAAGACATGTGATGTCACATGTTCATAATGTTCACAAGGATTTACCACAATAAGTTGACGAAGTGGCAGAAACCAAGAATGATCGTAAGCATTGTCTGCAGTACATGCCTGTGTCAAGCACTTCCCAGGATCGAAAGGAAAATGGAGACCCAACAATAAACACCAGAGCGACTCCCAAAACGCGATTCCAAGGGGAAGGTCCAGAAAGGAAGTCAATGGCTCACAAGGTAGCTGGGTCAAGGAACCCCAGAACCCACGACGGAACCGATAACGACGCTTACCGATTTTTCGTGCGGCGAGAATGCATCGTCTGGTCCTGTTGGGACAGCATCCAACAGCATAGCTCATGGAAAGGCCCAAAAGCACTGCAACGTGAACGAAAGCAATGCAAGCCAATGAAATGATTCTCTTGTGCAATCTTATGGCACTACTGCTTCGGAAGGACGGAGTCCTAGTAATTGCAACCCTGGTAACATGCTTAGCTACCATGGGATATGGCCGGGAACAAACTGCATGAATTGGCATCACTTGCAAAGACCTGTCGGCGAGAGGACCTTTCTCTTGTACCAAGGCACAATCACAACATCCAAAGTCCCTGCGACATGGCCCATCACTGCCAGAAGGGTACTTCTCATCGCCAACGAGGCGCCCGCGAGCTTCAAAGGAAACACAGGATGCCGCTGATGGGACAGGTCTGTGATTAACGAAATTACTCACCTCATGCATAACATCCAGCTGAGCACTCCGGTCAGCCTTCGAGAAAGCATCATGTGAGCAAGGGCAATGCACTTGCAAATCGAATTGAACACCATTTTGGTAATTATCCGGGGTTTGCCAAGGACGGCATGCTTGTACACCATGAATGGACTGTGCGAATGCGAACGCAACAAACCATGTAAGCATGCGAGGCAAAGGGCCTAGTCAAGACGTGGACGTCTTGGCCCGTTTGCATGGGTCGGTCTCGTCAACCTTATTTTCAATGGCCGTAAGACGGGTTTCTACAGACTTCCCAAATTGCTGGAAAAGGGCGTCCATCTTCTGTAAGATTGTCGTGTTCCCGTCAATAATGGCTTGCTGCATGGACTGCTGCATCACATCCACCCGTGCAGAACACTGATCTTGGACCTTCTTGATTTCCATCACGGCAGCCTGCTGCTGCTGGCTCCCATGATCTAAGGCCGTCACTGCAGACTTGATGTCAGCCATCTGCGATTGAGTCTCACGCATTTTGTCTGCAATCTTATCATTGATAATGTTCGTCAGTCTTTCTTGCAGCTCATCAATCCTGGTAGATGTTGTACTGGTTGGAGTATGCGAAGGTGTGGCATGCACAACTTGGTAATGCACATCTTTGTCAATGTGGGTCTTGGGCCCTGTGTTCTTCTTGTCCAGCTTGACCACAGAAACATAGGTATCATTGATCTGGAAATACATGAACGGCGGCTCGGACTTGGCATTGAGCAACCAGGCACCACCTCTTGTAGGCCGGACGGCATGGACCTCCTTCCATCCCATGGTTTGGAGGACAGCGGTCAAATTCTCATGTGTCGTCTGATTCCTGAGCCCTTTGAGCAGGAACCAATCAGCATCTGATTGCACCAGGCCTTCCTGAATGGCAACACTTTGTGGCAGAATCTTGGCACGAACTTCATGGATATGCTCCCTCCTTGTACGGATGGCATAGTTGGCGGCACATTCGACAACACCAAGGGTCTTGGCAACGTCCTTGGATAGGCTCACAACTTCATCCAGCGACTTACCTGGAATTTGGATCAGACTGTAGGCCAGATCACGCTTCTTGTCAGGCGTTTTGGGGGGCCAAGAAGATCCCTGCAACACCGGAGCGTTTGAGGATGTCATCAGCGACTGCAAGCCTGACCTTGCAGAAACCATGGATGTAATCAGCATAGTCGTGCTTGGATTTCCAACGATGCTTGTCATATGGTGCAATGCTCCAAGCCTCAATCACTGCGTCTTTCCTCATCTCGGGAATGTGCAAGCCAAGGTAGGCCAGCGGAGATTGAACCTCATTCCAATCATTCACAAGGTCCTTTCGAATCATGAGTTCGAGGACCACAACAGGCGTCTCGACGAGCTTGGTTTGAGGCAATTTGTGCTGAAATTCGACCTGCGGCTCCCCAAAATTGAGAATCACAACCGGGACAATGATTGGATTGAGCTTGTGATCAGTGGCCGGCACATGAACAACAGGCATACCCCCAAAAGGCTGATTGGTGAGAACCACCAACGCCAGTGGCTGCACGGACAGGCTGCGGACCGGCATACACTTCAAGGCCTCAGACGGGGAGACAACAGCAATGCCAGTTGAATCCGGCGCAAATGCATTGATATCAATCTTGGGCACTTGCAATCCATTCGCAAGAAAATGGCTCGTGTCGATGACAACTTGCTGTGTGGATGCTTCTTGAAATTTCTGAACAGCTGGAGAGGCACTGGATGAAGCAGCCTGAACCCTCGCCTCGGCACGTCCAGCCTTCTTCTGAGCCTTCAACTCATCTGGCGTAATCAGACGAAGCTTGGCATCATTGGCCCACTGCTTGAGATAACCCCAGAAAGTCTGAGCGTCATCGTGCATGTGTGCTCGAATGGTGGCATGGTCTAGTTTGGCTAGCACGGATTGAACCCTTGCCTTGACAGCATCACCTGGTACGCCACGCTTCATCAGTAGGGGTTCGAGGAACTTCACCAGATCTTCAGACTTGGCACCACCTGGCAATGCACAAACCCTGATTTGGATTTCATGATCGCTGCACACATGCTGAATCGTCTGGCGTGGGTCCAAAGGTTTGCCATGCTGTAGTACAATCATGGTAAGATTGCTACGATGCAGCACTAGGTACGAAGCAGCGAGTTTGGTGAGCGTCCATTCTTTGTCGACCTGAACCCGCTTGGCACGATAATCAAACGGCCCTTGCACCCACAGCGGCACCAGGTAGGCCGGATCATTTGTGGTTGGTTGACCGAAGGGCAAAAGAAATTCCAAATCGGTGACTGGCCATGGCTTGAACCCTTCGAAATGGACTTCTAATTTGGGCTTCGCAATCAATGCCTCCACTGGGTCGGAGGGGTCGATGAGTGCACTTTCAGCAGTGACATTCGGGATCGAGTCTAGGAAGTCTGGAAACAACATGAGTACCAACTTGCTGACCGATTCCTGCTTGTTGATGGCAATGGATCTGATGGAGCCCCAGTGCGGATTCCTGGCGGCAAATCGGACAGCAGCCGAGTCTGCAGGGACCGCATTGTCTGTATGCATTGGATTGGAAACCTTCACACCAGCAATAGTGACCTCCTTGGTCTTGGCAAAATCACAAAACTTCTTTGGCATGAGCTGTCTGGTATCCAAAGGGCTTGTTACCAGGGCTGCCTTGAAGGAAGTAGTCAACTGTTGCAACACAAATGCTGCATCCGGCATGGGTGCATGATCATCCAGGATGACCACCTTGCTTGGGAGTACCCCGCATTGAGATGCCACATAGGCAATGAGATCGGAGAACTTCCAACAAACATCCACAGACACCAAAAGGCTATCCTGCGTGAAAGTTGGCGAGACCAGACGATCAATCTTGACTGTATCTAGGAAAATAGTGCACGGCTGTTCAGGATTGACAGGATCATGGAAACCCACCTCCGCAATATCATGTTGGATGATGTTGAAATGGCACTCCAAAGAATGTGGTAATGCTTGCTGAATGGCAAAACCAATGTTGGTATCTTTCGGTAACCAAACAAACTCGGTCCAAATCTTCTGTTCATGGAGCAATTGACATGGGATCATATTTGCAACCTGCACCAAACGACCCTGTTCCCACGAATTGAGGTGTTCCACCGGCAGGAATTCTTGAGAGCCCTCTTCAAAGGCACCTTGGTCCAACGGCTGAGTGTACAGCCTGGCAGCAACCGAAACAGCCTGCAAATCACTGGGCTTGAGATATGGCATTGCAAGGTCCACCTCACATGGGTCCATACCAATCACCTCAAAAGGCACTGTCGGCGAAATATCAAGGCTTCGAGCTCTCTTGGGCTGTGAGTCCTCGGACGAATCAACCTCTTCGGTCGGCGATCGTTTGCGTTCAGCAGCACCTGGAAAAGCAAGACGGGCAAAAGATCCATCCTTGACCACAACATTGTCACCAAACCTGCCTGTTCGGTCGAAAATCAAATCAACCAAATCAGAAATGCCAAGGACATCAGTGCGAAACGGTGAGTCCTGACCTAACAGGAGATGGGTCCTCCAAGTTTGCAGTGTGGAGTGTGCAAAGGAGATTGCGTTCCCAATCAAACGATGCGCAGATCGAAAATCGGCCGGCAAAATCAACTTCGAACTGAATCCTAGAGCAAACGCACCTTCGAACGGCGAAAGGTAACGAATGTGCTCCCCATCTTTGACAAACCATGAATGTAATCCATGGTGCTTCAAAAGATCACGAGGCAGCTCATGTTGACCCCCATAACAAGACATGAGCGAGGGCACCGGTTCCCATTGACCAATGGTCCTCCGCTTGATCACCTCCTCTTGGGAGGAAATAGTGGGCCCATTCAACATGTGTCTCGGCAGCAACGAACGATCTTTTGCAAGCTCCATCGCATCAGCTGAGGGCTTCAATGCCTCCTGCTCCCAAGGGAGTATGTGATCATTGAATGCTCGTGCTAAGGCCAATGAGTTCCGAGCCCCAAAGACTGGCAAACACGTAGGGAATTTGACCTGCTTGGCATATTCAATCGTTGACAGCTCCAAGGACTTCCCCTTAGGCAGAATGGTCATCATCCACCGCTTGCGCTTGATAGGCAAGACTGGATAAATCTCGTCAATGCCTTCATGGCCAATGACATAATTGCACTCATTGATCAACTTCTTGATCTGCTGAAGATCAGGATGCGTCTGGATGGAGGGCACATTCTCCATTGTCAACGACTTGGCATTCAGCATGGTAGTACGTTCAATACAGACTTCCATTGCTTGGCCGTTGATCGAATCTAAACCTTGTTGCCATCCGGCCCCACTCCAGCTTTGGCATGGTGGCGATGCAAAATAATGTGCAATCCTTTTCCATGACATCACAATCCAACACCGACTGTCGAATACATCTCCAACCAATATGAACCGAGCGGGCAGTTCACCAGCAAGCCCTTTGGTGATGGCTTCTTTAGTCTCCAGCATTGGAATCATGACATTCTGTGCGTGGCACTTAGCAGTAGCATGGTCCTTTTCAAGGCTCACTAATGGCAGGGCACCGAAAGCTTCAGTGGCCATACCCCAACCTCCAATGCCCGCGAAGATCTCTGCAATGCCTCTGTCAGCTGGCTTCGGCAAGACGAGTGGCAGCAAAGGCCCTTCAGTCAAAGCTCCCGAAATGACGGGAGACTCCTCCAATGACAATGCAAAATTCTCCAAAATGAAGGTGGTTCCGACAGGCAGGATGGATTCGATCCCTTTCACGAACATCACCTTCAATGTCAACTTTGGAAGCGCCTTGTCCATAGTGCAGGCATGACAAATCCCATCATCATAGTAAGCACAGAACAATTTGGCCCTTCGTCCTTGGAAGAAATCTTCGTCGATCTTTCCAGAACTTTCAACCATGGCACATCAAGAGGATCCGAATGAAACCGCCCGACTAGCTGGTAAGTCTCTTGATCCCGGGCTACCAGTAACAGTGGATGATGATGGTTCAGTTGTAGGCCTTTCTCTTGAATCGTGATTTGCTTGTTTACTGACTGTTACAGGTAAGGACGGACGGACCCAAACTCTAGACGTGGATCTTCACGCTTCGGATTCACTCACCGATCGCGAGACGGACCTCGTCCCACGGGCCTCCCAGGTGAGGACCAGGCGGCGGTTCCGAGGTTGGAACAAGACTCAAGCTTCGGAGCCATGGTGAAGCTCAAGTTCTACTTGGCAAAGTTTGGAGATTATCGGGTCTTGGAACGACAAGTCTGTGGCAAAAATGATGACTTTTGCTTTGGGAGAGGTCGGTTTCATGTTGACAACTGCTCCTGCAGCTGTGATCCACCCTTCATCGGACGCATGTGTTCCATCATTGATGAAGATGCTGCCAGAGATTTAGACTGTGAAGAAAAGAAGGCTTTGGGTCCTTCGAGGGAGTTCAGTTACCGGTCACTTGTGGAGAGGCTTCAAGATGCATTGAACTCAGCGGCTTTTGGTTTGGACTCCTTCTTTTGGATATGCATGTGTTGCAGTCCTTTGGTCTTTTTCTCGTGCTGCATTAGCGATGATTTCTGCACATATGTTACTGCTTTCGGAATATCTTGTGGAATCCAGATATGCTGGATAGTGCTGACGGTATGCTTCAATATGCTCTATCTCTTCATTCTTTGGGGAGCTTTTCCATACTATGCAATTGTCAGAAAAGGCCGTTGGCCCCATGCAGATCGAGAAATTCTTTTTTGTGCTGGAGGACAAGACTTTGGTTCCTACATTTTGATCGTGCAGGCTAGGACTGTCTAGGAGGTCCTAGTGCCACATTGACTGTGGAGGAAGAACACTTTGTCGGGGTCCGTTCCAATTTATATACCTAAGATTATATATTTTTGTCTAAATCAGTCAGATACAGTTGCAAACTTGCAACGTTGATTCATAAATTCGATAGCGCCCGCCTTTTCAGCAGAAACCCATGATTGCGATTTTTTGAATTTTTGAATCAGCCTGGCTCAGGCCGCCAACACAATGCATTCGTTCAAGAAGCTGATCACAGCCATGGTGGAGTACCCAAACCCTGAGGACCCCGTTTCACAATTGGTACCTTACATCACCAAGGCTCATGCCATCATTGTGAAGGAGCTACTGAATCTATATGCATTGGTGGGAATGGCGTGGGCACAATTCCCCGAGGAGCCATCGATTTTCCCACTAGCAGGCTTCATTCTTTGTCTGGCCTTGATTCTTTTGGAAATGGCTGAGGTCTTTGCTTTGTTCCGAACCCGCCACAACGGAGAACGTTTCGCCGACTGTGAGTACATCTTTACATTCTTCCAAGATCTTCCTGAATTTCTCTTCACAGCATGTCTGACTGTGCTTGGTAGCTGGGATCAATATGCTTTGTATGCGCTTGTGAGCTCAACACTAGCTCTTCTTACCACAGTGGCTCGAGTGCATCATCCCGAAGCCCCCTCATCACATGATGTGCGTGAAGAATTGTGGAACTTGCTGAGTGAGGCCCAGCCATCTCGCATGCTCTGTGGGGGGAGAACATGAGTCCACCCCTGCTTGAATGGATCCCTCGGGGGAAGCCAGACAATGACCAGTGCTTGAGCAAAATACAGTAGACTATAGTAGACTTATATTGTAAAAAACTACAGCAGTCGTTATTGTGGTGCAGTTAGATGGGTTCTTGGCTGGTTTCAACACACGCAATTCATTCGTTTTAATATGTTTATGCAGAATTCATTTGTTTTAATATGTCTGCACGTAATTCATTCTTGGCCATCTGGGCAAGCAAAGAGACACAGGGTTCACCACAGACCGTTCCGGTGGTGAAAGACTTGAAGAGTTCTCTGTTCCATCCCATATGCTGTATATAAATACACAAGAGCTATTTCATGTATTGCTGACTGTTGATTGCTTCCAATGCCTTGCATGGATACTAGCCAGTATAGTTCATTGTCGCTGAGGTGATTTGGCACGATCTTTTGAAATAGGACATCGTGATGAACAGCTGACTGTACAAAGCAGAAAGCTGGAAGTTCTTTATTTTGTGTAGCACTGTGTATTAATGCACCATCCCTGCCGAACAATTTTTTCTGTTCCATGAAATAGCCCGGTCTGTTGCATGATTTCATGAATACACACACTTCGATAAGGTTCATTCAGAACGATAACCCACGAGTGCACGGCACTTGACTTGAGGGAACCGCAAGGCGAAGGGTCCGAAACTGGTATTGCTTGGAACATCTGCAGCGGCGAGCGGCGAGAAGCGGCTGCATTAGCACTTTATTGAAGAGTAGGGTGAACAGCTAGGTCAAAAGTTCAAAAGTTCAAACAGCGCAAGTACAAGTCCGTGGTGCGTCCACGGACTCATCCATCCATTTCTTTAGCTTCGTTGGCTAGCGTCGAGAAATGGACCGCCAGCCCCCTGCTGGAAAGAACGGGGGTAAAAGAAGACACCCTTGGATACAGGGTGTGACACACTTATGGATATGCGTACTGACTTGACAGCGGTGCCACACGCCGGCCTAGGTAAAACCACCTAAGGTTCCAGGTAGTGGGTTAGAGGCCTCCAAACCTATGAACACGAAGGCGAGCGACGACGACGGGGTGACGACGGGTCGGGCAAGTCAGTGGAGCTCCAGAGGTCCAATCACTCAAGGAAAATCATCGCTGCATTAGCCCTTGACTGAAGGAAACAACGAAGTAGACAGCTTGTGCTCTACGTAGGTTTCTCTCCCAGCAGGTACGTCAATCCGGCGTCCCGGATTGATTTCACCAGCACACATCCAGTGTCTTCGTTGGTGCAAGACTGGATGGGCTGCTTGCACCCCCTGCTAATGAAAAAACAATTCAAACGAATCCCTGTGACTACAAGGGGTACACACACACGCCTCCGAGGGGAGGCGTAAAGCTAAGGTGAGGGCCAATGTGCACGTGTGCGCGCACAAGACAAAAGAATGAAGACATGACAGGAAGACGAGACGGGACAAAGGTGCGTGTGGTTGAAATGAAAGGGGAACCAAGTGCACAGGGACACCCGATGAAGCCCACCTCATTGTAGAGACCTGGGCGACCTGAAACCTGTGTTTAAAGGTATGTAGAAGTGCACGTACACACTAAGGCCGGGACCAATGTGCACGCAAACGAAGAAAAGGATGAGATGAACAGACATGAAGACAGGAGGACATAAAAAAAAAGAGGAAACAAAAGTGTGTGAAGGGGAAGTGAAAGGGGAACCACATGGAGGGGACGAGAACCGATGAAACCAAACCTCATTAGGAGCACCTAGGGACCTGCCTCGTTTGAGTGTAAGCGCTGTGTGTGCACCTGAGGTTGGGACAGGTTCCAATGAACCTTAAACTGACTTTGACCGCTGTGGTCACCTTGTGCCCTGCCGAAATGGCTGGCTGCTTTGACCGCTGCGGTCACGTAAAGGCATGAGCCAACTTGGAGTTCCAAAAATGAGACAAACATCCCGGTTCTTGTGGCATAAGCCAGCTACTGTCCGCTGCGGACATCTGCGTTCCCAGAGCCGGGGAACATGGACAAACCCCCGTTCGACGGGTCCACGGGAGGCACTCTGCGGGCTCATCCCGGGTTGGCGCCAGGCCAAACACACTTATGGATATGCGTACTGACTTGACAGCGGTGCCACACGCCGGCCTAGGTAAAACCACCTAAGGTTCCAGGTAGTGGGTTAGAGGCCTCCAAACCTATGAACACGAAGGCGCGCGACGACGACGGGGTGACGACGGGTCGGGCAAGTCAGTGGAGCTCCAGAGGTCCAATCACTCAAGGAAAATCATCGCTGCATTAGCCCTTGACTGAAGGAAACAACGAAGTAGACAGCCTGTGCTCTACGTAGGTTTCTCTCCCAGCAGGTACGTCAATCCGGCGTCCCGGATTGATTTCACCAGCACACATCCAGTGTCTTCGTTGGTGCAAGACTGGATGGGCTGCTTGCACCCCCTGCTAATGAAAAAACAATTCAAACGAATCCCTGTGACTACAAGGGGCACACACACACACACTCAGCGCCGCAATGCGGCGCACGCTTGTATTAAGAAAGTAACAACGCAGTAGACAGCTTGGAAGTTACTTAGGTTCTACACCTAGTGAGTACTTGGTTACATACCTAAAAAGCCGTTGAGAAAGGCAGACCTAGAAAGAGAAACGAAGAGGCAGGAGAGAAAGAAACGAAACCGAGGGGCAGGGAAACGAGCCTGACAAGCAACCTAACAAGCCTGAAGAAACACCCAACAAACGAAGCAAGCTGCAAGAGAGAAAGAGGGCGGGGGTGGGGATCATTCTAAAGTCTGAAATTGCAAGAAACGCAGTCAGCACATGTGACCACTGAAAAGTGAAACGTTGAAATCAAATGAAAATGCTGAAGTCAAATATCCAGTGAAAGTTTCCGTGGGCCCGGCGGCTTGGATTTCAGTTTATCTTTGATAGCCGATCTAGCTGTTAATGGCAAACCAATGCAGAAACGCTATGCTGAAAGTGGCGTCCGGAGTGGTCTCAGCGCCCCTTGCCGGGATCACACTACGCACCCGAGTGGGAAAGCGTAGTACACACTTCGATAAGGTTCATTCAAAACGATAACCCACGAGTGCACGGCACTTGACTTGAGGGAACCGCAAGGCGAAGGGTCCGAAACTGGTATTGCTTGGAACATCTGCAGCGGCGAGCGGCGAGCGGCGGCTGCATTAGCACTTTATTGACGAATAGGGTGGACAGCTAGGTCAAAAGTTCAAAAGTTCAAACAGCGCAGGTACAAGTCCGTGCGTCCACGGACTAATCCATCCATCATTTCTTTAGCTTCGTTGGCTAGCGTCGAGAAATGGACCGCCAGCCCCCTGCTGGAAAGAACGGGGGTAAAAGAAGAAACCCTTGGATACAGGGTGTGACACACACACACACGCATGCTGTTACTTGCGTATCGTTTTCTTGCGGCTCGCAAAGTGAGAGTGCTGAACTTGCGCCTTGCGAGCCGCTTGAACATTGGCCGCAACAAAGGTCCAGCCAGGTCTTTGTATCACTCTTTGGGGATGATGCCGAACTTGGTCTCGACCGGTGGATGATGCACCGTACCTTTTCTCGGTGGATGCTCCAGGACCTTCATCCTTCGCAGACCCAAAAGAACAACTCACTGCGGGGGCGGGGTCCGAAGTTTTCATTGCATGAGAGTTAATGTGGATTGCCTCGTAAGTTCTTTGATGGATGATTCAAAACCAGTAAGTTGCAGTAAGTTCAATCAACGTTGACCTGATTATGTATGTCCCAAACACTCTGTACAATCATTGACTCGAGTCCAAAGTGGTTTGAAAGCACAGAGAATACTCGGACCTTTGTTTGACAGGTTGCTTGGCAATCCAAGTGCTGTCTTGTTCGCAAGATCTTGGAAGCTATGGATGTCCTGTGGAGTACATCCTGTTGGTTGAAATATCAATGATTGAATAAGGGGTTTTTGGTAGTTACGACCTTCGCTAACCCTCTGCAAGAAACTCTGCACCTCAGGTGAATCAGATGGAGATCAGGTGGGAAAGATCGCCGTTTTTTGGTCAATGCCCTGTTCCCCAGACCATCCCTGGAAAAATGACATGTACACATTTACATACCGATTCAACTTGACCCCAGACATTGACTATTCCATGGAGTCCGTTTACCCTATACCCCATCCAATCCAACTTGACCCCAGATCATGTTTCGGTCACTCTTCCAGTCCCATGGATTCCATACCTCGGTCGTACCGCGGAGGTCCCACCTGGTCCGCGACCCCCAGCAGCCCGCGGCCGCCGAGGCGCGAGAGACGCGGGCCGTTTTGGGAAGACATGGCCAGGGTCTTTTGGCAAAAGTCGTTTGCTGTAAGCTGGGTTTGAAAGAAAGAGAAGATAGATAGAGAGGAAGGGAGAGTTACACACATAGACATAATATATGATGTTTTTGTTGTTCATGTCCCATTTTTCTTGAAGGAGAGATCCAGAGACATTACATATGTAGTATATATATAATATCAATATAATATATATATATATATAGAGAGAGAGAGAGAGTGGGGTAGGTTTGGATACCATTTCCACGAAGTTTCTTAACCGATCTTAACCCATGTCAATGTGTTTATATGTTTTTGTTCCCAATCTCTCAGACACAGGTCCCCGTTTGTTCGGCAGTTCCCTCACTAGCGCCCGACTCATATCTGGAATTCTGGATCTGGTTGTACAACTCTACAAGGATCTACAAGGTAACAGGGCCAAGTTGTCAAGTTATCATGTGCAATCAACAGCGCAGGCTTTTGCTCCCTTTTGGCCAGCAACGTGCCAGCAGTTCCCGCAGCTCTCAAGGAAAAGACTTCTGGTATTGAGTCCCAAACCCGCGAACATAAGGAGAAGTGACTTCAAATGATACATGGCGGAGCTCCCGCTTGGTTGAGGAGCCCCACCAAGCTTCTTAATCGTTGCCAGGATCATTGCCAGCCCTCGACCACATCAATCGAATCACAGTCCAGCACCCAGAAGCAGCACTTGCACCATTTTTCTTTCAAGTCAGGATCATCTAGATTCTAGATTCTAGATACTCTCAATCACCACCTTTCCAGACATCCTTAATGGCCTCATCATGCATTTGCTCCTGTGAGAAGGATGTGGGTCGAAACCTGCACCCCTAACCCCCTAGCTTGATCTCCTTTAGTAGTCTATTCTGTTCCATGTTCCGTGGTCAAGCAGGGTCCCCTGATGTGTTCAACACCTCCAGGTGGCCCCAGCAGCGCGCCAAGCGGGTCCTTCTCCTCCTTCGTGGGCTGCGGTGCCCCCGAGCGCAAGGCTCCAAATCTGCTGGGGCACCCAGAAAATGGACAGCAAGAAGTATGAGCACGCAACATTTTGTGACATCAACATAAATTCTGTTCTGTCCATGGTGCATTGAGAGGAGTTGTTTTTTTCTTAATGCATTCGTGTAGCCTCGGCCGCCTCCCATCGCGAACTCCGAAAACCAGCTTCCGCAGCGAGCCGAGCTCAGGCCCAACAGCTCAGAGCGAGCACAGATCTCGACATCTCGAGCCTCCCAATTCAGCGAGAGGCCGCCGATGTGCGTCTGTCGATGTTGCGGATGTGTCGATATTTTTGGAACGAGAACAAGTCGAATGTAAAGATGAAGACAAAAGGAGATGGAACTGATCTCGCAGGCCCAGTGGTGGCTATGCTCTCCGACTCTTGACACATATATCATTTCTACTGAAATATAATGAAATATACATGTTCCTTAGAATTCAAGTGAAATGGACCTCCATACTTACAGTGCCTTTGCATGTTAGAGTTGCGTATCGTTGTCCGTGTCTTCTTGTGTCTTCTTGTGTCTTGCTCGCCCAGGGCTCCCGTTCAGGCTGGGTGGGTGCCGTTCGTTGGAGACCAATGGAGTCCGAGGTGTTCACAACGTTGTTTTTCCCAAACGACTTGAGCTGCTCCTTGAGCTGCTCCTTCGGACTCCGGGTGCCCTGCTTGAGTCTATGCGAGGTTCCTGCTGTGAGAGAGAAGAGCTGATTGGCATGGCTCGCATAGAATTTAGCTGCTCTTCATTTCACATTGCCATGTGTCCTACTACCAAGTAAAAAACGACGCGGCGCCCCAAAAATGGTCGCTCCATTTGGTCGCTCAAGACAAGGAGAACCCCGAGTTCAGCGTTCCAAGCTCCGATTTGGATGGCCTCCTAAGGCGCGGCTGTTGGGTCGAGGAAGGGCAGAGAACCCAAAGCATGTTCCTGGCATGTTCTGCGAGCGAAACAGGTGGCGTTCTTTGAAGGAATCCAAAGCAGAGGTCAAAAAGGTGATGGCCTCTGGACAATGATCTTTAGATTGCAATTTGAGCGATTTTAGCATTTCAATTTCGGGATCACCCCAGAGGCTTGAATGTTTCATGGTGGCGTGGCTGCGTGGCTGAAGAAATCTGAGGCATCTCCAATATTCTTCTGAGTGTCAGAAGGTTGACATTTTGTCATTGAGGAAAAACATGGACAAACTGCACTGCCACCTTGGCAGGCTGTGTATTTTTCTTGTAAAGCTTGACGATATATTGCCGCCAAATGTTTGTCGCATTCTTGAGATACAGCATCGACATATTCCATAAATATAAATAGATAAATGATAAATATTATAATATATATATATATTATCGTATATTATGATAGTTTATGTTGATAGAGAACATAGACATGTATCAAATTGTTCTGCGCAACGCCTGACAGTGATCCAGTTTTTCAGCAAATCTCGATGCACCCTAAGAATCCGGGCCCGAACCAATGGAAAGGGACGACGGTTCAGGTCCGGACGCGCAAGCGTTTCGGTGTTGGGTCCAAGGAGTGTTTGGAACGTCACCCTGACTCTGCACGACTTCTCTTCCTGCGTTGGCCTTTGGCTTTCAGGTGACTTAAGTGGTAAATCTTGTATATAGGTTGTAGACGAGTCCTTCGTGTGACCCCTCAAAAACCAGTTTGGTGGGACCCATCAATGGGACCCATCAATGCCAATTGAACGCCCAGATCCTCTAGCCGCCGCTTCACGGCGAGGAAAGTCTTGAGATCATTTCTTTGCATGACATGGTTTGCTGATGAATTCTGGAATCCCGCTACCACTCTTTGCGGCCACACACGAACAGGCCCAGGGATGGCCCAAACAGGCCCCTCACCGTGTCGTGGACAGCCTTCCCGTCTCAGTGGACCCCAGGTACCTGCGGAGCCTTGGAGAGCTGAATCTACGGATCACCGAGGCGAATCGAACGATGAGACGATGACGGGGACGCTCGGGACAGGTCGGGACGCTCGGGACGATGTTCGGTGTTCTTAAAAGGGGTGGTGCTTGCGGTCGCGATGGCTGGTCACGAATGGTGCTGCTTGTAAGACATCCTGGACCTCCTTTGAATATACCAATCACAGTAGCAATCATCATACTTGCAGGATCTTGCCGGATTGTTTGCGTTCCAGGTGGTGCAGGGATTCTTCAATCAACAGAACGAGGCACCGTCTTCCAGGTTTTAAGAAGATCGCTTACGCTGGGCCGAGCCGCAAATGTTTGCTGCGGTGGTTTCAACAAGGTGGTGTGGTGTC
The DNA here is from genome assembly GCA_963970005.1 of Durusdinium trenchii. Classification (NCBI taxonomy): domain Eukaryota; class Dinophyceae; order Suessiales; family Symbiodiniaceae; genus Durusdinium; species Durusdinium trenchii. The sequence goes on along the minus strand of CAXAMN010025473.1, from coordinate 113,706 downwards.
AACAAGAAACCAGATGAATCAGTGGTTTCAACGGTGTGAGTGTTTGTGAGAGAGAGAGATGTCAAATTGGCTTGGATGGGAATCCTGCCTGTAGCGACCACCTGAGATCAGTCACATGTCGTGCTTGCAAGCAAGACATCTCGAGAGAGGCTGTTTACAGCGTGAACTCCTGGATGCTGTTGAACCCTCAGAGTGGTTTTGTAGAATTGCTGGGTCGGATGAGAACCAAAACCACTCGTGAAACCGTGAAACCAAGGTAGAACAAGTATATATAGATGAAAATGATTGAACATGGCCTTCCAGGGATCCAGGCAACCAATGTTCACATTCAGATCTATTTTGTTTGGAGGGGGATTTCACCAAAACAATCTAAGGGTCGTCACAGTCGTCAGGAGGTCTTTTTCCTACAACACGTTACGTGCTAAAAATTGCAAAAACCTTTTTTTGTTATGTGGATTTGCATGGCCGCAAAAAAATGGTGGCAAGAGGACAGGATTTCTCCGGTTTCTCCTGCAGTTGTGGTGCAGAAACCCAGAAACCCAAGGGTGGCAGCCTTTTGAAAGCGAGGCAACTTACACCACAGTGGGTACCAGTTAGTAAGTCGTGTTCGAGACTCTTTGGGCCATGTCAAAAAGCGCCAATGCGACAAATTCAGTCACTTTAGCAGACCTAGTGATTCACTCAACAGCAATGCTGCTTCAACTGCTTACAGTTACAGTACTGTAACCTCTACTGATTCAACACATCGATTGTTTTCTCATGGCACTGGTCACGATGCACGATGTTGGGGCGACCAACGGACGAAAACGACGAACGGATGGCGACCATCGAAGGGATCTACACATCATCCACTGCATGTGTTTGTTGTTTTTTTGTTTGGAGAATTCCTTCCTACGCTTGATTTGAGTGTTTCCTACACTAAATCCCATGTGATTTCTGGGGGTCATTGGCAGACTTTGAAGCTTCACCACGCGCCTGCAGGATCTCTTGATTCTACCCCGCAAGCTCTCCGCACTGAGGTATGGCTTTATCCCTTTGAGGCATCACGGTTTCATTCTTTTTACTGAGGCACGTTGGGTGCATGGGCCTTGCATTCATTGGAACGGAAAAGGGGAGCTCCAGCAGGCTTTTTGTGTGGTTTGTTTGAGGTCATTCAATCGCATGGGGGGAGAATCGTGGGACTTCTGACAGCTACCATCTTCCCAAGGGGGGATGTTTTTTCAAGTGCTTGGTCAACATGGTGAACATAAGGTGGTTTCTGCTGGGCCTTTTGAGGTGTTGATCTGCTATGATCTTCAGACCGTGAAGTCAAGGAGCCATCTGATTCGAGCCCCTCGGCCGTGACGCCAACGAGCCATCGGTCGGATCGGACCTAGGAATCGGACTCTTGTCCGACCAAATGACCACGCCTGGTCCGGAAAACAGACGGTTTGACTCGCAAAACGTCACCTGATGGATGTATTGGTCCGTACTCGCCAAACGTGGCCATGTTGTTGATTTAGTGTGTGACAGGAGTTTTGGTAGGCTCTCTTGTATACTTGGTCGTGTCCTCTTGCTTTAGAATTCAACCTGCTGTCTGTGGTTAGTGTTGCCTTCTTCACTTATTCACTTTAACGACTACAGCTCTGGTTGCCACTCTCTGCTTTTCCCTGCACATCTTCACTCATTGTGTTTCACGCCGGTGCTTGTGCTCTTTCGCAAGACTTCTTGTGTTGTCACTCCAAGATCAGCCAAAAGGTAATACAAGTTGCGAGCATTTCAGATCAATAGATAACCCGACCTCCAAGGATCTTTCAAGAGTTCATGCTTGATTTCTCAAGACAACGCAGAGAAACAAGCCATTCAAGCGATCCGAGCGATGAACGACTTCCCGGAGCATGACCATTGCCACAACAGGAGCGCGCGGCGATAACCAGTGATGGTTCCTCCGAAGATGGGCCTCCGGGAAAAGTGAGCGGTCCTCGTTCCAAGTCGCTCCGCGGGCCCAGGTGGCGCGTCCTTTTCAGAAGCAAAGCATCCAGACTTGCTGTTTGCCTGAACTTCCCCCATAAGACGTGTGAGATATGCTGCTGGGACAGCTGGGTGAGTAGGTATGTCAGAGTTTCTTCTTGGTGAAATCGTCCTGTCTGTGTCCTGTCTTTCCGTGGATGCTGTGACCCAAGCTGCAGTGAACAGGAAGGAGCAGCGAACTGAATCTGCTCAGGTCTTCGGTGTTTAGTCAGTTCCGTGTTTAGTCACTTCACCTTTTGGTCCAGTAGGCAGCCCTGTTGATCACTTCCAGCTAGAAACCTGCGCCAAGGGTTCAAGCTGTTTGGATCACGCCTTTGAGACCGTGACCACGGGTGAACGCCATCCGCGGCAGGAAAGGCACAATGCATTCCTTGACAAATGTCCTGAAGCGAGCATCACGGACCAAGCCCATCCCGGAAGAGGAAGAAGACGGTGGACTACGTCGTTGCCTGAAGCGGCCCGTTTTGAAGATCGCTGCCTTGCGTCGTTGCCATGGATGGATTGAAGAACTGAAGATTGACCCATGATCACACATGAATGGTATGCTTTGGTTCTTCTCCACTTCATGACTTCAACAAAACACGTCACATGTGCCATGTTTGATCATTTTGGACGGTACCTCATGTTTTAGGTGACTTCATAGTCACTGTATCCGGCCAATCAACTAAGCCATGAAACAATGAAGCCTATTCATGAAGATGTTATTTACCAGGCTACCGCCTGCAGCCGCCGACCCCCAAGGGATAGAACCTTAGCGCTAGCCTTGCTCTATGTTAGCCTTAGCCTTAAGCCTTAGCCTTAGCCTTAAGAGTGCAGACCCAACCCAGCACCACCAAAGCAGGTACCCAAAAAGACAAAGCCTAGAACATTCCTAGGAAAATGCCAGAAAAGCCTTTGAAAATCTCATAAACCAACAGAAAACGTGACAAAATCTACGAAAAAGCAAGGGCACTGGCCGGGACCATGCCGCGACCAGCCCGGGATTCGAGCCCAGGACCATTTTGGACCGTGCTTATTTTCCCGCGCGGGTCGAGAGGGTGCCCCAAGATGTAAATCAATTGGGATGGCAGATTCTTGGACAATCCAGGTCGCTTTCCCGGCAGGATTTCGTCACTCCAACAAGGGTCCGGAGGGGTAGGGGAGGTAAGGTCTAGGTCTAAGGCTAAGGACTAGGTCTAAGGTCTAAGGCTAAGGCTAAGGCCTAAGGCTAAGGCTAACATCGACAGTCACGCCTCACCCCACGGTGTGGTCGGCGGATATATAAACGTCGTTTTGCGGCCACCCATGTCCATGTCCGACTTTCAATCCTAGAGGCACGCTTGGTCTCTCACATGTCGACCCAAAGCGCCCTCCTCTTGGACCGGGATCCTCAACCCCTGCGTTCGACCCAAAACGCACCGGACCACAGAGGCATTGGACCGGTGCGCGAACAACGACGGGACCGGGTCCGGTGTGACAACGAGTGGGAGATTTTTAGCATCTTTTTCCAGGTTTTTTCCTTCCACCCTGACACATCAAGACCTCCCAAAGACCGACCCCCAAATCATCTCCCCAACTCACAGTTGATCTCCTTCCGGTCCTCTTCGCCTGCCATCTGGGTCTGTTCTCAGCGTCGCGACACCGAGGACGAGGGATGTGGTGGGCCTGGGGATGGGCGTCACGGTGGGCGCCGGGGTCTTCATGGCCACCGGCAAGGCCTCGGAAGAAGCCGGACCGGCCACTGGGACACGTCTCCGGGGGATGAAGGGTGGACCGTATGGGCAGTGGGACGAACAGTCCACCCCCAATGGGGATGGTGGCCCCCCAAAAACCTTGAAGAGAGTGGATCGTCATGTGCCAGACGTTTTTACGTTTTTTGGTGTTTTACGGAACTTTTTTTTTTTTTGGGGGGGGGTGCATAGTTATTTTTATTCGTTTTGTGTTATTTGCATGATATTTTAGGATCTGAAAGCAGTTGCCTAAGAACGAACTTCAAACGGATGTTTATTCCTTGTTCCACCATTTCCTGGGATTGATTGGGAAGTCCTCTTTTCGACCACTGAGATCTGGCGTCCGATTTCTTCCAATGTCACGCCGCACGCCATCGCACCCCCACTTGACGCAGCGGGCCGTGGTGGAACCGCGGTACCACAGCTCGGGTCTTTGACACTGCTCAAGTGAAGCAGACTTTGCTTCACTATTCGATCACCTCAGCTTCAGGCTGTGGTGATCGCCCTGCTGATTGCCGCTTTTGGCTGTGGCTGCACAGGCTAGCACAGCGGACATCACGATGATTACAGTAATTACGGCCTTGCGAGATAGAGAGAGAGAGAGAGAAAGAGAACAAAACAGACCAAGTCTCCAAAGATCTTCTTCAAAGAACACGTGATGACCGCACTGAAGATTGCAAGTGAAAAAACAATATCTCCAATGTGAGCGACACCGGCTTTCAAGACCAGTGGACCAGTGCTAGTTGCTACTTCCATCCCAAAGCTTGCTACCGGTTGTTGTTGTTGTTGTTGTTGCTGCCTTTTTTCGTATTCGCAACACCGGCAGGCTTGTGCTATGCAGAGATGGCCAATTTGGCGCCATCGACTGGCAGCTCCTACAGCTTTGTCTACCACTCTGCTGGCTTCTCGGTCGCAAAAAGCAGAGAGGATTCACCGGTTAGCCTATCAATCCATGTGGGATTGTTTAAGATTTGGTTAGCCTGGTTAGTCAATGTTATTTTAGCAGTTTATAGTAGTTTTCTGTTGTGTTGATGTGTTAGTTGTTTGACGCCGTTTTCTATCTCATGTCAGAAGCACTTTTTCTGCATTTATTGCTGGGATGCCACATGAGAGTGACGCGTTTGCGGAATGTGGAACCAAGTCAAGCTGACTCACTGCAGCCAACTGAGACCAGGGAAGTCCACAAAGGGTAGGTCAGGTGGCAGAGAATGTGGCACTCTCTTCCTTCAGAACGTCAGAAACACCAAGGTACCCAAGTTGGATGGGGCTGAGACATTTTTTGGGGTCACACGTGATCCACAATGTTGGACATGTTCCACATACTGTCAGTTGAGGATTATATAGTGGATTATTTTATTTGGAGCGGTGAAAGTGAGGCATATGTTCGCAACAATTCATTTCTCAAAACTTCATGATCTGCTTGAGTATGTTGTCGAAATATCATTGTCAAACACTTTCCTGACGAAAAGGTATGTTGGGCATGGCACGTTGATTTGCAGGGGAACTACCTGCCTGCATGGTTGGATTGACGAACATCATCAACAATGTGATGACTGGTGCTGCGGTGTCCCGTGGATGGGAAGGCGGGCAGACACTGCAGTGTTGTTTCAAAAAGAGGTGATGTTTGCGAGACCTGGAGTCTAGGAACACCTTGTGATCTTTCATGTTTTTGACTGAGAGCCTTGTTGTTTGTGGCTCATTGAATTGGACAACTAGAATTGATGCTCACGATGGAACCAGGTATGGCATACCCATCAAGACGCCATCCCCTTCCTTTGTTCAGATCCGGGAATCGTTTGTTTGAAAAAATGCTTCAGATTCCGATCCTCCTGGAGAATCCTTCTTCAGAATCCCTCCAGAATCCCTCCAGACTCCTGGAGCGTTTGAACATGTTTGGACCGTTTCTTTCCAGGATATTTGCGTGCTTTGCTGGTGACCGTGGGCGCACCGGTGCCCCAATTCTTGGAAGGTTTCGCCTTCGGACCCTTTGAGGACCGGGGAGGGTCCGGGGGTCCGGGGGCGGAGGGGACGGGAGGTCGGTTGGGGCGGGCCCTGTTGAGATAGGTGTAGGATGGTGTAGGTGGATCCTCCACCACCCCAAGTGGGTTGGGTGTAGGGCCGGAGGAAGGAGGAGGACAGTTTTTCTTTTTTTTGTGACAGGTGTTTCTGTTGGGTGTCTTGGAACTGCTGCATTAGTTAGTTCCGAATAGGATTTTGGCAGGGAGTTCACCAAGGTTTGGTTTTCTGGTCAAAGTGTTTCCCAAATTGTTCTTCCTGTGCCAAGTGTTGCTGGCTAAGCATTGTTGAGGTCTGGACAAACAGCACTTGGCAGCGATTTACCAATAAGTATGGGCTTGGTAGAAACACCTATATATCATTATATAGCTAGTTCAGAGATGATCAGAGTTTTGGTTCTTTTCTTTTCTGCCGCTGGGCCGTTGGGGTTTGCCGTTGCACCCCAATTGAAGCCAGGTCCATGTTCTATATTCCAACATGTAAGAACATGCTTGAACATGCCTTCGTTTTACATGTGAAAGACATATGTGTTCTGATGTTTCACACCCCTTTTCTGATGTCACGGTTTCATCACTGACGCATCTTTTTCTGGACACCCACCAACACGCGTGCCACCCGCGTGCGCGATCGACGCGTGGCGCGTGCGGGGCAGATCTCGTTCCTAGCCCCGCTGCTGCTGGGCTTCGTCATTGCGATCAACCTTTGCGGCTCGGTCTCCGACCGACCGAGGGGTCTCTCCGGCGGCGACCGGCGGTTTTCGGTCGTCGCCGGGTCGGCCGAAAAGAAAGGCGATGAAGCGGTGCTGCACAGCTTGGAACATGAGGAACTCCAACCCAACAGTCCAAGAGCCTACTGTGGCCTAGGGAGGAAAAGGCAGCCTACGGGAAGCAGCTTGTTTGTCCAGATGGACAGAAGACAAAAGATGGAAGGCCTTTGCTCGACTACCTTGAATTTCGGCTGGTTTTTCCCTTTTCCTTCAATTGAACACAAACAACACCTTCCACTTTTTGAGGGAACTGAATCATTTTCAGTCATAGACCCTAGGGTTTTCAAACACATTCAAACAAGGTTGACAAACATCTTTGCTTCAGAGACTTGAACGGACCGATATCAATGAGAGTATCTCTTCCAAAAGATCGACCGTGCTTGGGGGTTGGAAAAAAGATCACACTTATAGTTGAGTACTTTGGCAAGAGAACAGTTGTGCTTTTGGAAGTACACGACGGGTGACTTATCACCAGGACTAGAGTCTAGAGGTATTTGATTGTCAACTGACATGCACGGCGATCTGCACTTTTATGTTGTTTGGGTGTTTTGTGAAGGAGCCGCTTCATGCGAGGCTTCAACGATGTTCAACGGGGCTCAACGATGTGTCGATCGGTGAGCTTGAAAGACAAGGTATTTACACTCTGACTCACTAACGTGGAAGTGGATGGCATGATCCCGAAAGGAAGACTACTTTCCTTTACGAACAGGGGGTGCCATCCACGAAACCATGTGATGTGTTCGTCCGAGTGTGACAAGGGAACGGTGGCAGTGATCATGTGGGCTCCACAGTTGCCGCTTTTGGAGAACGAGACGAGAACGTGTTGGAGGTGCTGTTCCAGGTCACAAGTGACAAGTGGCGGAGCTTCCACCGGTGTGGGAGGCGACTGCACAGGTGAGAAGGCTTGAAGATGCTTCTGCAGATGGTTGTGCTCAGGTGCTTTGATCTGGAGATTTCTACAAAGCTTGCAAAATGATGCAAAATGTGAAGCCACGGTCTTTTTACACGTGGTATACTGCATTGGTGTTCATCAAGGTCAAGCATAGTGTTTCAGTGGCCGTGCGACTGCCTCGCAGTGCCGTCGCCAGACACTACTTATAGCTTTCCTTCCAAACGGTGGCATGACATGAATGGCAGCTTTCCCCCCCAAGACTTCCTACATAGTCAAAGCATGTGTGCGGCGGGCGATTCTCGCACCAGTTAGTTCACACCCCAGACTTGAATTGTTTCTATCTCAAAGTTGGATTTTGATTTGAATCAACTATAGCGTGTTGATATTTTTGAACATACGAGTCGGTCCTTTTCAGGATTCCCTGTGCGACCACCGTGCCGAGGTGGGACACTGGCTGTGTCGACCTTCAACAACGTGGTGACTGTGGGACGCCTGGCAATGCACGGGAAGTCCATGTTGTCCCAAAACGAGAGGGGGGGCCATACTGGGCCCCTCTAGATGGAAAGACGACAGTAAATCAGCGGCCGGGCCGGGGTGGTCCGGCTCCAGCCATGGTCCGGCTCCAGCCATGGGCGGTGGTGGAACATGTGGGATTCACCTCCAACCAACTAACTGAATCCAGTCGAAGAGTCTACCCGTCAACATGAGAATTTAGCTGTCGACCGTGATGACTATATCCTCAAGCTGCAGAGTTGTGCAGACTCTTCTTAAAAGTTAAGCGCCCCTTGATGTCATGTCTATTAAAAGCAGAGGCCCCGAACGGTTGAATGTAACGCGACATTATGGTTCAAGATGGTCTATCGTTTGTAAGAATGATATGCTTATGATCATATTATCTCCCTCACTGACAGGATTCGTTGATGATTGAACTTCATTCATTTGGGGTCCAATCTCAAACCTGAGGATCTATCACCATGCTGCTCATCTATGTCTTTGGAGGTGCTGCGAACGACGCTTAGTGGCAAGCAAGGGGTTTCGCAAAGTTGTTATATGTTTGAATCTATTTTACTTTATGTGTAAAATTTGCCCGTGTTCATTGTTGGAAAGCACGGGATGTTAATGTAGCTGCTTGAGAAGCTGAGAACTTGAAATGGCAGGGTGTTCAGCAAACGATGGAAGTGATGTTATCATCCAATTTGCCAGCTGTCTTTGATCGTTCATGCGAACTACGAACTACGCACCGTCGTCTCTTTGTCGCTTGGACCGAGTCAGGGGGGGAGACCTCCCGACTCTCGCCGTCATGTTTCTGCGGAGTGTTCCGTTGTTCTCAGGTGGATCCAGATAACTGGGACCCCTTTATGCCCACGGGTGTGTCTGGGGTGGCGCATGCAGCAGGAGAGTGGGGGAGGGATGGGGGTCGGGCAGAAGCTGATGGACCGGCTGAGAGCCAGACCCTTTTGATTAATGAATCTATGGTAGCCTATGGTTGAGATCTTTCACGATCGGGAACAGCTGTTTCGACATGTTTCCATCAGCTTGAATCTGGACGTCTCTTGAAAGGCTGGTGTTCTTAAAACCCAGAGAGGAGCAGCCAAGTTTGGTTCCTTTTGTTACAGAAGCTTTGCATCTAAACATGACACTTTGACCCAACCAGCCTTGCCGCAGCTGCTTGCAAACAGCACACGCCTCATGCAGGCTCCGTCTTTTTCTCCTACATTGGCTTTGATGTGCTGGCGACTCTCAGTACAGAGGCACCACTGTGGGGCGGTGCGACGGACGGGTCGAGAACGCAAGCGGAACACCATGGCGTTGTCACTCTTTGCAGGGACCGCGGCACTGAGGTTGTCACGAGAGCAATGCACGCAGGTATGTCATGATATTTGATAGCATGTCTCAGAATCAAATATATAGTGCCTTCAACATCCAAGATCCTTTATTTTTAGGGGGGCCAGCCAACCTCCCCCATACGACGCAGGAAAGCCTCATAGAAAACTCTGAACATGCAATCCGTGTGTCCGGTGGAGCAGCTTTGCTTGTGAGGCGACGCACAGTCGAGTGATTCCCTTGGGCATCGTCCTAACTCTGGCACTCTCCACCTGCCTCTACTGTTGTGACGTGGATGCTGAAGACTGTGAGGGAGGGGTCCCAGAACTCAAATCCCACAGACGAAAAAATTCAATCGACTGATGTTCATTAATCTATCATGCTCTATAACAGAATATCATATAATTATATAAAACTTTTATAAAGAAACCATCCTTCAATCTGTAGTATCAGCAGCGCTCTTTGGAGATGGATCGAGTTCGTTCTTTTCAGAGATCGGACGGGACTTCTGGATGGCTGCGTTTTTGTCGGCCATTCTGAGTGCGGCAGTCCTTTGGAACCGGCAGTCCGGCAGCGCGTTGTGTTTGTTTCTCAATCAGAGCGATTGCCTCATTTGCCTCCGGGGTGTTTCTTGGAATCTCTTGGACCCAACCAGTCTTGGCTTTTCAGACCTCAGGTGTGGGAGGTGTTTTTACTGGTTTGATCAAGTATCTTGGCAGTCGACTGTGGGCGCCTGGTGTGGGGATTGATTTGGGTCGACTTTGCAGTGCCTCTGTCACTGCTGGTCTTAAGGAGAGACTGAAGTCTTAAGGAGAGATGGTTGTCTTACGCGAGAGACTGAGTCTGCATTTCTGCATTCCTGGCGATCTGGTGGGCCGTGGGCCCTGAAGGAAACGCTGTGGGCCTGCCTTGCATACCCTCCCACACTGGTTTAGTGGTGAATATGTTCCTTTGGCTTTGGGGATCTTATGGAGGGTTCAAGTTCAATGTTAGCAAAAGCATTGTCCATCAGTTTTCCTGGCGCACACCCTTGAAGGTTAGAGGTGTCCTTCCAATCTCGTTTCGCACAGGAACCGAACCCCAAACGGACCTTGTGGATGAAGGCGATGGTCCTCAATTGGAACTCATCCTGAAGATCAATGTCCTCTCCAAGGAAACTCCTGAGCCTCCGGCGGATACACTCCATCACTGTCTCCGGTGGATCATTCGTTCGATCACCTAAAAAGTCTTTCATTTGACCAAATGGAACACGGTCTGGTCCTGCCCCTCAAGCACCGAAAGCCCCACATGGAAGATCACGCGGTTTGCCAAGCGAGACGGACCTCACGTTCCCAACATCTTTGGTCCTCAAAAATCGTGGGGACATCGGTTTCCAACATCTTCCAAAGCTGAGATTTTCAGATGCAAGCGACGGTCGTGAACCGTCGTGAGCGTCAAAATGGGTACCGCCCCGGTAAAACCGGATCCAGCCGAAGCGGGAAGAGATTGGACCAACTCTTTTTGGAGATCTAGGCCTAGCTACCTAAGATAAAAGCATCGATCATGTTAAAATAGGCCCTGGGAATGGGATGAGACACCCAGCTATGGCCATGGCTCGCAAGTAGGTACCATCAAACCCCACTGCATCTCTCTGGGTCTTAGCTTTTGAGTCACGACACCACCGTGGGACCAGGTACACCGACATCAGCAAGACTGCACCTTTGGCCTCTGCCGCGGAATTGCGTGGCCTGCGCTGGCTGGCCTTGCTGGTGGCCATCGGAGCGTTGGGAAATACGCTGACCACAGCCGCATGGCGGAGCATGGCGGAGCACGGCGGACGTCGTGTTGACCGTGCGTCCGCCCGGTTTTGGGCTGGATGAAAAGGATGGTGCCTATTATTAGTGACAAGGGCATCGCTACTAGTAGCTTCTTGTTACTAGTAGTAATGGCCTCCAACCGAATAGCAATGGCCTCCAACCTAGTAGCTTCTTGTTACTATAGTAGTAATGCGCTTATTGGCAAACATTGGAATGAATCATATTGATCATTGACCGGGTCCCGCTTCAGCCCTTGACTTAAGTGGTGCATGTTGTCCACCATCAGCTGAAACAACTGGGGGCGCATTGAAGCACTGCAGGATTGGGTGGGTTTGGTCGAGTGTCTCCAATTGGCAGCCAGAAAAGCGTGTAGCGGTACAGCCATGATGAACACGACAGGCTGCAGACACGCTACTTCGTATCGCAGGGTTTCAATCATGTCTCTCTTCACTGATATCATCTGATATCTATTGACCCAACTCCACTTTGTCGTCCTGCACTGGAAGCCTGCTCTATCTGTAAAACCGGGACACTTGGTGACACTATATGTTCTCAGTTCCCCATACTATTCCCAGACGCTCCGTGCATGGAATATTGACCTCCATTGACCCCTTTTCAACATTTTTCAACCACCCCAATGTAAATCTGCCAGTCATGGAGTGTCTGGGATTTCACACCCCAAACGTTGTCCACCAGCCCCAAACGTTGTGGGAACCGACAGGTCCCAAGCGACGGGCCGGGCGACACTCCCGGGGACGGTGCTGAGAGATCCGAGGTGATCGGTTGTGTTTTGGCACAGCCAAGACTGTGCTTTGCAATGGCCCAGGAGGGACGGCAATCAGCTTGGTTTGTGCGAAATGAAACACATTACAAGGGACTCTGACAAAGAGGTGTCTATCTCAGCGCTCTTTCAATCAGTTTGTGCAGAGTTTGGCTGATATGCTTGCCGGCCAAAACCGAAGGCCTGATCCAACTTTTGTTTGGACCCTTTTGTGTGACCTACGCAGCTGCGCCTCAAGGGCGTTTGGATTCTTGGGCGCTTGGTTACTATCGAACAGCTGGTCATTAGGCCTCATATGGCCCCATAGGCTCTTGGCAACGTGATGTTTTTTCCATAGCACAACCGTACATGACAGTTGAATTTAGAATGTTCGACTGCCTGTTTGGAAAACCGGTCCAAGGAAGAACGCTGTGTTTCATTTGCATCCGCAAACGAAGCAAATGCATTGTGACCTGAGACCTGCTTTAAAGTCAAAAAGAACATCATTTAGTTGTCTGGACCAGGGTGACATATCAACAACCCTTTGGAAGTCTCTTCCAGCTTCGTAGCTCAGACGTGCAAATCTGATCGGCTCGCCGGGCTCGCCATGGCGATTCCCCAAAAGGTGCTCTTCATCGGGAATCCTGTCAGTGATATTATGATATGTGCTTTTTGGGGGGTTTGATTTTGATATTTGGATAATGCATTTGTACAGATCTTGGACAGATGAGTACAGATATTGTTTCATTGGACAGAGTACAGATCTTGGAATGCATCTTTCCATTTCAGTGGTTCGGCCCAGGAACAGCTACACCTTCTATTGGAACCTGCCACAGTCCGTGAGCTCAATGGCTGAAAGTCAGCAGATTACACTGACGACCAGCCAGTCCACAGGCAGTGGTGTGGCCTTAGTGCATCATTGGAAAGGTGAGAGGGATCTCAAGACCCTGGAGATGCTCAGAGATGGGAACTTTGATGCTGTGGTCTTGCAGGAGCACAGCATGAGGTCCTTGGACGAGCCAGAATGCATGATGAATCATGGCAAGCTTTTGGCTGAAGCGATCAAGAAGAAGAAGGCAAAGGTCTTTATTTTTCTAACCTGGGCCAGAGAGTCCTGGATTTGCCGAAAGGTGCATTGTTATTGATCAGTTGATCCGTTTTTTCCTTCGTGGGACGTCATAGGACCTTCTAGCAGAGGGTGGACTCGGCCACAACGAGATGTCCACATTTTTCCCCGGTCATCTCAGCCAATCCCAGGAATCCGGTGCGACTCGTTCACTGTCTTGTCCTTGTCATGCTCCTTCTTTGGCCCCTGTTAGGGGAAAACGAGACAAGCAGACCCTGCCACAATCCTCAGGAATATCAACATATTAACTGGGTGTCCACTCTGCATTCCCTGCTTCTGCCCATTCTCAGGAATATAACCCTTACTGGCAGAAGAAGATCACTGCGCTCTACCAGGCCTTAGCCACCGAGACCGGGGGCGAAGTGGTGCCAGTGGGCCCTGCCTGGCAGAGGGCTCGAGAACTGCCACTCGTTGGCAACGAACGAACGGCGCGGACGTGCCGTGCCCAGACGTGCACAGCGTGCACCGTGCACGAGAACGGACGCAGCAAGAGGGACGGGCTGCTTCCTGGGTTTCCTGTGACATAATCCTTTGGAACGCCCGCATGACGAAGGACGTAGCCATTATGTTCAAGACGGTCAGTGTTTTAGGATGTTTTAGTAGGGGATTACAGCAATCCAAGAACTTCAAGCAGGCTGTGGTGGTAGTTCTAGTCTGGTACATATAATATGGCCAAGTCTAGAGAAGCCATCTGTGAATCGTGAGTGATGTTCAAATTTCTCTAATTTCTCTACTTGGTCACGTATCACGAGGTCCCTTTTTCTGTGCAAGTTATGAACGTAGCCAGAACAAACAGAACTACACCAGAACAAAGTTGAGAAACTCTTGGGTTTAGCTCAACTCATTGTTTCTCAACCTTGGCCCTTTCGGTGATGGCTACAGTCCAAACGCCTTAGGACAGTCTGGACACTCCAAACTCCTCAAGACCAAAGTCGCTCAGGAGACCCAACTTGCCACTGTACGACGAGGATCAAAGTCATCCTTCTCCCTTGGGTACCTACTTGACAGCATGTGTTCCCTTGGCGCTCGCAAATGTCGTTGTGGGTCTGGTTCAGGGGAGGTGAGAGAACAGTGTCTTCATGGTGGGCCGCCTCACCCATTTTTTACCTCAGCAATAGAATCCCGGTGTCCCCGAAGCTGGTTGACGGTTGAACACACAACCGGAACCAGCACATCTCGGAAACGATGCTTGTTTCGAGGAAGGGGCAGGTTCAACAGGGCCCAAGACAAGTCCCAAAAGGTGGAACTTTTTTGGACAAACATCAACCAAATATTAAACTAAGTAGCTTCTTGTTACTACTAGTAAGGCACTTGTTACTAGTAGCGATGCACTTGTTTCTACTAGCTTCTTGTTACTTGGGCACAAATACTGTCATGGTTTTTTGAAGTATAGAATTTTAGATCTTAGCCACATGCCAGAAGGAAGCAACACGCCCACCAGGTTGAACCTCTTGCTGTTTGCCTTTGTTCAGACTACCGAGGTTTTCTATGGAAGCTTCACCAAAAAGTCTCCGGTCGGCTTGCCCAATCGCTTGATCTGCCAGGGGAAGGACGGGGAGAAGATCTATTTGAACATCCAATCCGAGGGTGTCTTGGACCATTTGCCCAATCGCCAAACCCGGACAGGTCCATGGACTATGGACAGTTCCATGGACAGGTCCATGGCTTGGGATGGGCAGAAAGACATTTCGATCATGTCGCCTTTTTTCCTGCTTTTCTCACACCTCTATATTTCATCTACATAATAATAAATGTAACAATGAATTTGATGTAACTATATAATATTAGTATGTATATGTATATATATATATTTCAATGGCCATTATTTGTTTGCTCACTTTTTTCCGGGAGAATGGTTGGGTCAACCCAGGCGGCCCATAGTAACAATGGCCCAGAGATTTTCTCCACATCTCTTTGAGAATCCCAAAAGTACCATCACCTGGAGGGGTTGGAACACCTACCTGTTTTTGCAAGTATTCGGGGTCTCGGATTTGGCAGACACCAAACACCGACCAGGCAATGCTATCTTCTGTCAACATGTGGCCGAAGAGATCCTCCAGTCCTCCAGTCCTTCCTCTACGCCGCCAGCAACAGTCGCAGCAGCAGCAGCAACCACAGCAGCAGCAGCAACGCTGACCCAAAGCCACAAGGGCTTTGCTGCATAGGAACGCTTAGGAACTGGGGCCAGGACAGTCAACAGGGAGTCTTGAGATCATTTGCCATCGCCCCAACACAAAACATAGATCGACCGGCTCCCGAAATCAACAGAGAACCACTAGTGCTTTTGAACTTAGAACAGTCGACAGTATAATATAATTATATATACCAAGGATGAACTCATCCAAACTTGTAGATTTGGTGAGAGACACAATTAGACAAACCTTTGGAATAAAAAGTGGCAGGGTCTGTTGCAAGAAGTTGAGGTTCAGGTGTTGAGCAGCCTGCGTTAGCCTGTGTGGCTTAGCTCAGCTTTGTGTGTCGGTTCCATTGGCTCCATGTTCTGCTTTTATGTTTGTTGGATAGTATGATCGGTTTCGTTGCGAGTGGCAGTTGTCTCAGTTTCTGGCCAATGTGCCAGCGTGCGGATATGCCGAGACGTGCGAATGAAGCAAAAGGCATGGGGAGGACTCTTTTAGCCTTTTCAGCAAATTCTTGTGCTGAACTGAGGCTCAGTGGCAAACGGAAGGGTAGTGCACAGAAAGAGTTTTGCAAACACCTATTCTGCTAACATCGTGGAAGGTCCAGGACAAACTCGTGGAATCGTCATGGGCTATTAGTGAACGTTTCGCTCAGAGCGAAATCCACCACCAATTGCTGGTCGATCAACTGCGCAATCGATTCACCTCAGCTAGGCCCCAAACACGCGGCGACGGGACATTCGTGGCGGGTCGATGACAACGGTCTGACCGGGTGGAGCAGCCCCGCCACGTCCACGGCGGCCATCCGTCATGAAACACATCGAAGTCTCTGAATTGAATAGAGTATCACTGGCGGTTGCCCCAGAGATGAACTCCTTTAAAGGTGTTGAGATGGTCTTTCTCTTCCAGTTTTTCAAATTGAGTGACTTAGTTACTTCGTTGTTTCTGAGCAGATGGGATGACAAGTCTTGTCCAATCTTGATCCAATTGCCGATTGGCCTTTAAAGGTTGCGGTGCAAAGAGAGGTTCTTTGCTGGGGACGACCGGAGTCCATCCCAACCATCAGAGGTCGGCTCTGCGAGTGGCGTCCGGCCCTCGCTCATAGGTCTCCACGGTGCAGGGTCAGGGTTTGCTTAGGTATCAAGATAGGTATCCTCAGTCACCGTAGCAACCAAGAATGTCCTGAAAGGGATGCACGTAGGAATATCCCTGCGGGGGTAATTATAGTCTTTGTGCTGCCAGGATTCTCCCCACCAGTTCCAATCACTGTCATTTTCTTCGTTTTGGTTTTGCCCGTGTCTTGGATCCAATCCTAGACGTCCTGCGTTATGCAGCGATGCAGATCCCACCCCAGCAGCGGATCCCAACCCGGCAGGACGGTCTCCTACCCTCCAACCTCGTTCGCGTGAACCGCTTCGGCGCGCCGGCGCGCTCGCTGCTGGTGCCGTGGCGAGAGGGGGACCGGTTCGGGAACCGCCCAGGGTTTCTCACGTGGTGTTTCTTAACATGTGAGTTTATGCATTTGGTCTTCAATCAGCTATAGACGAATTTTACTGTTTCTGTGCTTTTGGCAACCCCATCTCTCTCTCCATGTATAATTATATAGTTAGTTCTATACTTGTATTAGTTGTAAGTGTGTATATATATATATGAGTATATATACATATGTGTGAATAAGCTAACTTCGGCGTTATAGAGCACACATATGAGAGCACATATGTGAGCACATATGTGAGCAAACACATGGGAACACATGTGTGAGAGCACAGGATGACAGCACAGATATGAGAGCATACACAAGAGAGCACACATATGCAGGCAAAAACAATGAGAGCACAAATATGAGAGAGCACGCAGAGTGCTGCGAGAGTGCTGATGGATGTGAAGCCTCCACTGGGAGTGGCTGGGGGGTGCCAAATTTCTCTACAAAATCAGTGATGATGGGATCATTATGGAGGTGGGTTTCGAAGTTTCGATAAGAAACCGCTTTTTTCGGATAGGTCATGCTGTAGCCAAAACATGTCTAAGATGCAGCGGAGGTCATTTGATTAGTGATTAGTGACTAGTGGATTTTGTGGGGCCTTTTATTCTTGGTTGTGACATGGCGAGTCATTTAGAGATACCTTCTGTAGAGCCTGAAACATTTAGTGCATGTTAGAGAAACATAATTTGGGATAATTTGGGGGCAACGTTTTGTCATTTTGTAGAAGCAGAGCTCGGAAGAGAATTGCAATGTATGACACATTATCATGAAAAACTGTCATTTTGTAGAACGACCTTCAGCCTTCGTAGAAGGCGCCAGCTGAGTTTTGTTTGGCGAACGAAGTGTGTAAGTAGGGGGTCTGGGGCGGGTGGCCCGAGAAAGCACCACGTAAACTCGAAATTAGGTGGTGTTTAGGGGTACACGGAAGCAAGGTTTTGGAGGTTGTGTTGGAGGTGATTTTTTGTGATTTTTGAGCGGCTGGTGATGTAAGACATGCAATTTTCTTCATTTGCATCATCTGCATGGTAAGGTGTAGTTTTACCAAGGCCGATGTGTTGCAGCTTCGTGCAGCTGTGAATGCATAACCACTTACACACATATGAGTCCAAAGCACGAATGAGACTTCAAAGCTGTGGATTGCTGCACGTGTCTAAAGGTTGTCGAGTGGTTGACGGAAAGGGACCTTGAAGTGCTATACCTGGTAACTGAATTGTAGCTACCCTGGGTACGTGGATTGCTGCACGTTTATCACGGTAGCGGTTGACGGAAAGGGAAATTGACATTGAAGTGCTATACCAGGCAACTGCCTTGTAGCGGACCCAGGGTAGCTACAGCTGCACTTTTACTATCTCTCTTCACGTGCTCGTTGACGAAAAACGCTGGCTTCTGCAGCTTCTCAGGTTGCAATGTGTTACAGATTAAAGACTGTATCCCCTGTGAAAATCAGCACGGTCATCGTGGGAGTTGCATTTTGTAGAACATTATCGAGACACTGCCACAAACATCCACAAACCAGTTTTGAGGAACAGATCTGAAGAATAAGAAGTCCGCTCTCCACAGGTCCAAGCCGAACACACATGCTCATTCAACCGGACCATACTATAACATGAATCCCTGAGTGTGACTGAACGTGAGAAAGAAGAGGTCCTACAACATTCATCGGGCACTCCAAGGTTGATTTGTTTTGTTTGATGCATGGTTCCCTTTGGGGGTGGAATGGCAATCCCATGACACCCGCTTGTGTTAGCAACACTTTTGCTAAGACAAAATGTCGCACGTAACATTATCTCGACCCTCTCTGACATGTAGGAGAACGATTTGTTTCAAAGGTCTCAAGACGTCGACTTGATTTTTGGGGTAGCAGCTATACATAGACATACAAAAATACACGACAATGTATATTATGAATCATGAACATATATATGTCACAAATACAAATTACAAGTTGGAATCTGTTTAGCAAACTAAGATTCGGTCCCACCATGGAAGGTTATTCTCTTCGTTGTACCGCTCTCCCCACAAACCCCGTCGTAGCACTGACCGTGGCTTCGGCACTTCATCTTCTCCAACATCACGGGGGCCTCCCAGGTGTTGTCCGTCCCGGCACTCTTCTTCGCCTTGGTCTTTGACTTCCACAAGATTGCGGATGTTGTCTCCGTGGGGGCGCTGTGCCACCTGGAGAAAGGAGGACTTGGGTGGTCGCCTACCAGGTTACCATGGCCTCCCATAGCTGGGTGTGGGGTTTGGATCAAGTGACGAACCTTTGGTTTTTCGCGCAAGTGTTTTTGGGCAACCATTTTGACACATGCATGTGAAGATGTGCATGAAGATACTGTGCAACAGTGCAACAGTCCGGTCATGTCGGAATAAAACCTTAAATTTACAAACACTGACAGGTTTCTTCAGCATCTGGGATGCGGCTGGAACCCCGTTGTCGTTTCCTTTCCGAGTTTCCTGAAGACCCTAGGATTTCGAGGAAACGATCTAAGCCCATTGACCAGTGGGGCCGTGGGGGCCTGGGGGTTTGACTTTTTATATAAGTCAACCCAGGACCGGTTGGGCCTTTTAGTTTGTAAAAAACTTTCTGAACTGGTCCTATTAACAGTGATGCCCTTGGTGAAAACATGGCCTTCGGATGTGACCCCCATTTGGTCTCGTTGGACCGAGGCATTTTTTCGTTGGTGTGTGCCTCTTTGATCCTCCTGCGCTGCCCACGTGCTCTCCACGCCACAGGCCCGGTCATGTTACGGGCGGATAAAAGAACATCGGGAGCTGTGAATGAAGGTGCGACGTTACGTTTTGAGTTGTACTCCATGGTATTGGGTCGTTTGACACCAATACTGGCGTGCGACACCCTTGTTTTGTCTCACTATTGATTCTTGTGTTGGTTTGAGTGTGCTGAAAAGTATCGTCAAAGTTGTGTCAAAGATATACAATATGATATAATGATGTTGCGATTAGCAATCTTGTTCAAAACATTGCAAACAATATATATTGTATTATATTGTATCTATTGACGCAAGAAACCTAGATGGAACCCGAAGTGCTTTGCAGAAGAGGTCAGGCACCCATATCGATCCATGTGAGTCTGGAGCGGAGAGTGTGCATGCGAGTTTGTGAGGCTCTAGTTGGCAGTGTGTGAATTCCGCAAATTTGCATCATGAGAAGAGCAGCGGCTAACTCGATCCTAGATAAATTGGTGGAATAGGATGGAATAGGTATAGTCAGTGGATGGTTACTTTTCCCTTCAAACAAGCGGTCTACATGGTTTTGGGCTCCTTGGATTTCAGCCGTGTGCTTGGCCAAATAAGGTTTGCACGGAGCACTGCGTGGGTTGTTTTAGCTTCACCTTTTCTATGCAGAATATGCGGGCAGCATTGGGTAGGTCTTCGAACAAGTCGGCCTCCAAAAGCAATTTTTTGAAGCGCAACAAAACAACATGCACTTGTGGATTCCAGATTCTTTGCATGTTGAGACGGACCCAGTTGTGCTGGGGCCTAAAGTGGCCTGTTTGCTTGGTTTAGTTTCCCTGCCGAACACGCTAGGCCCTAAATCCCCTGATCAGGTGGCAATTCTGCCGGCGCAGCGGCCTCTCACAGCAGCAACGATGAGGACGAGACGACGGAAAGCAACGAGGGACAGCACGACGCAGTGCAGACACAGGGGACTCCTAAACGATAAATTCTTCTTGTACGCTGCCAGAAACTTTGATGGAGATGGTGTGTTGTAATTAGTTGTGGAGCCTTTGAACAGAAGCTCCATGCTCATCTTCCAAGATGTTCTAGGTGGGAACCTGTCAAATTTAGCTGTATCCTGGTATCCTCAACTCTAACAGTTTTGGAGGCTGCCTCCTAGAAATCCTCCTACTGCGGAGCTCCAATGAACTCCGAAATTGGTGGATATATGGAGATGAGATCCACCCCGCTCAGTCAGTCTTCCTAGCTTTGCCACTCCTTCAGGAGCCCGTGCGACCGAGCATGCCTGCCACCCGAAGTCCTCGCCGCGTCGACTTGGCCAAAACAATCTGGATTGACGCGGTGGGGCAGTAAGGGAGAGTGGTTGAGGTGAGAAAAATCTCAGAATTGGAGATGGGATGAGCGAGCTCGGATGAGATGGAAGAATGGATTGATTACCCAGCTGTTGCGATGAATCTGCCGTTCTTTTGGGGGCCGCAACATCAGCTCATGTGCTTCCACACCTGTTTCATCTCCAAGAAATGAGTCCCTCCTGACAACCCAAGCAACTTCACAGCTCCAGCAGCTCACATACAGTAGAGCATCGAGCGTCCAGTTCCAAGGCTTATGCGCTATGTTTGGAGTTGGATTCAGGGTCCTTTTCTGTGTAGAAATGACAGCCCCTGCGGTTGAGCCTTTTTGTATGATCCTTCAGTTCTATGCAGTTGACTTGATAAAGTTGGGCTTCTGGCAGGGCTCAAACAAACAATGAAGGTGTTTCTCTTGGATATCTCTTCTCCAGGTCTTTCAGAGTTCTTTCCTGCATCCAATCCAATCCCTTGGCGACGAACGCATCCGCCCGCCGGCGGACTCGGCGGACTGAGTGGTCCGCACTGCCGCACCGAGGTCATCGTAGGCAAAGCGGGCGAGGGGAGTGAGAGCGAGTCGTGTAAGTTCCAACGAACGGCACACCATCAGGAACAAGGCACAGCAAAATTGGGATACATGACTATATGGTTGGCTATTCTCTTACATGACGATATTCTTGGCTCATTCTCTGTTTGCTGGGACTGGCCTGCCACGAAGGAATGTCACTTCCTTGTGGCTTGGTGGGCCCAAGACAAGTCTATCTGCCTGCCAAAGTGGGTGTGTCTTCTTGACAGACATTGACAACCCCCAATGTGGCTATGACCAAAAAAGTCTAGGCAAGGCCAGATGATTGTCTGACACATTCTAAGCATCTAAAATGTGCCCTTTTTTTTGGGGGGGTGGTATTCAGCTGGAATGCGGGTGTGATGCTGAAGAACATCAATAGAAGCACACCACATATGGGCTCATAGATTCACATACACGTAATGTATCTATGTGTAGCGTCTGGGACGTATTCCACTTGCGACCCAAAAGCTGCCACACCCGCTGCAACGTCGCCGACGCCGCACGATGTCGCCACGGATCCGTCCCGAAACACGACCTGTCTGGGACTGCCATGACGGACTGCCGAGAAACGGCCAGGGGTGGTTGATTTCAGGGGTCAATGTAGACATATATGATATTGTATAATGACTTTCCGACTCACTGCCATGGAAGTGGATGGCATGACCCCTTGGAAGACTACTTTCCTTTACAAACAGGAGGTGCCCATCCACTTCCATGTGATGTGCTCGTCGGAGTGTACCAGTCCCATTAGTAGCGTCTGGGTTTTGAATCTTACGCCCCTATTGGGTCGACGTGTCCATTCTGTGTCGAGTGAAGGCCGGGAAGTGGGGGCCGGGCCGGGTGAGAAACGAGGCGAACAGCGGGCGGCTGTTGTGACATTGGCGCCACAAAAGCTGTGACAGAAGTGAAACGCAAGATGTGTGGAAACGAAAGATGTGTGTTTGGTTGCTTTCCCTTCCGAAAGAATTGCAGGCCTGGTGACGTTCAGCATCTCCATCTTCGTTCTGGGCATCCTCTTCCGAATTCCATCCAGCAGTACGTTGGCAGTTGCCTGCTCGGGACATCGGAAGCTGTTTGCAGCGGTGGTGAGGGACGTCGCTGGTTGGGGGCAATGCCAACCTGACAGAATTGTTTTTTTGTATCACATAACTATCACCCACCCCCATACTGGTCGAATTGTCATCTCCGGGCCTGGAGGGGTTTATTCAATGTGTTCACGTCAAAGCTGCTTGCCGTTGTGCAAAAAGTTGGTTTCCATCTTAAAAGGCAAGCTTTTGGACAAGAATTTCCAGTGCAAATATAAACACTGGACTTGCAATCCTATGAATATACTGTAGATGCTCTAAGCAGTTAGACCATGGGCTTAGCTAGGAAGGGGTAAATCCAAACTTCTGGGGCTCAGGTTGTTTCTATGTTCAGATTCATGTCATTTGGTATGTTAGTTTTTTTGAACTTGTACTGTACATATGACTTCAAAACATGCTTTGGTATGTTCATTTGGTATGTTAATTCATGTTTTGTCATTTGGTATGTTTTGGTACTGTACATGCTTTTATGACTTCAAACCATGCCACCGACCCCCACCCACTCTCACCGTTCTCCCCGGCCACACGGCCCCACGCCATGTTGCGGCCACCCAGGTTTGGCTGCTGCGTGGATCGATGGCGACCTCACTGCGCGAAGTTCATACGGCCTATTTGGGGAGGTAGGTTTCCCATATACAATATTGCCGTTTTCACCCAATTATATATAACTATATATATATATATGCTTAACATGTAGTATTCTGCCTGGTACCTGAAGAACGTTTAATTATCACGCCATTTTGAATCTATCAACCTTTTTGAACGTGGTATTACAAAAGCACTCCGGAGTGGGAAAAGCAGAGTGCGTTCACCTCGCGTTCAATAATATTTGCTTTGCATTGAAGAGACGTTGCGCAGCAACACACACCGTTCTGGAGCAACTATTCTCACTCCCAAATGCTTCTTGTCACCCCACCTCCCCAAAGATTGTTCATTTCAAATTGGAGTGAAACTTGTTACTCTTGGGGGGTACCATTTTTAAGTATAATGGGTTTTTCACCGAGCGGTTGGTGGCTCCTGTCAACCTGGGGTAGGTTTGGGTCGTTTGGTTCCTGAAAAACACTTGCGGTTTGGTGTGGTGTCCTAGTGGCCCTTGCGACCTGTTATAGCATTTGTGAGAGTTGAGGAACTGACTGCCCTGAAGCCAGTCAAGCTGTGTCAAGAGCTTGCACTTCCTTCGTATGCTGTCCATGATTCCGTCCTGGTGCGACGGGAAGATGGGCGACGGTCCTTCGTACCTGGCCGATGGGCCCGTGTCGTGCTCGCTCCAAAACGCACATAGGGCAAGGAAACCGGAGCATCATTGAGTATTGCATTGCAGGTGAGGCAGTGTCATTTGGTACACAAAGGATATTTCCTGGAAGCAGGGGGGGTCCCTGCAGGCATGGCTTAAACAACTTTTGTTTTGAAGAGACATCGATGCTGTAGGGCATTAACCAAGTGACAGCGGACAACAAAAGAAACAAGAACGCACTTTGTTGAGAAAGCACAGTGCGGAACGTCATTCTGAGTCCTGAGGCAGTCGTCATTCTTTCTGCGGCGATCTCAGTGTTCTTTGTTTGCCTTCCCTTTCTTCAGAGCCGAGAAGACACCTATGCCCCTTGCACGCGTCAGCTGTTCAGGACATGTCGGGAGGACATGTGTCTCAACGTCAGGACACCTACACTCTCTCAAAAGAAATTGCTTACGTGGATGGCATGCCCCCTCCTGCCGCCCCCCTCCCAAAAATAACAACATGGACATACATGGACCATGAAATCCTCTACCAACAAGTACAATTTTCCTCATTGGTGTTGCTCTTTTCATGCTTGTGCGATGTGGTGAACGGAAGGCGGAATGGCTCCCAGGCCTGGAGCAGGTTGGAGTGTTCACGGAGCGTAGCGAGCTCTTGTGTGACGTAGACATCTATTTATACTAAACAAATCTAAGCATACTGAGTAGATTTGCTTTTGTGGGTGTGAATTTTCATTTGGAGGTCTCCAACGAATGGGTTCCTGTCTATTTTTCCTCCTTCCCAGGGGTCTTTGGGTGCCTCCCTATTTTAATAACTTTTGAAGCATATCCATATGGTTCTCACCTGATGGAACAAAACCCTCATAAAGACGTTTCCTGGCAATTGCGACAGCGAAATCTACCATAGTCCTGCTACACCTTGAGCCACAGGTGAGGCATCCCCACTGGTGATGCATCTTCCAGAAACAGCGAGACAAACCACGACCAGACACAGACTGGACGCTTTCGCCTGTTCCACAGCGACAGACTCGACTTTACTAAGACCTGGGCTGAACAGACCAAGCGCGCACATGGATTCAAGCTGCCGTTCATGCCGGTTCCGCCATTGATGCTTGGGAAGGATGGAGCGGAAAACTGCGGATGGAGTGAATGGAGTGGATGGAAGGAGTGTTTGCAGAAGACGATTGAGTTCTGAACAGTTTGGGTGAATAAGGCTCGTGATGGCTCGTTTTCGGGTTTCCGGGTGCTTCGAAGCTGCATTCGTCGTGTTGATGGGACATGTCTCCTGCAGGGCCCCAGAAATCCATTTAGGATACGGCATCTCTTCAATTCTCCAAGGAAAGAGATCCGATTGTTCATGATCATTCCAAGTGCCTGGATGTTGTCGAACGGTATCGGATGGATACCTCCGACATCCTCGGCTCGGAATTCACCAAGGATCGGCATTATGATGAATGTGCCGTGGCCATGTCCGACAGGAGACCGATTCGCAGATCTCAACTCGCTCAATTCGCACTTTGGGATTGATAGAGTCAGATTAGTAGTCAGGTCAGGTCCCCTGTGGTGCACACAACAAGTATCAACAAGTGCTTCCAACCCCCAAAGTCCAGCATAATGATGTGCTGAAATCACCAGGAACCAGTGATTTTTTCTTGCATGCTCTTTCATTCGTGCCCATCATTGTGCCCTTGGGTGCAGCTGGACGGCAGAGAATAAGATGATTTAATGTAAGAAGTTCAACAAGAAAAGTGAAGATTAAGTCCGTTGCGCTCTTTTCATGTTACGGATGATAATTTGTATCAGTCGGGTGAGTTGATGGTTCATCGGGGTACCTGGCAGATTTCTTTGCTGACATTTGGCAAACAGATGCGAGTTTTTTTTGAGAGACATTTGCGGGAACATTAAAACTCAACCAACAGAGCATGACCGCATTCTTCGATTGTCCCATTTAGTCTGTTTGTATGGGCAGACTCAATTTCGCCGACGGGCGTACGATGGAGGGTGGCGGAGCTCAGGTGTTGCTGATCTCACAGATGAGTTTCCTGACATTGATGGAGGCTCTTTTCCTGCAGACCGTCGCTGGCGCCCCTCAGACTTGTGAGAAGATGTGGTACTGCTTTTGGGAAGAGAGTAATCGTACATGAAGGATTTAGACATGCACGTCTTGTGCACAATATGCATGTTACTATGGCAGAGATAGGATGTGTTACTTATGTTTTACTTGGTTTTGTGGTGGTCAAAAACCACGCGTGGGTGGCGGAAGTTGTGGTCCTCGTGCCCTGTGCGAAGTAGCTGTTTTCCTTGAGTGAGGTTCTCAGCTGTTTTGTATTCGGTCTTGGGATTTCAGGGTCATTCCATCGAAACCAGGATTCTTCCAGGCTGTAAACCACATGTCCAGGTCCTAGGTGTCCACCTGTGGATGCTCCTCTCGGAAGGCTGATCTCTTTCAACCGGGTCTCTGAGGCCTTTTACTTTGGCTACTCGTTTTCACGGAGCCACCTCAACGTGACCAAGAAGGCACCATGTGAGAACACGAAAACAGAGCGTTGGGTCACAGAGCGTTGTTATTCTCTTTCCCGCGACCTGCTACAGGGTTGCTCGTGGCCAAAAAGATGCAGCATAGAAACGGATTTTACAGCTCTCCATTCCCAGATCACCATGCAAAAAAGCTCTGTGCCCAGAATCAAGGAATGGACCAAGTGATTAAACTCCGAAGGACATGCTAAAGGCTAGTTTTTGGTTGATACTGAACTTCTAGACTAGAGCAAGAACCACTATATAGTCACTAGACTATAGTACACATGCAGAGTCTCAGAATGGGCACATCACCTCTTCAGCTCTTGTTGCTGCAGACCTGGGCTCCGGTGTTTGCCAGCACCGTGCCTCCTCAAGAGCCAGATGATCTGTGAGAACGGGCTTTGAGTCTGTCTTTTGTGGGCAGTGGCCCATGAATTCGATGCAAACAAATCTTTGGAAAGGGTGGAACATGGTGAAACACTGGAACACAAAGTGAAAAAAGACATTGCAGATGAAACTACATGATATATTTGAAAGATTGTGAAACCTTTGGAGGACTTATATAAACCACCACAATATCATAGAAACATAACATCTCAGCCCATGCATCATTCGGAACGCCAATGCACACACCATTGTCTCTGAAGATCATCATAAAAGGGCTCATGGATGCACATGGTGTTGAAACTCTTAGCTGTTTTGTTTCTCCTGTTAGGAGATATAAATTTAAAATATTCCCAGTTGTTGACGCTTTGTTTCTAGCTTGTAAGCTTTAACTTAGGTCTGGTGAAACAGGAATAGGGCTGCAGCCGGGCTGCTATCTGAACAGAGGACTGAATTCCCATGCTTCACATGCTTTTTTTTTTGCAAAACAGATCGAAGCTTGCAAGATGCCGTCTCATTTGCCCTCGACCCTGAACTCCCCAAGGAGCCCTGCCATGTTTTTGAAGCTGCAAGTTTTGCCACCCCAAGGATCGCCCGCGCGCACAGCCGCTCTGCTGACCCGGTGTCATCTGAGGCAGAGTCTTCTTCTGCTGGCTGATCAGCTGTGGGATTTCTGGCTGTTGCCAGATCTCTCCACCCGGGGACTTCAATGCGCATTCGCAGTTGCAACAGGAAGGGGAAAGCGAAGGCTTGTCCCAAAGACGGGTCAAGGGCTCCTCTTGCGCGCTCCATGATTGGAGCTGTCCAAGACTCGTATAGAGCGGAGTCCGATCCCCACATCCGGAGAGCGCGATGCCCGCAGTTCAGGCCACAAGGTGCCGTTCGCCGCGCCCACCAATTCGCGCCCCTGCTGCCGGGCGCAGCAATCCCATTGCTCTGTGAGGTCGTCCTCCAACGAAACGGGTACAAGTAGCCAGAGATTCAAAGCAAGCTGTCAGAAAACCTTCAAACACTTGTGGCTATACTCTCGCAAGGATCTTGCCCAGTACAGGTTCCCGGATGTGTCCGGTGTGTACCCGAAGGGCAGAATGGACAAATACCATGGGTCTCATAAATGTAATATGTATACGTATATATATATATATATAATATAATTGATAACTATATCAGCACAAGGAATGTGAATAGTGAACATCAAGGGTTTACCACAGGGTACTGATACTATTCTTGATTTTGTTATTGAACGCCGTTTTGAGTACTGTAACTCCTCGCTTGTTTGTTCAATGCCGGAAGACGTGTTGTGCGAGGAAGTAGGTAAATATGCATTCCAAGTATATATATATATATAGGTTGATGGTCGGCTCTATATAAAATCAACAAATGTCCTCAAGTTGAGCTCATGCAATGCCTCTGGAATCAAGTCTTCTGGGGAGTACTTATGAGTCTGACCAGGAACAAGCTGCTGTAGATTTGAGACCGATGAGACGCCAGATTGATGAAAGGATGGCGTTTGTTTGTTGGAGAGCGATTTGATGTGAATAGGCATAGGTCCTCTAAGGCAAACAACACACCAATACATGACCGCTTCCATCTATCAGCCTCTCTCTTCGAGAAGCAAAGCTGACGTCCTGGACACAGAAAAGAAACAGAACGACATGTTTGCCTGCTGGATATGGGTTTGGTGGTCAGGGAGCACTATAGGATTCGGCCAGGAATTTTATATCCAATTTCTGCAGGGTCTCCAAGGCACAGGCAGCCCGAAGCTCATTGTGGCGATGGACATGCTATGAGGTAGCCTGAGCTCTTTTCAGGTTTCTACCTTTCGGACGCTTCCTATGCAACATCTATGTTTTGCGAATCTCTCGTTTGCCTTCTGTGCGAATGTCAGGGCAGCAGAAGATGCGGAACGGATCCCTATTTGACGCTGGACTTCAGCTCAAGGCAGCCGGCAACGTGATTCAGACAGCTTTTTGCAAGCTGTATATACTAGAAATCGTGAAGGTGTTTAACATCCTGGCAGAATCCTATATATATAGTTATAGTTATAGGGTAGGTGGATGAGTCAAGCTCTTCAACCACGAAAAGCCTTCACCGGTGACTTTGTCTTGCTGGGCCGAGACAAAGCGACTGCCCCGAGTTTTGCCGTTGCCGCGGACGTGTCAGGGGCATCCTTTGGGACACCTTCGATATGTATCCCGATGTACCGGAGGGTACCATCTTCTCCAAGACGCCTCTTGGCCTCGAAATAGCAGGCATTTCGGCACGGGCCCTGCATGGCCCTGCATGGTTTGAAGAAATTTTCAGGGGAGGATGAAATCAAATGAGCGCAGATATGCGCAGACATGTGGCTTGAATTTACAGACATATATCGGCGTACCTGGGGCGTGCCCAGAGTGCCGTCGTGGTCGGCCAGAGTCTGCTCGTACTGAAAGGCAAACACATCTCCCAAATCTGAGACAAGGAACATGAAGCCATCCCACCCTGAAACCCACAGAAGACATAGAAGTTGCTCAGGGCTTAGCAACTCTGGAATCTATGGAACATATTTAAAATAAAGTATTAGTATATGTGATATCATGAGACTATCATGGAGATCAGTGCCACTGGCACACTGAAGATGAGAATAGTTCATGAGCTGGTTCAGCTGCGAGCCACTCAGATCCAGGCCTCGGCTTCAAGTGGAGACTTTGGCCGGACGCTCTTTTTCCGAGGTACAAGATCAATATGGATCCCATGGTCTTGAGAGATTACTGCAAGGTCCAGGGGGAGAAGCCGATGGCACCGCGGGTGTTGGCTTGTGGAATTGGGGGGGCTGTCGATGTGAGTAGTTCACCCGAAGGCAAGCGGCCGGAGAGATCGTCGATCGGAGCTGCCGGACATCATTCGAAGCTGCCGGACGTCTCTTTCCGAAGCGTGTTTTTTCCATTCTATTCGAAGCATGGCTTTCCCAGATTCTCTTGGGGTCATTGTGCCATATTCTGCCCAGGCAGCTGAAACATTTTTTCATATCTTTGTCCATGTTGTGGGTTTTGCGTGCATCGGATTCACTTGTGACATCGTGACCTATGTGGCGGAGCGAGACCTTGTCACGCCTCTAGGAATCTTCGGCCGTTTTCATGGAGAAAGTGGAGAAAGTGCCACCGCTGAAAAGTAGCAAGTTACTGATCAGTAGGTATGTGGCCGTAGGTCAAAACCAAACATGCCCAATCCCTTGGTGACCTACATTCCAGGTCGATGAGCCCTTGGTATCGGTGACATCCTCGGTGTTACTATCGGTGTACCATATCGTACCAAGCGTGGGGGGTGGTTTTTGATGGGTGGTATACTGTTACCCATCCACATCTAACTCCATAGCTATGGTTTGAACATCTAACAGTCATTTAACACCTATCCGCACAGACTGCAACCAGGCGACCCAGCCGTTTAGCTGGCCAGACAACGACTGCAAGCATTGGGCCAAGGGCGTCCTAATGGTCGAAGCCTCGAGCGGGAGTCCAGACTCCAGACCAAGAGAATTCCCGTTGTTGAGCTAACTTGTCCTTTTGAATGCTATTCCCGAGCCACTGATTTTGGGACTAGCACCAACTTAGGAGGTGTCCTGTGCTTGGTTGCAAGACTATCCTCAATTAACAGGGTTGAAGTTCAGAAGTTCCTCCTATTTTCACGGTCAGCAGCTCTCCTCAGATTTGACGAAGCCAAACAGATCCATGGCCTCTGACCGAAGAAGGTCGCGGAAGGTTGCAGGGAATCAGCCTGGTCACTGGATCCATTCTACCATGGGGATGGCATATATTATTGATTCAATATTCCATATTATATGATGGCATATACTATATATTATATGATGGCATAATATTCATACTCAATAATGTGGACTCTTGATTAATAACTAATAACACCCCCCTGGATGAAGAGGATTTCCAATTCAAATGGGAACGATTATTAATCAAGAGCATAGATTATTCAATATATAGTAATATTATTACTACTATATTTGCACTGCCCGCCCTAAGAATCCTTGTGACACCGAAATAACGCAGGGGTTTATCCGAACCAATACCCTAAACCCATTGGTTTGGGTCCGGATTCTTTTAGTGGGGTTCATTCTTGCTCTTGGCGTTGTGCTTGCCCGGTTGTCGTGTCTCAAAGGTTTCGGTAGCTTTCTGGTAAGAAACACGTTTAATTTGCACATGTAGGTGGCCCACTACTTTCTGAACAAAATATGTGTACTGGCTTCACGCACCTTCCCTCCACCAACTACTGTTGGAGCAAACTCTGAAACTAGAGTGCTACTTCGAATCCCCCCCACCCACCCACACGCACACACAGTGGGACTCCAGTGACTTGTTGGGACTCGTTGCAACGTCGTTCCGAGTTGATGGGCATCCGAGAAGATCCCGCGAGCGATGGCACCGGGGCCAAAGCAGACGGGGCAGGTCGGCGAAAAACGCGGGAATATATGGGAACACATTTTTTGGTCCAGGATGCTGGTTCAGCTAGAAAATCCATGCGGGAGCGATTTCGCTCCAGATTGGTGGTAGACTTATTCATGGAGTTGTTTTTTGTGGTTCCCTTCTCTTCTGAACCACAAGTACATATGTGCCAGCCAGTCACGCCAATATCAATCTGGCAATATGGAAGATCGTGAAGCTGCTGTCTCGCGGTAAGGTGATTGGGTCTAGGTGGATCGGGGATCCAAATCG
Source organism: Durusdinium trenchii (assembly GCA_963970005.1). Classification (NCBI taxonomy): domain Eukaryota; class Dinophyceae; order Suessiales; family Symbiodiniaceae; genus Durusdinium; species Durusdinium trenchii. The sequence continues at coordinate 82,654 of CAXAMN010025473.1, read as the reverse complement.
TCCAAGCAACCAACCTAACTAATCTTTACATTTACTTTGCCACCTGATTTGCCCAGCGCCTGCCGCCTGCGGCCCCTGAACCGAACAAAGTCAAGTTCAGTTCAGTCCTGCAAAGTCTTTCCGTGAAACCAGTTTCCGCTCCGCACCTGTCAGCTTTGCATAGCACTCGGTCGCATTGGTTGTCTCATTCGGATGTGGCAGGACTGGTCCATCTTCATTGGAAGGTATGTGTATGGGTGAGTGGGAATGAATACCAATATAACATCACAACAGACGGCATCCCGGTGTGCTTCTCAGAAAATTATGGGCAAGAACATCATGAATACTGACAGGAGACTGGGTTCCCTCAGGCCCTAAGGTGTTTGAAGATTCATTTACTTGGGAGTTCCAGCCAGGACTATGTTGGCCAGGGGAATGCACCTGCTTTATGGCCAAAGGCTGTGAAGTTCATTGTTTTGAGACACGGCCTGCGTGTGAAACCCAAACAACACCGACTCACATGGACACGGATTCCTGCCTTGCAGTCTTGTTGTGCACCAGGGGCGGGCAGGCATAGGACCGTATATACATATATAATGTGGTAGTCGATCTAAAGGTCCTAATAGGGATTGTTGATGACGATAACCCTGGAACACGTCAAAATCCCATTTGGCGAACTTTTTTCTCGAGTTGGCAACATAATTTGTTTGCTCAAGATATAGCTAAACATGTTCTTTCTGCTGCTGCTGCTGCCGCTGCTAGTACTACTGCCGCTGCTGATGCTACTACTGCTGCTACTACTACTACTACTATTCCTGCTGCTGCTGCTGCTGCTGCTGCTGCTGCCGTTGCCGTTGCCGCTGCCGCTACTACTACTACTACTACCTACTACCTACTACCTACTACCTACTACCTACTACGTACTACGTACTACGTACTACATACTAGATACTAGATACTACATACTACAACCGCTACTACTGCTACTACTGCTGCTACTGCTGCTACTGCTGCTACTGCTGCTACTGCTGCTACTGCTGCTACTGCTGCT
>CAXAMN010025473.1:12805-81614 GCA_963970005.1 Durusdinium trenchii | reverse complement strand
CTACTACTACTACTACTACTACTACTACTACTACTACTACTACTACTCCTGCCGGTGCTGCTGCGACGACGACGACGACTACTACTACTACTCCTGCTGTTGCTGGTGCTGCTACTACTACTACTACTCCTGCTGCTTTGGGGGCGCGTCTCTGCCCCCGCAAAAGGCGAAAGGTTGGCGAAAGTTCAGCTCAAGATTGGCGAAAGTTCACCCTGCCACGTCTGACCCCAGCCCATGATGAGTAAGTGTGAGCGACCGGCTACCACAATGGTTCTTGCAAGTTTTGGTTCTTGCAGACACCCAGGAGAAACAGAGACGGACAGGGTGTCAACAGTTATATAAGTAGAAGACACATGCTGACAAACAGTGAAGCTTTTATTTCGTATCTGCCAGTACAGAAAAAGATGAAAAACAATTGACAAAAAATATATCCGTCATACAACATATATGGCCAACATAAATACAACATACTTCGGCGAAAGATAAAACGCAGGAAGGCGACAATTTGGTTAACATATTTTTTGGCTAAGAAGGACGGATCTTGGATGAAGGAATTTAGATCAACACCCATATAAATCCAACGAAGGGGTTGAACACTTAACTTAGACATGAACGATGGACCTTTGCTTGCGTGCCCTGTGCACTTGCCAGACTTGTACTGGTAATGATCTACAGTACCGGAACCCTCAGATCCTGGTACCCGTTGTTCTTCTAGAGTCTCTTCCTTGATCACGCTGCTGTGAAGAAAAAAAACAGGAACACCTGAAAGATGAAACATGATGATACCACCGTTCCCTCCACCGTGGGGATACTCTGAGGTGCTATCGAGCGCCTCACTAGGCGAGTTGTTTGTTTTGGCAGTTGGGAGGGGTCATGGTGACGCGAAGGGAAGAGATTGTGTGTGTGTTTTTTCTTGTTTTGACTATTGATCTTGAAGATGTTTGTCTAGGATGCCTGCCCTTCAGATTAATTTCATGGTCGGTTCTTCCTGTTGGTTGTGGAGTGCTGCACCATCGAACGGTTGGGGAGTCAATGTCTTGGATCCCCGGACTGCCGTGGGCCACTCACTAAGGGTCTTTGATGGTCTTTTTGTTCAACCATCGGCCATGAGCGTCTCTGTTGTTGGCGATGAACAGCTGTGGGAGAAATGTACTAAGTGAGAAATCATCTGACATAATCATGGAAGTGGAGTGAAACCACCTGTTTGGTTTTCGTATTTTTTGGTCATCCGTTCGGGGCCATGCCATGCCATCCACGTAACCAGGACGTGACAACTGTTGGACGGTCAGACGGTCAACCGGGCCGGTACACGAGCACGAGCACGACCTCGTCGGGAACGGTCAACTCGCACGAGCAATGATCGCGTAGGGGTCACATTGGCTTGCGAGAGATGATCACCTGTGGTGGTGCAAGTCCCAATGGACATCGCAGGGGGGCCCAGAATGGACCTGAGACGCGTGGACCTGGGACCGTGGTGTGGTGACGTGTGGATCGTATGTTTTGTTTTGTTTCACTCAATTCTCTGCCATCCCCAACTTGAGCGTGTCGAATCAGTGTCGAACCAAATGAGGAGAACTGGAGATGCGGAATTGTGAGTGCCAAGTAATGAAACCCATTCTTGTCTCCAAAGCATTGGCTATATGAGCTGCCAAGCCAAAACCTTCGATGAAGGCAGCATCACTACAGTGAAGACTAAGTACAGTAAGTAAAGTGAGGGAAGCTTTCAGGAACGATAAGGTTCACAAAAAACGATAAGGTTTTACAGTAGTACATGTTGTTAGGTGTGTGAAACCCTCAGGAACGGTCAGGTTCACAGAAAAAATGATAACGTTGGGAAGAGTGCGCACTACAACACATAAGAGGTGTTGCACGTCGCTCAATATACTGTTGGAGAGCGCCTGTCATTAGAGATAATTTTTCCTGGAGACTCACAGGTGTGGGTAATTTAATGATTTGATGGTTTATGTTATAATTGCTGTGATCAGACTTTGAGGGACTTTGACCATCAGACTTGGCAGACCTTGATCATCAGTCTGGCGTGTTTGTGTGTTGCGTGTTTGTCTTGCGTGTTGGCCCCTTCTTGCAAGAACTGGGTAAGCGTAAGCTGCCATTGTGTTCGCGTCTTACAACAGAGGCAGATGCCACGACCGGTTTTGACAGCCGCTCGTGTAAGGCTTCACCACTTCCGACGACCGGGTCCTTTCGGCAATCCGTTGGATGAACGACCCGGTCGTCCAACGCCGTGATGAAGATCCGCTGATGAACTGAGGTCTCATGGGATGCATGCCCTGAAGGGCCCAAGGACCGACCAAATTTGAGGATCGATGGCGATTTGTTCGCCCCAACTGAGAGATGTTTGATCGATGTTCTTGGTGCAAGGGCGATTTCTTCGTAGATTTGGCGAAAAACAACTTGGGTGAAGGATGGTGGAGGTTTGATAAGGCAACCGGTACCAATTGACTGCTTCATGGCTGTGTGCCACATGGATTTGCTCGACTCACTTGCCGCCACATGGGCTCCCCAGCCGGGCCCGGTCTCGGATGGATCTATGTCAGGTGCTGGGTCATCAGGGGCCGAGGAAGAGAAGGGACGCTCAAAGTGGAGACTGGAAGCTCTAGATAACCCAATCAGTACGTATATATGTTTCAGCCCCATGAATCTGGGCCCGCTTCGCAACACATAGGTTTAGGTTCAGGTCCGGACCCCTGCCATGGAGGCCCCTGTCGGTTTCTCTAAAAGATGAATTTAAGGTTGGATTCGGTCCCATCAGCTGATTGGCTCCTTCCAGCCATTCTTCAAATGATGTGACTTTAGGGGATTTGCCTCAGACGAAGGTTCCTGAGCAGTCTTTACATACATTTCCAACTGCCGGGGTATTATATAATAGAGAAATGTTTTTTGTTTTGAGACATCTTTTTACAACGAGGGTTTGAAGGGTCATGGTGTTCACGAGCCCTGAACCTCAGTCGCACGAGGTTCAGACATATCATAAGTTCACGCTGGAATCTCCATCTGGAAGTGGGAAGCACCCTATTCGTCCTGGAAAAGAAAGCAGCCAAGGGTCCACGCCATCCATTTCCATTTTTATCTAAAAAGTTGGAAGGTCATATACCAGCAGTCACAAAGGGGTGCTTAATGGAGGTTAGGGGTGCCCATTATCCACTCACTTGGAGACCCCTTTGTGACTCCTGGTATATATATATATATATAATTAACAAACTGTTTTCTCTCAGAATCCGGACCCTTCACCAATGGAAAGGGCTTGGTTCGGGTCCAGGTCCCGCCTGCCAGGGAGGGAGAAGGTGAGATGGTCCCCGTCCCCTACGAAGGTGTCGGGTCCGGGTGGAGTGTTTGGTATCATTTGTCAACTTCATCCCTCATTTGGCATCATGTCATCTACATCATGGGGTGTTTCATTCAACTTCTTCGATCCTTCGACATTACTAACAACAAGATAACAAGGACGCTACTATAGGTTGGAGGCCATCGCTACTAGGGTGGAGGCCATCGCTATTAGTAGCAATGACGCTACTAGTAACAAAGGCATCGCCACAAAGTCATCTTCGATCCTTTGTGTTTTTTTGTCTTGGTGATGTCAGGCCTCTCAGGCAGCCGGCTCGCGTGCTCGCACCCAGAAGGGTTTTTAGGGTTGAGACGCGGGCCCTCTTTTTCCAAAAGCCACTGCTTGACGTGTGTGAGGGGGTCGCTGGTCCACCAGCTCGGTGATCCATGCATATCATTCAATTCGGGTCTTCTTACACTTCTTATAAACGATATGATAGTGACCTTAACATAGCCCACATTAGCCCACTATAGAACATTGGGAGGACAATACGACCATGTTTCTTTATTGTGGTTATTCATTGGGGAAAACAGCATTGTTTGAGAAGGCTACACATACACGATGCGTATCACCTGCACTCCGAGGTATGCGTATAGGAATACTGTACACTGTATATGGTTTTCAGCAATCTGCAACTTCAAGAGTTGGTGTCGGCAGTGTCAAAGAACAGAAAGCAGTGTCAAAGAACAGAACTCATAAATAAGACTTCACCAACAGTTTTGGTATGAACACAAATGACTGGACACTCCATGGATTGCACACCAAGGCTTCGTTTGGGTTTCTATGCTTTGGTGGAGCCGGAGCAGACCCTGTGACCGTACATTGGTTGGCCACAGCCATTTCACCCAACCACGTTTGACGGAGTCAGCAGAACTGGTATTCATGCCCTATGGATCCACATATGCTCGGAGAGCACTTTTATGTAGGCTTGGTGTCATGGAGGGTCGAAGTACGAGAAGGTATGTGAATCCTTAGGAACTGAAATTGCTTTTCTCACTTGAGGAAAACACATCAATACTCAATTCAGACGACGTCCACCCTTGAAAGTGGCCTGAGGTGCCATGCTGCCGCTCCTGTTCTTGCACGAAGCTAAGAAAGATGCCGCACAAAATCACCTGGTGAGAATATAACAAGTAGTAGCTTCTTGTTACTAGTAGTAAGGCCAGGAGCTACTAGTAGCATCCTTGCTCCTAGTAGCGATGCCCTTTGTTTCTAGTAGCTTGTGCCACTTCAAAGCGGATTTCAGGTGGTACTGTGGCACTCCAGTGTAGCACTCCATTCTGCGGGTGTAGAGAGCAATTTTGTGGCCTATCAAGTGGAGGGAGGTCTAGCATCCGCTGGACAGGTTGGAATGCATGGCGTGACCATGGATTTGATTTACGTGGACTGGGAGCTAGATGTTTTAGGCCTTTAAACTGTGTGTCGGTTGTTCCAGAGTGCAAAACGGTCACAGCAAACAGGATCAAAAAGCTGAAATTTATGTGCCTCATGTGATCTTGGAGGTGAAGACCTGTCAATGGACAGGTGGGCCGAGAGCGCTCCATCTCGGTGCCAAGGCTTCTCTACATCTCGCCCAGTGATGCCAGCCGCGGGGAGGCTGGACTTGATGGTTATTGTGGTAAATACATTTATATAAATACATAGTCAAGGGTTGGTGGTGCTGGTATACGGTATTATATACTATATATACACATTATTTCGTTCATACAAGATTCCCCAGGAAGCTTTGGACGCGCACAAATGCGCCGCGCCACTCTACTGATGTCCAGGCATCTCTGGAAGCTGCGAGCACACGACTCTCTATGAGTCAGGGCCGCCAGTCCTTTCCAGGTCCTTTGGGTTTGGATTTTAGGTTAAGGACTGATGTGCACTCTCCAGGTCACTGCATTGAATGATCAAGACCCCAAAAGGGAACCGCCTGATTTCCTTGCAGCTCCTGGATTTAGAGAAGCGTATTCTGGAGAGATCGACCCTTAGGACTCCGCCGCAAGTCATGCGTCATCTTCATTGCAGGTCATCAATCATAGTTTATTCTAAGGTTGGGTCCCAGTCACTCTGAAGCGAAGGTTTCGAGTCCAGGCCCGGAAAGAGCACCTCCCTCAGGATACGTCAGGCATCCGGGACAAATTGGGACAAAACAGGTTGCCATGAAGGGAACTCGGTGGGAATATGTGGGAATGGTGGGTTCTGAACTCGTCCCTTGATTTGATCCATGTTTTCTCCATTGCAGTTGCCACATGCCAAGACCCTAGAAAAAAACAATAAAGGCAGGTGGTCGGGCAGACGGCTGAAAGGTGAACTTAAAGTTGGGTGTCAACGAAGGCTTTGTGACGCATATAATACTGCGTAATATAGTTATTTATGGAGAAATCAATGGTTACAGTGTTCGAACATACACGACGGCTACATACAGTTAACCCTTTGTTACTTGATACCATCATGCAAGCTTTACAAACTCCCAAAGGGTGTGCAGGGACCCGAACTGCCCGACTTCGATTTTCGCAAGGGCCAGTGAATGTTGATCGACCTGTTCCCCAGGCCACTCACCTGCTTGGGAGCAAGTCTTTCAGTCTCTCAGCAACTCGTGGCCTGAGGTGGTGTCATGGAACATTGCCAACGTGTCAGCTCCCCAGAAAAGGAGACTTTGCGGTGGACGACTAGACGGCTACAGAAGGAGCAAATCAGCCGGGCCACCATACGGTTCCTCTTTGTTTCGCTTGTAAAACAAAGCGAAGTTGGCAAAACCCGCGGTCCATCGCTGATCAGTGATGGAAACTTCCCAAACCTGGATGGGAAGGCGATTTCTGCGCTTTTCCGGGCCAGTCACAAGGCTTGACCTGTCTTGAGATTGCTTATATAAGAGGCTCTGGCCCATCAATGTTTCATCCCAATGTCCTTGTTGCCCAATGGTAAACACCCAGAGAGGTATGGACATCATTGAAGGATATGTTATGGTTGGAGCATCCGAGTTGCTGGCCATAGAGAAAGTTCTCTTTCTACCAGGCACTTGCTTTTCGAAAGTTCAGCAACTGCTCAGCGAGAAAGGTCTGAAACACACACAAATACATTTAACAATCATGTGAATGTAACGTACGTATTCGGGCAACCATTGAGATGGTGAAATGTGGTTGCCCGATCTATCCTCAAACACATCAGGACTCAACCTCCTGAGGACCGAGATTGGGGTTGTTTGGGCAAACCAATAACACCAGGTGCATGAAGAACAAGGTTTGCTTTATTTTTGCTTTACATTGGATGTTTGCTGGAGCGGGGAGCATCAAGGGCGCAAGAAAATGAGGTATATACCAGGGAGTATAGATGGGCTATTGAATATGGTGTATTTGTATGCATTCCTAAATGTTTACTGGATGAGGTTTCGCTAACCTGACCAATCTATGGGCTGAAGGGTGTTGATCTTTCGCCGACTACACCTAAGGCAGTTGACACAACTCGCACGGCGAGCGAGACCATCAAGGCGCAGCATGTTGGTGCTTCGGCCCGCATCCAACTTTACAACCCACCTTAAATCTAGCCGGACTTAGCCCGACAAGTTGCTATCGACCAGGCGATGTGCCGCATAAAACATCATAAAACCATGGTGAACATCGTCTTGAGGGAATTTTGCCCGGGCCTGGAACCCCTCATAACTTCGTTTAGCTAAGGATTCGCACTCAATCCGCCACGATCGTTCCGTAGGAGGTGATCCGAACCGATGTGACGCCCAAGCTGGCTCCAGCGGTTTTTACGTCTCACCTTTTGCGCTGACTAACGCTTTCCGGTTGCGCCCCCCAAAAGGCCACTTGGATGCCAAACGGCGCAGATAGACAGGTCGACACGGACACGTCGTTGCCAAGCAGATGAGCGCGGAAAGAAGGAGGGACACAATTGATTCCAGATGAACAGTTTTGCAGGAAGATCTCAAGGTCCATCCGCAAAATTCAACTAGGAACAAGAAGCTACTAGGAACAAGTGCATCGCTTCTAGTAACTAGTAATAAAGACGCAGGAATATCCGAACATCCCTCTCCCATTTCTGCCCATCGACGGTCCAGGCGGTCCCTTGGTCGTTCTGAGGCAAACCATGTTGGGCCGGAGCCTGCTGTGCATTTGGGCCAGCAGCTCAGAGAAGCAACACCAAAAAGGCGTTTGAACATGGCAACTATTAAAGAAGTGTTTTTTAGCTAAGTGCCCCTCCAAGTACATCAGAATATTATAGACTGATCCCCAAATAGATAGAAACGGTTTCCAAAACTTTTTTGTGGGGATCAACTTTTCTATCTAGACTTGAACTGATAGAACGTACAATCAACTGGAACTTTCTGAAGCTCATCATCTCTTTGGTGAGCCACCGTGGATCTTCCGCTGAGGCGTTCCGCTTTGCGCTGGGAGAAGATGCGGACTGCGTCGGACAGGCAGCGGACTTCGGACTGCGGACTGGATGGTTCACCAGAAGAGGGGTGCGGCGGCCGTGTTTTGACACAACCCAAAGCTGTTTAATTGAAACAACCACTGCTGACCCAGGGTTCTTGTCTTGGCCACTGTTGATCCACAGCCAGATGAGATTGCTGAGGAGTTGTGCCACTGCCAATCATGTAGACTCTTGATAAATACTCCCCATTTGGATGCACGAACTCGCGGTCTCGCTCCCACGCTCTGATCCCTTGCCAACTGTTGTGGTCGGAGGTGACACATGTGAAGGAAACTGCATTAATATGTACACTACGAAAACTACTGCGCTGGGAAAGGGAAGTGTAAAGGACCCATTTGGATTGTAAGACCTCTTCATATTATCATTATGGGGTGTTGAGATACTGTACAATCAAAAGTCATCAAACGTCTATATATATGTATTATCTGCGACTACAACTCACATCCATCAGACTCAGCTCCGTCAGTGCCATTTTCGGCCAGATTGGCAGCAAGCCTCCAGGGTCATTTTTCAGAAGATATTCGCAGCAAACTGTTACCGCCCTGCGAGGGAACCCCCCAATAGTACAGTAGGGAGCCTGTTTCATTTTGTGGCTTTGCCAAAAATGGGAGGTGGACATGTTTGGGAAGACTTATGTCATCCTGAGTGTCATCCTGCTGGCAGGTGAGTCTGTCCAAAGAACAAACGTGCTTGTGATGTGGGAATCCGCACTCAGACAGTTGTGCAAGTGAACCCACAGGGCCCAGGGCTCTACAGCTCAGCATGAAAAGCATCCAGGAGTAACTAATGGGATGGAATATGGAGGGTGTATGGAGGGCATATCTATGCATATTTGGGGCTCGCAAGTTTTGGTCTACTCAGGAAGGATCTAAGCAGCATCCCACAAGGATGTTCTTCCTTCACGGCAATGGAACGGCAACCTGAGTCAAAACTAGGAAAGTCTATCTCACTGCCGCCGGAACCTTGGCCAGCCTTCCAGGGGTGCTTGAGCATGCTGCAGCAGCAGGTGGTGGCCAATCTTGAAGCAGAGGAGACGAGAGACGAGCAGCTAGCAGCTGGCTTACATTCATTCATGCCTTTGATGGCATCATGCATCATGGTGGATCGGTGGATCAACACATATCAATCACCAAACAAACCCAAGGTATACCATGGAAAGGGCAGACTTCCTTGGCAGTGGCAGAAAATCTGCATTCAAGCCCTTGAAGATCTGCATTCCAGTTTATGGATTCAGTATGATTCACTGGTCCTATACTTTGTTTTTTCCATCTCATCAGACCTGCCCACTGGGCCGTGAGCAATTCATGTTTCTTGGGGAACCACGCCAGGATGCAGTGGAAAAGTTTCACGCCGCCTTGGAAGAAGGAGACGAGGTCGAAAAGGCCGGGAGGTCGACAACGCGCACCGATCCGCACGTGTTTTTGTTTTCTTTTTTGTCAGGGCGGGATTATATAGAAGGCTGATTGGCTCAGAATGGTGTCACTCCAAACGTGTGAAGTGGATGGTGCTGGGGAGGTGTTTTTTTGTTGGTTTGTTGTTTGTTTATTGTTTATTTCGATGGTGCCACTCAACCAGCCTCCACCAGGATTTTGGCGAACAAAAAACACGTGATGCTTGCCAGGATGAGAATGCCTGGGGTGGCAGTAGCTCCACATATGGTCACTACGGCATCTCGGCGTGGGGGACGGTGTTTTTTTGTACCACCGCTGCGAGTCTTCTCACACTCGGCTGGATCCAAAAACAAGCGTGGTACAAGACAGGGAGTGTGCAAGTGAAGGACATGCATTTGGTTGGCCAGTTCTTTGGGCCTCAGTCTTGCGTAGAAATGCAGCCCACTTGCGGCCCAAACCGAACGATACCGAACGAGTGCCAGGCACTCTCACCCCATCCCAGTTTCTTCTATCAGAGTCGTGTCCTAGTCCATGAAACACCATGGGAAAGGACCCGGGGAGTAGTTTTTACGCTTTGGATTTAATGTGCTTTTGTAATGGGAAAGTGGAAACAAGATGAAACAAGTCTGTTGCCAATCAAGTTTGTTGCCAATCAGGAATTGAGGTGTCAATTCTTCAGGTGCCAACTCTTCAACATCTATGCTTCGATGGATGCAAGGTTCCATTTTTCATGAAAGCTGAAGAATTGACTTCATCCCTAAAATGCCAGGGTTGTTGCAAATAAAGGACCAACTCCCTGCACCAGTCTTGCCAGTCCTCAGGAAATTCCTACAGCAACCCCTATGGCAATGGCAACCCATATGGCAACCCCTATGGACAGTCCTATGGTAATCCCTACGGCGGCAATCCTTACGGCCACTACAACAATCCTTATGGCACCTTGGCAGACGGAGGGCATGGCCGAAACGAGTAACCGGCGGGAGGAGCGCTCAGCCGTATGTCTTGCGAGTTGCGCGAAGGATTTGTCTGAGGTGAGACCGAAGAGAGCACCAACTGAATGATCGTTTCTTTTGGCTTACAGGATGATAGGTGCATAAACAACAAATCAGTATCCAATTGTTCTGTCGGCAATAAAGATGCAGTCGTGGATATCATCATTGAGGTGCATAACGCTACGAGATTCTACAAGGATTGAAAGCACTGCCAATTGAACGGGGTTTTGTCAGTCAGTGCAAGACTGGCCACTGTTTCGACAGTGTTTGCAGGTGGTGGCTACAATCAGGGCTACAATCAGGGCTACAACCCCTACTCCGTGCCTGGCTATGGCCTGTGTCCTTGGAAGTTGGGGGTGAGAGAAAGATGACAAAACAGAGACGAAACACCTCAGAAGGGATGCCAAACCTTTTCTTTTCTGGAAGCTGGCAAATCGGAAATGAGTATGAGTACCGTACTTGTACCTCAATTCACAAGAGTTGCATTTTGGGGCGCAGGCTGTGTGTACTAAGAATGGAGAGTGGCAAGTGGGCAGACCCTCATAGACCCCCCCTATTCAGACCCGGAAAAACTATGGGAAGGAGTCGAAGAAAGAATACAAAATACAACAATCGAACTTGCCCACATGGTGCGCTTTCACCCTTCTGCCACTCCTAGCGGTCCTTTCCACGACAGTCTTTAGTAGAGGATTTTATCCACCTTTCTGATGCGCTTCTCCTCGATCTCTTGGTCTTCCACCAACACTGAAGCTTTTGACATCGTCTGTGACCTGCAAATGTCCAGCAACGGCCAAGCGAGCGCCTTCGCATGCCCTTCTCGTTCACATGGAGAACACACCCTGGCATCTCGCCTTATCTGGATGCACATGGATGCACACAAATAGCTTCTTACTAGTCTTCTTGCTATACTATACTTACTTTCTATGTCTCTGTCTGACAAGTATGAACCATAGAAATAAACACCCGCTGTTTAAAACTACTTTGTCTCCTGCTGCTTTGGAGAAGAGGGTAACTGCTCCTATCGAACCTCAGTAACCTCTTCTTTGAACCTTTTGAACCACCAATCACCCCCCAAAAAAACTCCGCAACATATGGTATTCTACTAAAACAGTGGTCAACTATAGCTTCTACGCTTCATCCAGACTCCGGCCGGTAGCTTTCGCCCATCTCGGTATGCTTGAGCACGTACTCAGGTCCGACAGGATGCCTCACGAAGATCTCGGCTGCTCTGCTCGCAGAAATACGGTCCTGTTTGCAGGTGTTTGGTGGAAGTGACCAACATCTTTTTGATTTGTTAGGGAAGTCCTAGTGGAAGCCCGAAGCCCTGAAGTCATGTGGTGAACGTCATGTCTCCCAGGTTTTCCCCGAAGCCTCGCTGCTATGTTTTTGGGCTTTCGGCATACGTTTCGAGCCTGTTGGCAAAGACAGACACCAAGCGCTGCAGACAGCACTGATTCAGCAACTCCGCAGTCGTCGTTGAGCGCTCCCAAAACCGGCCGAGACATCGGTGTTCCTGTTGGGAGACCACGGGACCCGTGTGGTGGAATCCCATTGGGATGGGACGGATGGGTACTGTAGAAATGGCGCTCAATGTCTTCTCAAAACGGACCTCTGAATGGTTCCTCCAGGTGGTGTACAGGATTTCAGAAGGAACAGAAGCAGACTGCAGACAGGTGGTCTTTGTTTCGTGGGACTGGGACTGGGACACAGCACTCTCCTCAGCAACCAGGCCTCCTCCTGCATGATCTTCAACTGCGCCAAGTCCCGAGGACCAACGTTATGCAACACTCAGGAGAGCCCGTTGCGGTCTTGCTGTGGAGCAAGCTCGCGGTCGTACAACCGAGCTTTGGGCATTCGAGATGCAGATCATCATGTGGGCATGTATGTATTATATTATGTTATATTATGGTTGAGGCGACGATGATAGAGGATACGGTTTGATATAAATACTATAAATTATGTTATTCAATAGATCACGGCTTGAGTATAGCAAATATTAGTCTGACCACAGAACTGGACAGAATTGGGATAGAATTGAGTTTGGCCCAAACAGCTGGGAATCAGACTCTGGTGCAGTGCTGAGCTAAGACATTTGATGATATTTGATGCAGATCACGTTGAGGGTGCTGAACCAGCCATGTGATGGCCAGTGACGTCCCAATGTGAGCGCAGCTCCTAGCCTTTGGTTTCTATTTGGGCGCTGGGTTGAACACATGAGGTCCTGGGCCCAAACGTGGTCGCCCGTTCAACTCCACGATTTTGGTTTGCAGACTCAAAACCGCATGGCGCATTGTGCAGGACTACTACTGCTATTGCCAGCCAGGTCTTCTGGCATGTGTTCACCCCGACTTGTGCATGTAGAAGTACCATCATTCACCTGCCATCACCAAACTGCTGATCACCAAACTTCACCTGCCAGGCTACTGCTCGGATGGCCATGGATGCATGCCCAGTCGCTGAGAGCTGACGCGACATACATATACGCTATAGTCTGGGCTACGCGGCTACGCGCATAAACCTCTTCGCTCGCTCTCGTGCATAAGCCCCGCAGAGCCATTCCTGAGCCATTCATACTGTCCCGCCACAGCCGAAGCGCTTCGGTTCGCTTCTCGGCTCCTTCTCCGCCGCGGTGGCGGTGGTCCACCGCAGCGGGGGGGGCGGACCGATTTGGGGACCGATTTTGGAGTTGCGGTTCAAAAGGCGTGAGGGATGGTCAGAGCATGTCAGAGAGGCCATTGTCTTTGGTGGAGACAGGGGATAGAATGGATTGACTTGGAGGAACTCGCAATAGACATTCAAAACATCTCGTGACATTTTTCACAGAGCGGTTATACCATTTATGCCTCACATAGGTATAGTGACTTAATTATATGGAAGGTTGCCAAAAGCAGTCTTGGGATTGGGGGTTAAAATTTGACAGCGTCTTGTTGATTAGAAACCTTTTGCTAGCCACCTTTCCATGCCTCTGTTGATGTGGACAACAGGTCAAGCCCATGTAGATGTAGAAAGTGCTTCGCATGGATTTCCCAACTTTGTACGTGTGGGTAAAACTAGAACTGTCAAACCAACCATAGTAGGTTGATATACTCAGGTCTTCGGATCCACGTTTGTTCATTTGCAGCAACTGAAGGGCTTTCAGTTCAGAGCAGCGAAGCAGGCCTTGCAGCAATGTATTGGTTTGCTCGAGGAGCCGAATTCTCAGCTTTGCTTGCTGGAAGAAGAGGAATCGAACTCGCACTTGGGTGTGTGAAAAATGCATAGGCAGAAGTGGCATAGGAACACCCGCTAGGGAGAACCATGGCTTATGTGGCACATTCACTAAGGTTTGCTTTGGCTGTATCTCTCAAAGCAACTCCATGACTCAGGTTGTTCATCGAACGGGGGTTTGTAATCCACCTGTGACGGTGTCTATGAATCGTATGAATGTCTTCAGTTTTCTTTTCTTGTGAAACATTTTTGATTGCCCACCCTGTTGGTCTATGAGTAGTTGTTGCAGAAACCTGTTCTTTGCTTTGATCCTGTTTGCCCCCCTTGAACTCAGCGTGGACACTGAGTTTCCCAGGTTCGCCAAAGAGGGCAACCAAGCACGAACCGCCACCAAGCGATCAGGGCAGCAGTGCGCAGGTGATTTGCTTCCTGTGAGGTAGCGAATTTGGGGGGCTGCTCTGTTGAAACATGTTGGGACCAGAAAGAATTTCGGACTTAAATCAAGAAGCACCTCTTTCGTGTTCTAGAGGAACTGTGGTCGAACTCATTCACCTGAAAGGACATGCTGTTATGAATATGATGCACATCACATGTCATTTCTTTGTAAAGGCCTTTGGAAGAAGGCTCGGACGACTCACATATGCTTTTGAGCATCATGACTTTGCACTGTCAGCACTTAGGTTCTTGCCAAACCTTGGAGACAGAAGACATCTCAAACTAGGAGTCATGGGTGCGTCTCCAGAATGAACGTCACAAGATTGCAAGATTGCGGTGGTCGAAATTTGAATGCTCCATGGTGCATGACCATGACCTCTCACAATGTTCACGGTTGCATGACCATGAGTTGCCATAGGTTTCCAGTTGCTTCTGACCAGTGCCATAGGATCCCTTGGTTTCCAGTTGCTTGCTGACCTGATCGGTACCATAGGTTTCCAGTTGCCATAGGTTTTTTGTGATCTCTCCAGGTACTCTGCTGACATGAACCTCTTGGGTTCCTTCCTTCAGTCCGGGCACCCAGTTTTGCATCGCTGAGGGCGTGGGGGAGACTCGTTTGGACCACCTGTTTACCTGTTTGTTTGTTTGTTTGTTTAAACAAGAACCTTGCTGTAGTTGGAATTACTGATAGATCTGATAGTTGGTTTTTGGACAAACAGCTGGTTGTTTGAAAACACTCGGTATATTTTTATCTGTCATTATAGTACTAGTTAATATTATATATATATATACTATATTAGGGTCTTCAAAGGGTTCAAAGTTGGCTTACTTGAAGGAAACTGGGACCGGACCCGAATCCTCTGGACAATTCTCTCAAATCATCTCAAATCCCGGTTTTTCGGGACCAGGGCTGTGAAATGACGGAGTGTCTCGGTAATAGCGTTCTTTGGTCGCTGATTCAACCAAAAGCAGTCGGCAGACGCCACAGACGCCCCCCAGGGGCTGGGCTTCGGTGGCACCGACCCGCGCTGGTCGGTGGCACCGCGGGACCTCGGTGCAGTCGTGGTTGGTGCACCCAGCCAAGCGCCTTAGGTCACTGGAAAGCCGAATAGTGAAGACATACAAGAGCCTCAGCCAAAATGAGCAAGTGGCGGGAATGGGGTCCCCAATGCAAGGTCATTTTTGGGGGTTCAAACCGAAAAGTCGCAGGCGAATCGCCTTTGGCCACACAGAAAGAAAGAAAGAAAGACAGAAAGAAAGAAAGGGTTCAAACAGAAAAGAAGACTCGCAAGGAGTGACATGTCTCAAAGCAACCTTGTCAGTCACAGGATAAAGATGAAAGACGATTGCAATGACACATCAACTCTCACCCAAACGGGCTGAATGTAGACGATTGATACATAAGACCCCCTATTTAGCAGAATGGATTTACGTCTCCAGCCCTCGCGGGGTTGGTTGATCAACAGGCAACCACTCGTTCGTTGAGAAGAACATCCATTCGACATGACGAAGCTTCAAGTTGTCTCAATGAGGCCTTGTCCCGACATGTTTCTCAGCATTTTGGTAACTCAGCAGACTGGAGGTCGTTTTTGGCGGTTTTTGGAGCCCCAATTCATGGAGGTCGTCCACTGGCATTTGAAAGCTCTGCAAATTGTGGTGTAGCCACCGTTTATTTGTTGAATTGTTTTTGGGGGTATGTCTCAGAAGCTCAACATACTGTATTTTTCTTAACTACCTGGAAAGGCGTATGAACACTTTTTTTTTGTGCGAAGGCCGTATTTGGACAGAATTTATCGTATGGACATTTTAATTAACGAATTAGCGTATTTAGCCGTATGGACAGAAAAACAATACCGTACAAAAGCGTACCCATATGAAATCCAAACTTTATCAACATTTTATCGACAAAAAACAAACAATTATATTGATAAAACCCAATCAAACCCAATATTCGAAGGAATTCCAGAAAATTTGTCCATTTGACAAAAAAGGCCGGATGCACGGATTTTTTTTGTGCGAAGGTGTTTGAACAAAAAAACATGCACATTTGGATTCCCTGGTAGGGTTGTGCACGTCCTTGACAGAGTGGCGATACAGTTCCCATGAAAGGTTCATGCTTCAGTGCATTGAGCGTTATTGGGCCCAAACACTGTGGCCTTGACACCATGAGCATGTAGGACGTGCCTGCGAAATATTTTTCACTTTGGAGGGTCTCCCACCCCACCCCTAGATAACGAAGCGAATGGTAACAGGTCTAGAGGCAAACCAGAAGGAACTTGCTTTGGGGACGAAACTGAGGGAGCCTTCTACTGCAAAACTCTAAACACAAGCAAACAAACATGGACAGAACATGAAAGAATTCTTGGTTTCATGAAAACCTTCCTGAACCAAACTGATGTCCTTGCTGCAAAGTCTGGTAGTGAAGGTATACGTATATAGAACTTGTATGCGCAGCAAAACACATGCAATGCCACATTTTAACCTGTTGAAATGCACATTGAGTTGCCTGCACTTCTTTTACTTGCATATCAGCGTATCGATTCAAGAATTCTTGAAAAAATCGGATTTTTCATTGTAAGATATTGCAAATTGAGTTCACTTTGGATGTCTCCAACTCAGGAAACACCAGCACAGCTATGAGCAGCTTCGCTCTGATCAGCACCAGGACGGGGAAGATGACGACGATGAAAGTCAACAAATCTATTGATAGTTAGTTTTTAAACATTAAAAAAACACGATTAAACATTTCTATATATTCAATAGATATGATGATAATACAGGATATATGATAATCGATATGGATATCGGAAATACGATCAAATGATGAGACTGTATGGATATATGTGAAACAATGATGAGACTCTGATCTGAGACTGCTGGAGGCATTCAAGACTGAGAATCTGTCAGAACCCATAGACTCTGAGTCCTCAGGTTGGCTCCACAAACTCCAGAAGGTCATCCAGAACCTCTCCTTGTCGAAACGACGCGCCTCCGCGAGGCTTTTTCGGGTTTCTTGGAGCGCTTGCAGACCATGAAGGCCAAGAACTGGTCATGAGATGATACGGGTGCAGCGTTTGCTTGGGGTCGGACGCGACGTCTGGTCGGGTCGGCCAGGAATGGGGAGGGTGGCCTTCATGATGTTCTTTTTTGGGTGCCGGGGTCTTCAAGGTTGAGAAACACCAATCTTTGTATTTTTGTGTTTGGTGGGGGGGGTGGGGGGGGCAGGTCCAGCTTGGCGATGATCCTAGCCGCAGTGGGTGGAGTTGGTGAGAGGGGAACTGAGAAACAACTTCCGGAAGGGCAGGTTGGAAATTCAGACATTTCGTTTACACAGTGACTTAAGTTCCAAGTCTTCCAATAGTTTCGTTGTTTTTGTTCTGCCCCCCCTCCAGTTGAAGAGGAAGTTGGATCAGAACGAAATGATGGGTTGAAACCAAACATCCAACGGCCCGGGGTGTTCGGAAACCCTCAGGCAACTTGCTGCAACAGAAACATTGAATTTGTCCCAAATAGAAAATACGTCAATCAATAATCAATCTATCAAGATCTATCAATAAATTGATTAGATGATTAATCAGTTAGGGATGCGATCCATGCTCTTTCCTGTTTTACAGAGGCATACTCTGACATTGACCAGCAAAATCCAGTAATATCCAGCAATCATCATCCAAGACTGATTGCAGGGGTGAAGAAATGGAAGACAGGCGATTAGTATTGCACTTCTTTTGGCGAAGAAGGTGGACCTTACCAATTAGGATTTGCTGGGTGGCAAGAAGGTAATTGTTCAAAGGCGATTAGTGTTGCAGAACAAGGACCTTGCAGAACAAGGGTGGTTCCCTAATCATGAGTAGACATTTTACTATAGGGTTACTCACTCATCGAAAAAGCAACGCCTTTTGGGCGACAATGTCATATGAGCCAGGATCCACTGCGATCTCCACTCCGGACTCCTACGGCGCTGAAGGCTGTGGGGTAGCGGCTTCATTTTCCAGAGATTTCCACTGATTCGTGGAAGACTGGATAGAAGGGAAATGAACGGATTCCTTTGTAAGGGACATCAACCTTTACATGCTTTTTTGGAAGAGGTTTTGACACACAGCCACATGGGTCGAAATCCATGGTGCCAGAACTCCTTTGGCTTGCTGGGGACCACGGTTCGGATTGATCAGCGAATATCCAACATCCTTTGGAAAAGAGCACGTGTGTCGACTCTGCAGGGCTCCTCGATGACTCAGGCACACGATGTCCGGATGTATTGAAGTGACATGGACTCGACGGATCGCTCCACCATTTCCGATCACCAGCGGCCAGGCAAGGAGGTCACAACGCAGCTGGTCCTCGGGTGTGGGGAGCGAAACGCCGGGGGGTCATTGGTGGTCCTCATTCATTTAGCTCCACATTTCTAGGGTGTATGAAGTGTATGACGGTACCCTAGAATCCCTAGAACAATTTGGTTTTGGTTGACCTCTTGAACAGAGAGGAGTGGCACGGGGTTTTGACAGACACAAACACAATCACACCACACATGTTGTTTTTGAGTGGGTTTAAGTTCGATGCTCCCAGTTTGTCATGCCATCGTGTCATCCCGATCATGGCAAACTATTTTTTAGCATGTTTTTAGCTGACTGCAACCATTGGCAACCCTTTAGAGATTTATGAGTTGGTAAGGACAGGGCTGTTTATTTGTTTTAAACTCGGTGGTTGACTTACCCGAATCGTGTGAACTTAGTGGGAAGATGCATTGTGTTTTGCAGGAATCAAGGACATTAATTTATTTCTGCATGAAATACCCCTCACCGGAATAACCCTCACCTGGCCATCGCGGAAGCAGAAGTTGTTCGACTTTGGACTGCCATGCAAAAGATTAATCTCCCAGACACTCCATGGGACTGGAATATACCATTTCAACCACCCCAATGGAGTGTATTCCATATAACATTAAATATATAAACTCCAATGGTATAACACTCCACCATATAAGATTGTCCCCTTTTCAACCACCCCAATGCATGGATTCACAATACCAGTCCCGCTCGACTAGGTCATGTTCGGGACCCTTTGCGGGACCGTTCGCCACGGCCCCAAGGTCAAGCACACCAGGCACCGTTCTGCAACGTTCGTCGTTACACCCCGTGCGTGCAGGGTGGTGCGAGACCCATGGGTGGATGTAAGGCTATCGGAAAGTAGAAGAAACGCACCAAAGAAACCGTGGCCGCCATGCCAAGCAATCCGAAAAGTGAAAACGGAATTGACGGAAAACAAAGACACATGTTTTGTGTTTTTGTGTTTGTTGGCTTTCGCTATTTGATTTAGTGTGTGTTTTTGTGCTTTGAGATGTTCGGGCGTCGCGAAAAGTGAGAGTGTGTTTGCATTTGGAGGGCTTTTGTATGGTTTTGCGGCGTCCATTCAAAACAAGCAAATCAACAAAATACCTCACATCAACCATCTTCAACCATTTTGGTCCCTGGTACGATCATTTGGCCGCTTCAGCTTCATCCAAGATGGTCGGGTGCCGCTTCTTTCGGGCGGCACGCCCAAACATCACCGGACGACAGTACCTTTGTGGGGTTGGTGACGGACCTACTTTGGATTGCCTTGTTCTATAAGTTATGTAGATGACCATACATAAGGTTTAGTTTAGATGGTTAAGCATTCTGTACCTATGAATCTTCCAGGCAGTTCGAGTTTTTCTGCGATGGCAGCAGACAAGCCTTGGACGTGTGCAGACCGCGAGGCCCCCCAGCTTTTTGCAGATCTCTGACTCAGAGGATGTCCTAATCTCAGTACTTGAATTGGCTGAACTTCCCAGAACTTGAAGCCATTTCCAAACTGCAGATCTCCTCTGCCAGCAGCTGAAGACCAGATTTGACTGTTGCGTTTGATGTTGTTACGCCTCGATGTTGGTGGTTATATTTGTTCATGTTGAATGGGGTGTAGATCTCGGTGGTCGCCGTATCATTAAAAAATGCAGCAGGTGACCGGTGACTATAGGTGACCATCCATAGGGCTCTTGTGGAATGGAATGAATGAAGGTGATGGATGCACCGTTCTGGGGAGGCATGTTTTCGTTGAAATCCAGGATGACTCCTCAAATTGTGCACCTCTGATGTACTCCCATTGGTTGTTAATGTAGGAGACCCTGTTTGGTATCTTAGATTTCTTTTGGCGGTACCTTGCAAGCAGTCAATGATAGTTGTTTACACCATGAAGAACCGTTTTGGTGTCTACCAACCTAAAAAACTCCAGAACAACATGTTTTCAGCTGACCCTTTTCCGGCTGGTGAAAGGTTTTGGCTTCATGTCGGTTTGTCTTTCCAGGTTCTCCTGGGAAAACACAGAATGGCATCATAGGTGGTCTGGCTTTTTTTACTATTGGTTGATTGATGAAGAGGTCTACAACCAATTCGTGCATGGTACCCAACAGACCCCTTTGTTCTTTCCAAGGGCGGACATCATTGAATGGATGGTTTGCCATTTTCACTTGTTTGTTTGGCTTGGATGAATGGCCTCCTGGTCACAACGACCTGAAAGAGTGTTGATCAAGAATACATCGCCCAAGCTTTCTTGACCAGAGTTGCTTGCAAAAGGGTTCGGCACCGGAACAATATATCTCAAACACCCGAATGGATGTGGACATGTGACATAGGACCTAGGATCATAGGGCTGTTGCTGCGATGAGGAAGGAGATGAGATATCCAAGATGAAGGACGACTTGCAGAAGCTGCAGGAGCTCGGGGCGCGGTGGAGGTCATGGTTTTTCTTTTTCATCGAGTCCTCAAAATGCATTTGAGCAAAAGGTCCTCCGGTAAACCATGGCTGTCCAAAGGGACACCTGTGTTCGCCTGGTTTGCGAAGACTGAAGACCAAACCAGCGTCTTTTGAACGGTTCTTGATCAATTAAACCATTCCAATTTTGGATTGGAAGGACCCTGAATATGGGGTGCTCAAGCATAATACAATCAAGAGTCTACATGACTTTGCAAGCAGGTTAAGGCCTTTCGGCGGATTCAACATCATCCGTCTCTTTGGTAGGTGACACCTAACGAAGGTGAAAGCCCGAGTTTCCGGGTTCCTCGGACCCCAAAAACGCGGGTGAAGGCGTCAGAGCTCTTTCTGGTCAGGTGCGAAAAACACACGTACTAAAAGCAGTATAAAGCATTGGATAATTATGTCATGATGTTCCATGTTGATCATTTTCTCTCTTTTTTTGACTGTCGTCCCTGAGAAAAAAGAGAAAACATGTGAACTTGAAAGAACTTGTGAAATCGATCAGCCAGCAGCGCCACACACCAGCAAAAGGCCCCTTGAAGGGTGATAGATTGTTTCCTTCGATAACCATCCGTTGAGTGTTGCTGGAGTTTGCCTATTCTCAATTGTCTAGAGCCTATGCACAATGCACAAATTGTTAAAACTGTGTCCACTCAACCGGCAAGACAGAAGCCGCACCTCATGCTTTTTGGTCCAACGTTTTTTTCAAGTCCTGGCAAAGGAGACGGGAGAAGAGCAATATAGACACACAAACCGGAACTTGGATAGCCAAGTTTTTTTGGAATCCAGTCTGAGTCTTGGTCCGTCTTGAGTTTTCACGGCCACACCCATATGCAATCTGAATGTTGGTTTGCGAAAAGCAGATCCGAAGTACATGACAGACATGAGTTTTCCGTAGTTCACGCAGGAGAGTGTGCAGCGACAAAAAGCACTGGGTGATCAAGAGGCTGCATGATGCAATGAGAATTGACTGTGTGTATGTGTCCGCATTTAAATCCAGCTACCATAATACTTGGTATGAGACGAAAAAGCAAAGAGCTGGAGGCACTGGTAGAACCTGTGGTAGAATAGATTCTGACTAGGGCTGCGTCCTTGCAGAAGGGATCGCGGGAGATTCTTTTTTTTGAATATGTTTTAAGGGACGATCATGGCGACTGCTCAGAAGCTATAGCTGATGGCAGAGCAGCAACGGCCAGATCTATTCCACCCTCATCAGTTCAGTCATCCAACGACTACACTTGGCAGCGCAGAAGAGGGACTACAATCTATTGTTGCATGTGTAAGCAAGAAACACGATTCACAACGTGTTAGCTGTCGAACAAATTCGACGAAGGAGTGAACACAAACAGAAAACAATGTTGCCAATGATCATGGAAGCGGAAAACGACTTATTTGTAGACGAAAAAGGTCATCCAAGGGACCATGCCATCCACTTTGATAAAGATTCCAGGGGAGAGGACGTATTTCGTTACTGTTTCCAAACAACTCTGTCTCTATTACACTGGCTCACACTGCAGGTGGAGGTCGCCAATGAGCGCAGCTGGCCCGTCGCCACCAGCCTCCTGCAACTCTCAGCCGACCCCCCAGTGGCTTTCGCACCGAGCAGCGGATGCTTTCGGGTTAACGAAAGAAGATCAACCTCATTTTTCGCTTGCCGCTACTGCTCCCGCTCTAACTCTATCGTTGTGTGTACTGTATATATATAGATTTATAATGACTATTTCTTTCTTGTCGCGTTACATTTTGTTCAGAACCAGTGTCCTCAAAGATCTCAAAGTGTTTTCCCTTGAGTCTACTAGGAACAAGTGCATCGCTACTAGGAGCAAGGGCCTTACTGGTAGTATCAAGAAGCTATTAGAAACAATGTTCGCTACTAGGAACAAGTGCATCGCTTCTACCCAAGAGTTTCTTGTTTCTGAGTCCGTCGAGTCCGTATTTGTCAGGCAGCAGAGGGCGAGCCGCGGACTCGCTCGAACACCAAGGACTTGAAAGGGATTGACTTGAGTGCGGCGGTCCGGTGGTCACGATATGTGGGCTTTTGAAATCGATATGTGGTCACGATATGCTGGAATTAATTGAAGGTTGTGTTTAAAAAAGCAACTTTATTTTGATTTATTTTGCAAGTATTTTGTTTTCTGTGTCTATTTTGTAGCTTGTCACTTGTCACCTGCAACAACTGACGCTGTTTGAAGCCACATCCACATTCAATGGTCGGCTGAGCATTTGGACGTGCTCCAAATGGTCGTTCTGTGACATCATTGTAGACTCTTGTAGACTTGTAGGCCACGTAGACCATGCCACAAAGCAAGGGGCACAGGGTATGGGATGCCACAGGCTGCATCCACGAGAGAGTTCTACCTTTGCCACAGGCGAGCATTTAACAACCGTAGATTTGGGTGTGTATTAAAATAGGGAGGCCTCCAAGACTCGTTGGAAGAAGGAAAATAGACCAACACCCATTGAATTGATGTTTTCCAATTAAAATCTATCAAACTAGCAAATTTTTGTGCCAAAGGTGTGAGTCTTCCAAGTGTAAGATTTTCAAGGTCCATGTTTGTCCGAGGGTGGACAGCTTCTTTTGCCACAACCGCTTCGGCACCTTCTACACTTTTGATTTCTGCCGTAGTGTCGGACAGGACAATGAGTCCTCGGCCTCCAGCCTTTTGGAAGAGGAGAACGGAGGCCTCTCATGGACGTTGCATCATATTGACCCTTGGCAGAATGGCCGGCAACATCTCTGAAACCAACTAAACCAACGTAGCCTCGGGGCTCTTAACATGCAATCCAAACATATTTGTGCGAGTAGTTGTTGCAAGGTGGTGAGTTTTTTGGAGGCTCGACAGGTGCAGGTGACCTCGTCACACTGGTCGTCGGGGGGGCGTCGCGGGGCGGGGGCCCGCCCTCGCACCGGAGAAGCTCCTGACAGGTTTCGGCGTCCAGTTTCCGTGTAGAAGAGCGGTGAATCAATAGGGTGGGGAGTTGTGCACGGAGTTAACAGCAATTCAAGAATCCGGCATGTGTGAGTACTAAGGATATTATATGATATGATCTCGGAAGGAGTGGGCGAGCGCGGGTATGGCCAATGAATCATTGAGAACGTCCTCAACATGGGTAATTAGACTAGTGGGTCAAGACACATTCGGGTGGCGGTTTCATGGAACCTTGAACTCATGCGGCGGGAAAAGTCGTGGTGCCAAAACCCTGTTGACTGGTTGGCTGTGAATTGCACTCAGGTTGGCTTTGGCCTCACAGACCAGGCCGTGCAGTTGGGTTCTGGATGGGGTTGGAATGCGTTGGAGGGATAGGATCTGTGCTCGTCAAACACAGTACTCAGTACTCCAAAAAACAGGTGCCTCCATGCTGTTTTCATGAGTTTTCCCTTGCTTTGTTTGTTCAATACGAGCTCCATCAAAAGGAACTGGTTTATAGACTGAAGTCTCCTCCGGAGAAGACGTTGGAGGCTTGGTCGGTCCCCACACAGCAATGAGAGCTGCCCGTGCGCCCGCGCCTTTTTACAGGAGACTCCAAAGCAGACGTGAGCTGAGGGCCGTTGAACAATAAGGGCCTTTTCATGGCTATTTCACTGGCCTCCTTGTCCGGGGTTTCTGGAGATGTTCTGCTGGGTTGGAGCCACGTTCCGACCTTGTAGATGCAAGAATTGCTGGACTGGATGTCGCCGAGAAGCCGAAAGCGAGATTGTCTCAAAAGGCTTGATGTCCATTCATCTCAGATTTAACCATCATTCAACGCTGTAAATACGAAAGCAACATCCGGTCGCCAGCGTGTTTGCAGGACAGCATGCCGGTGTGATGGCAGAAATGATCAGAAATGATCGACTCCATGCGTCCGTGACACTTCTGTCCACTTCACGTACGTGTGATGGTAGGTGTCGTAATTATATATATATACTCGCGGACCGAAAGTTAGAATGGGGCGGCGAATCCCAAAAAATGAATGCCAAAATTTTATGAAGTTAGAATGCCTCCCTCTAGTTGCTCATAATTTCCCCACCGGCGCGCAGGAAACACCACATAGAATGCAGGTGTTTCACCGTTCTCAAAGTATATTTGCACTTGTTGAACTCCGGTCATATGAATGGCAAGGAAAGCATGTGTGCCCATATTTGTCCCACCAGCACAGGAGAAACCACAGATAGAATGCCGAAATTTTATCATGTTAGAATGCCTCCCTGTAATTGCATATAATTTCCCCACCAGCGCGGAGGAAACAACACATAGAATGCGGGTATTTCAAGGTTCTCAGAGCACTCAAAGTACAGTCAGTCATTTGGAGCCCAAGTAGCCTCGGGCGAGCAATTCACTATTCAATCTCTCCATTGCGGTCACTGGCGCGAAGCTGGCAAATCTGTCAACAAAGGAACCAGGAAGTGCGCGCATTGGGCATGTCATGGACTCATGGACATGTGATATGCTCAATGAGACAAATGGTAAACCCACATGATCCAAATGATACACATACCAGCCTTGCACACACCTATCCCATTGAAGCCAAACAGGCATTCACCATTGAATCAGCGGCCAGCGGGTGACGCGGGGAATACAGCGTGTGTTGCTAGCCAAAATCTGATCTTCCTTTACTGCCACTTCTTCAGTGTCAAAACAATGTTGGCCTAACTAAGAACAACATAAAGGTTCCACTGTTGAACTGCTAAACATGTTCAGCATATGTGAGCACCGCATTCTATCTGTACAGTTTTGTGATATTAGTGGGCTTTTTGTGTGATTCTGCCGGTCCGACGTCATTTTTGCCGTGTGTGAATGTCAAAATCAGCCGGTCCCCAGGGCCGAAAATCTTCCCCCAGACGCCCCAAGCCGGCATTCTAACTTTCGGTCCGCGGGTATATATGTTCCGAATGATTTTCGCTCCAACGAAACATCATCGCCAGAGCTTTCCGCTTTTTGGATCCGGCCCCCCTTTCCGAAAGAGACGTCCTTCCTTCCGCGGTGGCCACCGGTGGCCGTGTCGGTGTCGGACACGGTCGTCGGCCAAAGCACTGCCGCTCCTTTGGCCCAGAACGGTCGTGGGTCATGGTGCCTCGACACGTGGGTCGCTTGGGCCTGGCTGCTCTGGCGGCCGGTGCCTCGGTCGTCGGTCGTGCGCCTGAGAGGAGGAGAGAGGACCAGCTCCCGGCGAGCCAGCACCACACTAGGCCTGGGGAACATTCAAGACGTCATGAGGCCTTTTTTGGGCGATGACTCATGACACTTTCATGAGTAGAATCGTATAGGTTGGGTCTGTCCTATTGCCCTTAACGGTCGGTAAACAAGTATGATATATACTATGTTTGAAAAAAGGCTTGTTTACTAACCCATCATCGTCCACGGTTGGTGGTACATGTATCATACATGTATCCACAATTAAGTTGATATTATTACAACCTGTGAGAATAAGATAGAATAGTAAGTATACTTATTCTTCTTTCTGATCACAATATGCGCTTACGACCGGGTATTGTCATACAATTTTAAGATATTTTGTTCGTTGCCAGAATCATGCTACAGATCCTAAAAAGAGTATAGATCTCAGCCTCAGGTGGTTCCTTTCCACCCATACAGCGACTGTCCAGTGTCTCAAGCCCCCCGACTTGAAAGCCATAATTATTTGTTCGCAATTGCCGACCATGGTCCGCAAGCAAAGCTCCGACATTTGCTTCGTGTGGCTGCATAGCGTTCTTCAGCAGGTTGATGGGACACCCACAAGCCTCTAGATCTTTGTACCATTCATCAGTGGGCCTGTTGTGTCGGCTTCCATGTCCAATCACACCAGCAAAATGTATAACAAGGAGAATAAGGAGACTGTCGCGCTAAAAAACGGTGTGCCCTCATCCCCATGAGTCGCCGTGATGGTGAGTCCTTGAGTCCCTGTGTTGTTCCCGGGATTTTCTGCGCCGTGCTCTGAAAGACCATCACCCCACGTGGGACCAGTTCATGCTTCCAAAGCATCGTAGTCTTGCTTCTCTAATTGAGGGGATCCCTCCCAGTGCCAGAGGCAAGTCACCTGTGGTAGACATAGCTTTCAATAGCCTGGATTGGCAGATCCATGGAAACTGATCAAAGGCTCCAAGGACTGTAGCTAAGTTCCACACGATAGACCATGCCATACTTGGAGAAGACTCCAGACACCCCCTCTTCCTTAAGTGTTGCGGCAGTTGCATAAGAAAAAACTCCACGCCACATTGACCTATTAGCCAAACACCTTGCCAGTAATTGTACCCAATATGCGGATGAACTACAATATCAGCGAATATCAGTCTGGAAAATTGCCGACGAAGAGCCACATTTGAGAGACTGCATGTTTCTCCGGTACTGCGCGCAAAGCTTTGAGAACTGGACAGCGACGAGCCTTGCTTCCTTCTGGTAGCTGGTAGCTCATTATCGCGGATTTTGTTCATGATTGTCAGCTGAAATTTCAATAGATTCGGAGATCCAGGTAGTGAGAAAGACCCAAAGTATAAGTATAGGTTTATACTAGAATCGGAAGAACATATGCACGTGCTCTTAAACATCGTGTTTGTATATCCCACCATCCCATAATTTTCTATAGAACTTATTATAACATTCATGTTTTTGGGGGACACTTTCATTTGTGAATAATTTGTGGTGTCTCCATTTTCCTGTTCCCTTGTCCCTTGGAGGACCTGCCGTTGCGAAGTGAGGCTATGGGGCCCTGGCGGAACGCTCGGACGCTCCGCGGAGGTCCTGGCCTCCGAGGCAGCGGCTGAAGCTGCGAAGCGGAAACTTCAGAGCCCAGCGGAGGAACTTGAGGAGATCTCGTTGCCTTTTATCATTGGTCATTATATACCAGTTTGTTCAATGTGTTTAGGGCTAGTTTCTTTTTTTTTTAAAGGGGCTGCTGGAACTTGGTGGTCCTGGTAACTTATATAGGGATTGATAGACGTTGGAGGTCTGGGGTTGCAACATGTTGCAACACAGGTTTTAGGCGGGGTGAACATCAACACTGGACCAATTCCAAGCAGAAACATTGTTTGAAAAAGAGATTAACATGCCCGACCCTGGAGGACTTCATCCAGAAGGGTCCGTTGTATAGCAGGCTGCTGCTCAGCTGTCCATCTCCTCCACTGACCGAGTGGATGGAAAAGGGTGAGTTGTTGGCCAAGCAACTCAGTGCCAATGTCACAAACCTCTCTGACCGAGAGATGGCGAAGCGCATTTACCACCTCTACTTGCCGTGGTACTTCTGGATGCGACACCAAATGATTGAAATCCGGAGTGCCAGGAGTCGTGAGGGACCTTCTGCAGTGGTCTTTGGGATTTCCGCACCACAAGGCTTCGGACACCTGCCTTGGCTTATCGAAAGACATGATAAGTGACAGTGATCAAAGTTGTTGATAGCCATGCTGTCATGTTTTCCTGTTCAGACATGCCCTGAACCTATCGGAGTGCGATGAAAGCCAGTCTTCAGCGTTGTCATCTAGCATGTCTAGGTGAGTTTAGGGAATGGTGCAGGAGATATTGCATACCTTTTCCCAGCTCTCAAAAGGACGCAGCTCCCAGCTAGTCTCCCATCCGTATCCAACCATCCAACTCTTCGCCAAGCGCGTTGCCGTTGTCGTCCCCGAGGAAAGACCACGGCCAATGAGTCGCTGTCGCTGCTGTTCCATGCTGATGGGCTTAGCTTTCAAGCAATCTCCATCGACGATTTTTACTTACCTGCAAGCTGGCAGGAGGAGGTGGGCTGAGTGGGGCTGAGGAGGAGGTGAGCAGAGCCGGTGAGGTGGGTACGGATATTGAAAAACAGATTGTTCGGCACACAACAAGAAAACACGCGAAAGTGGGGCAGCACGACAGAACCCTTGGCAGAACAAGTCCGAACACAGGGTGTAAAGACATGTCTTGGCCAATGCTTGAAACTACCCTCCGACTCACTAACATGAAGTGGAAAATGGCCTTTGGGAAGATTCTCTTCCTCTACTAGCAGGGTGGTTTCCACTTCCATGTTAGCCAGTCAGAGTGTAACATCTTTGATGGAGTCATCCACATCAAGATTTCAATTCCCAGCATTTTTTGTTTGATTCCTTCGTTCCCAAAACCCAGGTTTCCAATGGTTTCCATGACATTTGCACCCCAGGTTTGTCCATGCCTGGTTTGTTGGTGTTCCATGGTGTTCTTATGTTTTCTTTGTTTTTCAGGTGGCGCAGGTCTACTCCGAGAACGAATTGTTGGAGCTGCGCGGCAACCCGGGCACCCACGACGTGCACCTGGGCGAAGAGACCTTGAAAGCGCTGAAGCGCGTCACTCGGCGCAGCCCACATATTTGTTTTCACATTTTGGTTGAATTACTGTAAATAAACATGTATAAAAATGTGAAGAAGGGTCCACAACCCCCCCCAAACCCACCAAAAAAACATCAACAATCACATACAATCACATCCTATCCCCACCTTGGGTGTATAGGTGATCCATCTTGTGTTAAACACATGCAGCTGACCACCCCACCCCACTGACCCCTACTTGTACCACATGTTCGGACTTTGCAATGATGCAGAACCCCACCCCAACTCCATCCTTATCCGAAGTGTTACTGTACAAGGTATATTGTCCCTGAGGCCTGAGGCCTACTATTGCTGCACTTCGATGTTTGTTTCTTTCATTTTTATGGGACCCCTGAGGTCTCCATAGGTTAAGACACCTTGTCTTCCCATCTTGAGTCTTTGTTGCTGCACTCTCATCTACCAAATGCCTGTGGCGCTCTCTCTCTCTCTTCTCTGTGTCTCAAAAACAAAGCAATGTGATTTGTTAGTCTGCTGCAATTTTACATTGCAATTCCATGCTTTTAAGATCTTTTAAGGCTGGATCTTCCATTGCCTAGTCAAAAAGGATCAAACAGGTATTGCAACTTGCAACACTGAATTGTTGTCTTTTTTGTGTGTGTGGGGATTTGTTGCTGTTGTGAGTATATAGATGAATTAAATACACGCCGTTGGCCACGCTCTCCAAAACAACCACCTTGTTGGGTGGCCGAGCATGGGTTGCCACGTCAGCCAAAAAACATTTGCGACTGTCGCCAGGTGGAGCAAGGTGAGGTGTGCATTCCACGTTTCGACAAATCTGCATTGAATGGAAAGGGCGATCAGTTGCCACGAAACCGCTGGGACCGCGTCCAGACACCATGCGATGTTGTGGTGGTGGAAGGTTGGATGGTGGGCTTCAGCGCTTGTGATGGCCAGGATGTAGCCAAGATCCATCCAGGGCTGCGCCTGGTGAACGAAAAGCTGAAGAAGTACCAGGAGGGAAAGAACCGGAAAATAATGAATGGTTGGGTGATGTTGGGTAGTACATTCCCCCACAGTGAAGCAGAAGCCTCATTCACGATGTTCCAATGTATTCTGCCATTGATTTTTCTTGGATGAACAAGACCATGGCAACAGATAGACCTTTATAGTATCCTTTAGTCGCATGCCCACCACTTCTCGGTTGAGAAGGCATGACAGCAGGCAGCATTGTAGTGGATGCTGTTTTAGTCTACCGCACTTTCGCTGCGCGACCGGACCAAAGCGAGGCTTGGAATGACCTGATCGATTGTTTTTGCGTCTTCGCCATGGACGAGATTGACCAAGTGTACACCTGGAGACTACAGGCAGAGGAAGCCATGAAGCGATCTGGACGTGGTGGCATGTCCTCTGAGGACTTGTTTTTTCGGAGGTTCTCCGAGTGATGTGTTTGGTTCTGGGAATGTGACTACATACATGTCTTCCAGCTTACAGAAAGTCGTCAAGAACTGTCGAGTAGTTTCTATGTAATATTGTGTCATGCTGGATGTGGAAATCGGGACTCCACAATAGAGCCAGAGAAACATATCTATCGACCTCCAAACATTGTCTGTTTGGTCCCTGAAACAAGGAAGTGAAGCGCTTCGTGAACCGTTTCATGCCTGCTTACTTGGCATATCGACCACAGCTCTATGCTGCAGCAGCTGAAGGAAGTGTCAGTGGCAAGACAGCATTGCTTTGCAAGATTGGTCGTGATCGCAGCGTGCTATGAGGGGGAAAAAGGCAGCGTGACATCAACCTGTTTAGATGTTTAGATATTGATAGACTAGATAGTTCGCATTAGCATGCATTAGCTAGGAGATCATCTCCATTTAACTTACATGAATAGTGACAACGGGATCTCACAATTCAACCAGTGGACCACTGGCAGGGATTGTATGCATCTTCTGTGCTATACCACAACGGAGAACCAAACGAGGGCTATCGAGGGCTGGGGCTTCTCCTTTCAATTCGCCTTGTGGATGAAAGAGATCTCCATCCCAGACACGACCCATGGGACTGCCATCTATGCCGCCCCAGTGACCCCCAAAACCACCCCAACTGATCGGCATATATGGCATACATGGAGTGTCTGGGCATTGTTTCTTTTAGTTATTTGGGTTTGGGTGGCCTCTTTCTTCTGACACACTGCATTTTTGGGGCTGGGCGCTTCCCAATTCGGAGACCAGAAATGAACAAGCCCCAAAAGTCGTGATGGGTTTCTTTGATAGATTTGCCCAAGCAATGGAAGCCATTAGAAATTACAAGAGCCAGCATAAGCACTATAAACACGTCGTGCACGGGAAAAGAAAGCAGATGCCCAGTGCTGTAGTGGATCACCCAGGCTCAGTTGAACCCTGGACACTGAGAGTTCGGAAAGTCCTGGACACTCAGTCGTGCCTGCAATGTGCCAGGGTGAGGTCTTTCGCATATTTGGTGGATTGGACTTGCAATGTGCGTGATGGGGACTGTTGTGTGCTTTAAGGTTTAAATGGACAGCAGAATCACCGGGTTCACGATGCAAAACATGTGACTGTCCCGTGTGTTTCTTTTGTTTTCTATCATAGGTTGTTTTCACCTGCTAATCTCTGGAGGGAAGAGCGAAGGTCCTATCGACAAAACATGCCATATTCATTTGCCATGCCAGTTTTGGCAGGACTGATCTCCAGATCTGTGACACTGATGACTGGCGGGGCAAGCCAGGAATGCGCAGAATGAACACACATATTCCGTGTGTGATTGAAAGTTGAGCAAGAAACCTCCCAGTGAATCTAAATGTGCCACGTTCCGTTCCGCTGCTGTCGGATCGTTCACTACGGTTGGGACCCTGGGAGCTTGGAAGGCATTGATATCTTGAGGTCACCTGATGGTCCAAGCATGTCCAAGCTGTACTTGGAAGATCTTGGAAGAATCGGTGCTTGCCCCCGCCCAGTTGCCGAATTCGCACGAAGGAGACCAGATTCTAGACGTGCGGACATGGCTTGCAAGACTGTCCAGAACCAATTGAGCTGCAAGAATGTTTCCAGTGGTCCTGCACAAATCCTTACCGGGATTGGTTTGTACAGAACAAGCTGAACAAACACTTAGCCAATATATATATATATATAGATACACCTTTACAGCCAACACCCGAAGAAAACCTAGGGTTCTCCAAAATACCCGGGGTTTTCACTGGAAACCCGGGGTTTGCGCTTTTCATCGTTCTTTGCATTTGAGCACGTGCATACTGATGCGGCAATGTCTTGTTTGAGTATCGAGACTACGGGTGTCAGTTCAGAAGATTTGCTTTTTTTTGGCGCCCAAAAGTCGTTCGGCATCTGACCTCAAACCCGAGATTTTTCACGGATTTGCACGGGTAAATCATGGGTTTAGTTTAGCACAGGTAAATCACGGGTTTGAAAAGATAGGGTTTTTTCATAAATAAAACCGGTGTTTTTCAAGGAAATCACGGGTTAGCACGGGTAAATCACGGATTCAGCACGGGAAAATCACGGGTTCTACCTCACACCTGAACTTGTCCCGATAAAATTCAAGCAAGTGTCAACAAACCATATCAATGGAACGAAATGGAACGAAAAAAAAAAAAATTGGATAGCCGCCCGGATTGTTCAGCATGCAAAGGAATTCAATCAACTTTACCTCAGCAGGCAGATTGAGAGAATACCCGGGGTTTTCCCGGGAAACCCGAGTTTTTATTCCATTTTGCAAGAATACCCGGGGTTTGTCCGCATACCCGAGGAAAAGTTAGGGTCCCGGCTGGCAGGGTATATATATGCCGACATCGTTTTTCCTTGGAGATAGTCTGACTCCTTTTGATGCGTGGCCTCTCACACAAGAGTCAGTCATGTACTTTGGCCACTCCTGGGGGATGACGGCAGGCCGATTGCAGTAAGCAACGAAAAAATACGTTCAGAGAGGCACAACGGCACAGCGCCACAGCGACAGCATGTGTGTTGAAAGATGTTGAAAGTGTGATGTCCTAATGAGCATCGAAGAAAACCCAATTTGCAACGCATGGTGTAATAAGTAGGGTTTTCTAACCTAGCAATCGCTTCAGCATTTACCTACCAGTTACCTCCAGTTATATTATGTAGGCCGGAGTTCATGTGTGTGGATTGAAACTCTATTGTTGGCTGGAGCTGCACACAGAGCTTTAGACTGCGTCGCCGTCCAGGGAAAACTAGCAGCTTCCTTGCAGCATTCTGGTTTTAAGAACTGGACTGCCCCCATTTTGCACTCTGAAATACACTTTTAGATACTTGGACAGTCTTTGACTATGCGTGCACAGATACATATCAACAATCAATAACAGTCATATGAATAACATTGAATATTGAACTATATATATAGAAGTGTACTATACCTGCCGCTGAAGTAGGTAGATTTGATTTCCTGAATGCTCACTTTTCATCGTATTCCTGCGGGTCGTGCAGGGTTGATCTACGATCATGCATTTTAGGACAACTTGATGGCTTGGCTTCAGTTCAGCCATGTTTCTGCGTGGCCATATCCATGGCAGGCCTGTTAACCTTGGTAGGAAGTCATCGGTGGCTGCCGAACACCAAATACCCTCAAAGCATTTCAAATCAAGGCGTGTTCAATCGCGAGTGAGTGCATGATCTACGAGGTTGATGCCTTCTTTCTATACCTTTTTTGTTTTGGAACCACAGATACTGTTTACTCTTTGAGTTACTTGTTTGAGCACGCTGCCAAGTTCGGAGTGGTTTCTGCTTGTACGCGTCGGACCGCGTGTCGTGTCATTGCCAAAGAAAAGAACACCACACTGTGGCATCCCAAGGCGCCATGCATGATTCAAACCGCATCAAACCACCTGACGCTGCCTCGACAGACTTCGTGCATCTGCTGCTCCAGGCTCTTCGCCCGGCCGATGGCCACGGCGGCCACGGCCGTTCCGACCGTGGCAGCGGCGGCCGTGGCAGCGGTGCTGTGCAGAGGTACAAGAGGTGCCATGGTACCGTTCGGTGCAGGGAGTGAGGCGGTCCCCTGTGGGTGTCTTTAGAAAACCTGAAATGCAGCCGAATTCGCCAATTCTTCGCCAAGAAACTATCGCGATCCATCGGGGGTTCTTGCCAAGATACCTACCTGCTGTACAGGCACTAAGTTTCTGCTCCTCAACAGCCTCCACCCTTCTTGGTTGCGCCAGCAGATTTGAGTTCACAACAGAAGCGGCCAGAGAGAAAGGAAACAGAGGTAGACGATCAAGTTTTGCTGGGCTTGCACGCCAACAATTGCCCACGATGTGAAAGTGAGGATAGGGTCAATTGTTTGGATGTCCTTATGGGTGTTGATTAAACTCTTTGCTGACACATGCATGATGCGGACTCGGATAGTTATGTCATCCTTCCCTTCGTTGCGCCAAAGACTTATTTCAATATCCCATCTCCGTACATCTCCGTACTAGGGGGGCATTGGGTACAAGCTGAAAGACCCAGATGGGGATGATCGACAGGTGTGGGTAGCAAGACATGTTTGAAGACTGCTTGTGGATTCGCTCACATTACCCGTTGTTCGCGACGGTTCTTTGTCGAGAGGTCGAAGGGAGTAGTTGAAATGCTGCAAGCGCAACACAAGGACATGACATGCATGACATGGTGTTCTACTCAAACATCAAGGACATGACAAGCATTCAGCACTGTTTCATACCGTTCCCTCACCATGCGGCACTTTAAACAATCCTTCCTGGGCCGCGAGGGGCCGCTCGCTCCGAACCCAGGCGCAAGGCAGTTCCTCTTGCTCCAGCGCCAAGCTGGTGCACCGGGAGGGTCCGGGTGGTTCTGGGCCTAACGCGATGTGCTTGGAGGATCAAACCATAATATCGTGACTTCAAGCGGGTTAGGTGGTAGGAGGATGTAGGAGGGAGAATATGTTCGACACTGGAGGTGGTGCAGGGTTCCTTCACATGAATAGAAGGCCCCCACCAAATGCGGCTTGAATGGTGTTCATCTACGCTTGCCAAATATCCTGTTTATTGCTTTGGAGTCTTTGGCAGGTCCTCCATGTAAAGATACACCGGTAGTCGTTACATCTTCATTTACAAGAATGTGTACGTAGATCAATCAGATAGTCAATGCAGGTGCATACAGCTGCCTGTAAAATGTAGGTGTGGGTTCTGGGAACGGATGGGTTAAAACTTAAGACCTTTTGTCGAAAACAGGTCACCTGCCAAGGGTTCAGATGGGGGGGGACAAATAACTCATGTCACATGTAAAGAACTTCTTGAGGTCCCTGAACCATCATTCCCCTTTGCGTTCGTTGCTTGCGCTGCCAGATCTTGAGCCTCCGCGACTACCATTGGGTCTACCACTCGTGAGGCATCCTGTGCAGTTTGTCAAGCGCCAGGCTTTTGGAGAGAAATGCCAAAATCGAAAGCACATACAAAGGGTTACCAAAGGTGATTCCTTTCGCCTGGATTTAATAACTTTTGCATTATTCAGTTTATGTAGTTCAGAGGGACTCATACTTGGAAAATGAGTGCAGAATCTATGTTATCAAGAGTATCTACATTCTCCAGACCACCTATTTCCGGCCTTCCGGCTGACTTGGCCCTCCTTTTCTGCATTATTGCCGTTGCAATGATGCAGTAAACCCAACACAAAGGTTCCGGCACTTCAACAAGGCCTTCCAGGAATGAATAGAAACAACTTACTAGGGTTGGAGCCTGGATGCGAGGTGGCCGGGGTTGGCATTGCAAGTCGCCTCTCCAGTCACCAGATGAAGAGGAACGAAGTCACCTGTTTGGGGGAGTTCGGAAGTTGAATGTGGCATGATTTGGCATGATTGTTGGTTAAGTTCAGAGGAGATTGTCAACAACTTTGTTGTTTGTGGTTCCCCACCTCTCTTTGGTCGTTGTGTGACCATCACCCTCATATCATATCTGTTTCTTTGTGGTCCTCAACGAGACACACAGAATGCACTAGACTTTGCATGATTCTGCTTTGTTCAGTCTTTGCTACAGGATACAGGCCAAGTTACAATTCAAAAGTTATGTTGTGATCACGTCATACTTTTTCTTTGCATCGTGCTAAGACCTGAGAGCATGGGTTGACTGAAGCGTGTGTTGTTTGGATCAGATTTTATCTAATTATTATCTATATGTATATTATATGTCTATAGGTTCCTGGCCGTGCCAGGCTGCAAGTTGGAGAACCTGTGCAGGCAAGGTGAGAAACCGAGCATATCTTGGATGAAACAACCTCGCAACTGCTTGAGACCGTCAGCCGGCAGCCCACAAGTTGGGTCTCTTCGGGATGACAGCTGAGGAGTAGACAAGTGGAATAAATGCGGGAACTCCAGGGGCCTAGTTTCTCTCGTGATGTAAGTGATGCGATCTCCTTCAAGGATAAAATAATGTGGCGAGGGTCTACCACCTGGTAAAAACCTTGCCTTCTGGCTCTAATCAAATTGCCAATGCTGTTTAGACAGAGTGGCAATAGCGCAGTTGGTAGTGCGAAGGTTTCATAATCCTAAGGTCATGAGTTCGCTCCTCGCTTGCCACACTTTTGTTTCGTTCTTGCTGACTACTGCCATATTTGTTTTTCCAATGTCCTTTGCCCATGACTCCGGGCTGATCCTTTAGATAGTGTGGCAATAGCGCAGTTGGTAGCGTGTAGGCCTGTTGTGTTTCTCAGGTTGCTGCAGCCAGGGCATTGGAGGAAGAGTGTGGTATTGGGGTGCCTGGGCAGTTCCAGCCGGCAAGTGTAGATTTGCCTCCTCTGGTGGATGAAAAACAACGCTAATATGATCGTATAAGATCGTATTTCTCAAGAGTTGGTGTACTAATATTAGATTGTATGTGTCTTCAACAGCACTGCGCATACAACGTAACATGATTCGATGACTTCTATTTCAGAGAGGTGGATTGTTGGATGATAGAAGCCCACCCCACCGCTCACCAATCATTTCACAGGGGCTCTCCCCTAAGGGGTGGCTATCTATGCCAGTCTTCATTGTAGTGAAGGAGTCGTTTCGCAGAATCATGAATCACTGGTACTGGGCCTGGTTTCTCAAGTTCCAGAATGGTCCTAGTCACATGTTTCCAAAATAACTGGAGATGTTTTTATCACGGGACCGAGCGGAATAGTTGTCTCGCGGAGTGCGCATCGGTGACTGCGCCATGACACAAAGAAAAGGCATGAACATGCTGGTGAAGATCGACTTGGAGCACATCATGTAGACTCTTGATTAATAATCCCCATTTGGATCCATTTGGATTTTTATTGTTATCAATCAACAAGTCCACATTACGGGTCCCCTTTCGCAGAAACTGCACCATTACCATGAACAATTTTTGTACGCTTTGGGTGTTCCATCCGTATGATCTGACATTGACCGAGCGGACTTTCCATTGCCCACTGCAAAGTTCACTCAGATCCCAAGTGGTGGTTTCCGTATAATGCCAAACATCTTGTTCTTCAAACATGTCTATATATAATTGTGCCAAGTCTTGTCAGGGTATCATGACATGGGTTTTGATACTGTTAAAGTTTACGCTACCCCTCGTTTGGTTCGCCAGAGTCTTCTTTAGCACACCAAGGCCTCGTTGCTTCGCTGGCACCCAGCCGCTTGGTCAAGCTCAAATCGGGGCCCCATGACAAGGGGTCCTTTGATCCTCTCAACCAAAAGGAGGGAGCATTCCAGCCATGGGCTTTATTGGTTGGGTGACTGGTAACCCATAGCTATGGACCCCTCATGGTTTTAAGGTCCAGACCTTGCAGAAATGAGGCGTTTTTTTGGGGAGTTGACCCACTAATCTTCAGTAAATCGACCATGTTCACCTATGGATCTCACGCAAACGACGCATAAAATCACAGGCTTCGTCTTTGATCAAGTTCCTGGCAAGCATTTGGGGGCATCAAAGATTTAAATCGAGTTTTCTGTTTTCTGGCTTTGTGGCGTGGTGGGCGTTTCTGTGGTTGATGCTTGCCAGAGTATCGAGGCTATGTCTTGAGTTGGCGTTGGGCAATCTGCAAAAGCCACCTGTGGTGAAGTTCAAGTATGACCAAAGACAGTGAATCCTGTTCTAGCTCAAAACGAGATGTTTCACACAAAACTGAACATCATGGCCGTGGCAATCTGCCTCCTCCAAACTTAAACATGCCGGTGATAGTGACAAACTTTTGTTTACGCACCCAAAACAACAAACATCAAAACCATCTCAGTACAAACCCCAAAAAAACACCAAGCGAGCCGTGGGCTCTCGCCACAGAATCACATGGGAGGATCTCGTGAAATCCACCCACCTCGGTCGCGGCGAGAGTCCTTGGTCGCGCCGAGCAGCGACGCGAAGCGAAGGTGCCCATCACCGCTTCGACCTCTGCGTGGTCCTCCCATGAGCTCAGCCCCATGGCGTCTACATGGACACCCAGTTTGGCCGATCTGTCCATGACTTTTTGGGATGCCATTCCGGGCCGCGTCAGAGCCGAACCGCCTGCTTTTTCGCCACCCAGGCTTCCTGATCGCTCATTGTTTCGCCTGGTATCGCCCACCGAAGGAGCGAGCCAATCTGGGACGGGGGCGCATTTTGCAGACATTCAAACATGCTTTCAACGTCCAAAAACATCGAAGTGCTTTGAGGAGTCTTGCACAGTTCAGTTTGAAAGATCCGAGTTCATCATGACTCACAATTTGCAAAAAATTGCAAAGCATGATTTCATAGTCGCCTCTTAATTGAGTTTGGTGTTTTTCCTATGCTTTTCTGGATCACACGATGTGCTCATCCGACCGATCTCAGATCATTTGAGGGGCCCACGGGACCAGTCGACTGGTGGACGAGTCTTGGTGCCATCTCGCCTCCCCGCCCCCACCAGGAGGAGCATTTCCCGAATCCCTTTGAGCTGAACTTCAGGTCCTTGTCCAAGAAGTGGACAATTTGCACGTGGGTAGGCAGTAGTGTTCCACTTTTACATTTTGAGGTTTCTTTGTGACTTGCTTGAATTTCTTGGGGTTTGTGCTCTTCCAGTATTCCAGTGTGGAAGTGCGGTTCTGATCCTTGTTCAGCTTTTCCTTCCGCCTTCCGAGAACGTTGTGCTTCTCATAGCGTGCGTGGACACATGGCAAAAAATGCAAACGACTGGTTCGCTGGTCAGGTGGCTGAGTTATGGAGAGCTTCGTGCCCTGGTGCAAGCAGAGGAACTGGGGCTCAACTTCTCTCGTGAGGTGCGAGGATTGATGGGGAAGAGCTGTTGGGAATCCTCTTCAGGGGAATTGTTCGTGACAATTTTCAAGTATGTTTTTGTACGTATTTCCTTTTCGGGTCACTTGAGCAAATCCGATTACGACGACACGCTTGATCTGAGAACTTCTTATTCATACCGATACCAATTTGGGCTCCTGAATGAAACAATTAATAATTCACTAAACCAGATGTTCTAAAAAACTTTGTAGGGTGGGGTTTGTTCTGAGAGGAGAGCCAGAGCGGAGGGGCTAAGCGTCACGGGAAGACAAGAAAAAAACATCAAATGGAAGAAGGCCTTCTGGCACAGTTGAGGCTTTTGTCGGAGTTGCTTTGTGCTACGCCTAGCACTGTTTGGGCGAGACAACTCGAGTGGAACCTGGATCAAGAGTTGAAAACAACACAACAGTTACAGCCGTCCCTTCAAGGCAGCAGAAGGACTGGACCCCTGATATCTTCCCAAGAATGCCAAGATCGAGCTTGGGACCAATGGATGAATGATGAACCTGAACATATCATTGTTGCCATGTGACAAGTCTTTTCCAGACTATGCTGTATCTTGAACATGAATGTTCAGGCAGAACCTATGCAGAAGATCCATCGTTTGCCTGATTATACATAGAGATGATTGCGTTATTCTTGATTCAACAAACGCTTACAGAACAATGAACATCAATGAACCATCTGCAAGATCTGAGTCTATCCTTGACACGATAAACCAGCATCCCACACGGATCCTTTGTAATTGTAGATGACCACCCATGAATGGCTTCGATCAGCTTCAAAGACTTGCACCTTGTGCAACAGACAC
Organism: Durusdinium trenchii; assembly: GCA_963970005.1. Lineage (NCBI taxonomy): Eukaryota > Dinophyceae > Suessiales > Symbiodiniaceae > Durusdinium > Durusdinium trenchii. The sequence continues at coordinate 41,757 of CAXAMN010025473.1, read as the reverse complement.
GGCACCTGCAGGTCGTGGTGCCACTGCGTGTGGCAGAGAAGCTGGCGGATGCCGACATGCTCTACGAACCCGACGCCTAGGATGACATGGTGCTGCTTCGATAGCCTGCCTCAACGCCGGGGTTTTGCGGCCAGCGATGGCGGATGCCGGCGGAACCCTGTGGTGGAAGTAGAAGTTGAAGGCCTGAAGAAATGGAATGAATGGCGTGAGTGTTTGTTGGGCGTTTAGGTTTCGCGGTGGAACTGGCAAGAGGAATGGTGGATGGAGTTGAATAGGAATGGTATGATTCCTGCCTCAACATGATGTTTTCTCAATTAGATTGCGTGGTTTGTTTGTATTTGTCGTGTGTACAAGTGTAGAGTGAGGGTTTCTTGCTTCTAGAAGAGGGTCAAGTCCCGGATTTGTTTGGCGTTCGGTCTATAGTCCATAGAAAACAGTTCTTAGCATTGGAGAGCGCATCGATCACTGTTGTTAAACACGAGTGAGTAGACTCATGCGAATATAGTCTATAGTAATGTAATATAGTGCTAACGGACATGTTTAATTTGACATATCCCGGCAGTATCATCCTGAGCTATGGATCCAAGGTGATCCAAACCCATTTTCTTTCCTGCGGCCTACGTACATGCTCCACCTAGAACCTTTGGCCAGTTCATGCAATACGGTGCTGAACATGTCAGCAAATCATTTACTTGATGTTTAATAATGGAACAATGCCCCCCAGGCTTCGACGACCGAATTTGGCCTGCCATCAATTATCTACCACCCATTTGTCAACTTATTTCTCAGCTATGAGCCCGTTTGCCGACTATCATCTACCACCCATCAATCATGTACCACCAGGTATAGCTCAATCTACTGTAGTTCAATCATATCACCTATACTCCGCGTGTTAAACTCCTTCAGCCCATAATGTTGCTCCCCGTCAATCCATGGCCTCCAGCAGCCATGGAGCGGCAGGTGCTTCGACGTGAAATCAGGTAAACTGGTTTTCCCAGTGGACGCCGCAGAGCAAAGCGAGTGAAAGGAGTTCGATGTGCAAGGGAACACCAGGGGAAGTCAGCTTTCGCTCTTTATCGAAGGGGGATGCTGTTCAGGGTCCCAGAACATTCCAGAATCCTGCAGCGTTAGTTTTTTCGTTGTCGGGAAGGTATGTGTTGCAGTGTGTTGCAATGGTTCATGATCCCAAGAGTAGCGTCTAATGCATGCATGCTCCAATGACAGTTTTATGAGTCAGTACTAGTCTTAAAGACGGATCAATAATGAGTCGAGTGTCGAGTGTGATTTGAGAACAAGACTTGTTGATTCGATCTTTGGCCGCGACTGGCACTAGCACAGTGTCTGTGGGCGAGTGGAGAACGCAAAATCTGGATCTAGTCCTGAACCATCTGTGGGTGGGGTGTCCCATTATCCCGGTGAACTGTCCTGGGCAAGTGATAATTGAGTTCCAGCTCACCCAGTTTCACCAGCTCAGTTTCACAAGTCCCAACTGATCGAAGCAGTTCCATGTCTGGGGTGTTTCATGGAGGACAGGGGTGTCCACAGGGGTGCCCAAGTATGTGCCCATTCTCCACTCACTGGACGGGTCGAAAACCCACTCCCCACCACGGACCTTTGGGCTCAGAGAGACCTCTCTCGCTGTGAGCCAATTGGAGCCTTGCTGTGAGGTGCCGAAGCAGAGTTGGTGTCAACATGCGTCAACTGACGCCGCCGGTCAGCCGAACCCGGTATGTAACCCTCAAAACGAAATTGACACAAGCCCTGGCAACCCTTCTTTGTATATGTGATTTAACAAGTTAACCTCGCCTTAATTAGTCCAATCTCAAACTCTTTTAGTGAAAGTGCAGCTGTGGCACACCACTGCGAATGAGCAACGTGATGGTGCATTGATTAAACCCTTGGCATCTCCACATGTTCGTTGCGGCCTTTTTCGGGGTTTGTCTCAGACTAGCTGGACCAGACAGAAGAAAGGAAATGCACTCGTTCACTCAATTCATACTCAAGCCAAATCCTCCATGTATGGAATATGTCTAAGAGTCTAATATATGCCTATGTTGACCCCTGAAACCACTTCAATGTCGTGATATATGCCCCATGCGTCTGGGAATGAGTAGGGGAAGAAAGCCAAGATCAAACACCTCATTGGATCAGAGCACCTCGAGGGACATCACAAGCTGTGCGAAAGAACAGAAAGACTTGCCCAGACATAAATAATCATACTCTTCATGGAGGCCTGCCATATTCATATTCACCTACATACGTTGGGGTGGTTTCAGGGGTCAATGTAGGCAATCTCATGTCGTAGATGAGCAAATAGGGCCAAGCCAGGATTTTCGACACGAACAGGACGAGCAGGCTTTAAGCAGCACAGGTTTCCGAACCTTCTGGAGGGTACTGGTAGCCTAGTTTCGAGCCTTACAAGTTGCAGGTGGAAGTTGTTTCAGCCAATGACGTTTTGTGGATGTCATCAACTTCTACCTAGAGTCGTCCAAAGTTTAGTCTACATGGAATCTCTAATAGCTTAGTATGTTCTGAACAGGCTTTCATTGACTATTTGAGTCGGTTGCACAACTCAATGAACCAGGACATTTGTTAAAAGAGTAGGTTTTGGCTCTCGGTGACGACATGTCTGCCTCGAGCGTCCATGGCCACGTGAAACGCGCTTCTTCCGAGGTTCATGGGCGTTGAAAGGCTGGATGTGGGGACGGAACAGATGCCTGGTTTGGAGGTGTTTGGACATCCAACAGGCAGGGAGGCAAGCAATCCCTCAGAATCTATGGATGTGTATGCTTCCTGGCCAACTTCTGGATGACTTCGGATTTAAAAGTAGGATTCTGCAGCAATGATGACATGAAGCTCAAGCGACTGGATGGCTCTAGATTGGGTTTCCGGGTTCCAAAATTCGCCATGCCCGTGACATAGGTGGGAGGTGTTCCTTCTGCTATGGAAGAACGAATGCACCGACCGTGGATCTGTTAGCCTTCCCGCTGCTAAAGTCGGTAGGATGCATTCTATGTCAGCCCAGGAGGTCATGAATCAACAGCTTCACCATGTTTCAGCCCTGCGCGGGCTCCTCCAACAATAGCAGGACTCCGGATATGTTCGGTCTTCGAGTGAGCCCTGTTTTCCCAGGGTAAGTTTCAGACTGGGCTTTGTTTGAGTGAGCTGGAGTGTACTGTACCCGGTACTCATCACATCCCACAAATGGCTGAACTGAAGAGATTCACATAGATTCACCCCGTGAGCATCGATGGTTCCACAGGGTATTTAGATGTATTTAGGCGTCAGACATGGACAAATTCACCTTCTCGAGACCCTTCTCAAGACCATTTCCCTCTACCAAACAATATTGTTTGGGGGTATGTTGCATGTTTGTTGAAGTCCAGAAAGGTAGCTCCAGGTGATACGTATGACCTGTTGGTCTTCCCAGCCAGGCATGGCACACCGAACTCCGTGGAGCACAGGAGAGGGATCGACCAAGGCATGTTGCCAGAGGGAAAGCCACGGGTGGTCGAGCATACAAAATAAGCAAAATATTGTGAAAGATCTACAGCGCCACCAGCACCAACTTCCTTCAACATGGTGGTTGGAACGTGTAAGACTATAATGTAAGATGCTTCGAAGAGGGGTTTCACTCGATGGAAAGAAGCGGGTTGAGAGTTTAGGTTTGTTACACTCATTTTGCGAAGAGCCGGGCTGGACCAGACATGTGTCACGCTAAGGTTGGCTCTGTAATCTTGTACTCCAGGATGTTTGTGAACATGAGCAGCACTTTTTGGCAAAAGTTCTTGGACGTGGCAATACAAATTGTGTTAGGCCATTTTGTAAAGAAGCATTAAACAATAAGCAATAAGCCAACAAGCCTTTGTCATGTTCAAGCCTACGTAGAAGACCATGATCCTTCACAAGGACTTTGGGCACCCTTGGAACTAACTGTCTACAGTAGCTCGAAAGCGAGCCCGAAGATGTGCCACAGCTCTGAGATGTGTTTTGCGTTTGCCAATGAATCCCGGGCATCCCGTGGCGCAGCCTGAGAGATCAGACAGATCAGAGATCCAAAGCCGATGATATTGGCCAGGTCTTTGAGGAAGACATTGGTTGCGCACCAGCGGGGTTTGTCAATGGCTGTCCGTCATTGGTCGTCATCCTTGGTTCCTTCCTTGCTACTTCCACCAACGAGCAGGCCATGGAGTAGGTCTTTGCAGATCGATCATGAGAGCTATCAGAACAAGTTGACGGTCATCATCCAACGCCTAAAGAAACACTTGAGCTCTCGAAAATGGCCCAAGTTGAAACACCTGAATTTTGCAGGCAAGCGCTTCGGGCTTCCAATATCAAGCAAAGATATACACGTTGAAGTGGCACGGCTGGGTGAAGTTCATGTGGCTTATTTAGCAGGATTCTTTGATGGGGATGGCTGCGTTTGTCCATACTCAAACTCATCAGGAATCGCTTTGGATGTGGAACAAAGTGTATCCAACAGCTCAGTGCTGTTCCTTTTCCTCGTCAACTTCGGAGGTAGCATTAGATGCTCCAAGTCGGGGATGGGCAGTGCTCGCCCAACACTAAAGTGGGGAGTTTACGGGACGCAGGCTCGTGCTGCAGCTGGGAGACTGCATGCTCACTGCTTGGTGAAGAAGGAGCAGCTAAGAATTGCAACAGCCTGGCCATCTTCAACCAGCGATCGGGAATCATGCGGTGCAAGACTGGCGCAACTGAAGCGCTTGCCACCAAGTGTTGCACCACACACTGTGACGTCATGGCATTATGTAGCTGGCTTTTTTGATGCTGAAGGCTGTCTTTCGGTTGACTCGAAGACAAGAAGTGTAACGCTGTCACTTTCACAGAGAGACCCAGAAATCCTTCAGGGAATACGGACCTTCATAGCGATGGAGTTGCCCGAAGCCAAAACACGCTTGCATGCCGACAGACTGGAGACACCTTCCGGGTATAGATTGTGTTCCAGCACAACAACAACTTTCATGATTTTGAAGAAGCTTTTAGAAAGTGGGCTTGAGTTCAAGAGAGCACAGGCTTTGCACTTGATGACATCCAACCACTTGTTGCACGCTGCAATGCGCGAAAGCGTTGGCCTTGCAAAAGGAAACCAGTCTTGCTTCCGGAGGCTGGACGAAGATGGATGTGAGAGAGCCAGGCAAATAGTAACAATAAGGCAACAGTTGTCGCAGCAAACATGCCATATGGCCGCTTCAGAGAAGTTGCAAGAGGAGTTGGAAGTTGCCAAGCTGGAGCATTGTATTCTGAATTCTCAAAGCCAGATTTGGAAGCTGCGCTCGTTCATAACCTCTATCCGACGAATGCATGAGGAGGAAAAAGGGTTGCATCATTTGATATCATTTGCATCATGAGGAGGAGAAAGTTACAGTGGCTTAGATCGTGAAAGTGTGACTTTCACACTGTTGGTAATGCAGGCTTCTAGCATCCAAACACATCCACAAGAAGCTGGTCAAGACACTGGAGGAGGTACTTGGACCCTTGCTTGGACAGGCAACACTTTAATTCCCAACCATGGTTCATGGTGTGGACAGTATGTGGTAGAGGGTGTCAAATGCCTTCTCGTCACTTTGCCCTACCCTCGTCACAACCAGGAAATCCCAGGACTCCCATGCAAAAGCTACAGTGTTACAGGCCCCGTTACAGGCCCCGTTATAGTTTCGGAACCTTGATGAACAACAATGAAACAGACTCCAAATGTGGCGACTAATGTTCAGATTCTACGCCTTTCTAGCAAAAGGAGGATTTGAGATGATTTGAGTACAGATTGTTTCGATTTTGAATTTAGAATTGTCCTGATGCACCTCCCAGCTGCATTTTCCTCCAGGAGAGAACGGCTTCAGCGCATCTTCTACCGGGAGAGGGAAAAGGCAAGCCTGTCCTGGGGAGCATGCGGGTAGCTCCGAGACGGGGTTACCCTTCAAAGCAGCAAAGCCCAATCAACCAGCAGCAGGGTCCAAGGACGAAACGAAAACCATCCCTCAGATGGGGACAGATAGACCGAATGTCTTTGTTCATCGATCTGACGTCATTTGAGCCAGGTCATCATAATCGTTCATGACTTAAAATGTGTGTTTGCATCATTTTGCGGATCTTTGTTCAAAGCAGCTGGACAGCTTAAGATTTAGAATATACAGAACGCCTGACAACTAGCAGCGGATAGATTCCTTTTCTGTGAATCAGCAGAGCATAGCCGATGTTTACATCTCAAAGAGATTTGTGCTGTGGTGCTGTGGGAGCTGGAACAGCAGAACAGTCTCAGAACCAAGATCTTAGGATCATGTGTGCGATTGTTGATTCAGCTGCTTGAGCTGTGGTTGTTGATATGTTGTGTCAATTTCATGATCAATGTGGTTCTATTTCCCACATCTTCCCACTGTCACTGTTTGTGGAACACACATGGAAGTCTGACAGACCCAATTGCCCGCATTACGTTCTAAAAAGAAACAGTATACAGAGGCAGCAGTAAGAGAGAACACCAACACATGTGGTAGATCATGTTAAATCGTTGATTCTTGGAATATACGTATAGTTGATTTACACGACTTGCCTATGTTTATATATTTAGGTAGGACAGCATGATTGCCTTTTGGTCGCACTTGACATAGCATCAGCAAGATCTGTTTTGCTTTGCCGGGGAATCTACAGGACTTGTTGGTGACGAAGTACCGAGACCAGTGCCTTGGTTGAGTGACTTTTGGGCGTCTCCTGGACAAACGTTTCTGTGGATAGCAATGTGTCAGCTTTGTTTCAGCTTTGTTCATGTCAAAGTTGAAGGACAGGATATGTTTTTGGAGTGGGCAAAGGCATCAGGTCGTGCTTTTCCACTGTTTGCAAAGATTTTCATCCTTGGCACTCGATGTGAACTCTTCTTTACTAGCAATCGATCCAAAGCTCCTGCCCCAGATCCTAAAATCATCAAAAGCAATTATTTGCAAAACCTTGTATAAACCACCATCACTTGGGATGTATGACACCACCAGCATTTTCTCCTGATCACTGATCCCACCAAAATGCAGGTTCCTTTCTTGGGGGACTCCACTCGAAGTGCTTGCAACTGAGGTGCAACAGCAGAGGTTTCCGAAAGAGACGAGAAGCAGCTGAGGCTCGTGAGGCCTGCTGGGCTTATTTGGGCTTGGTGAAGGTGGAAAGACCTATTTGCCCTGGTGGTGTTCGCGTTTTGAGATGACGTGCTAAAAGTCCATAGAAAGACGGAGTTTGGGACTGAGATCTCATGGAACCTGATGATCAACAAACCCTTGCTGCAGGGTTTGTTGCTTTGACAGACGAGGTAGCATCAAAGCAAACTCCCAAGAGATACTAGAGACCCAACAGGAGCAGCATCATCATCCGGTTTCAGCTCAAGGAGTCTTTTGTGAGTTGATCACGTCTTTTGTGGCGTGCTAGGTCACATTCTTTTGGGTGTTTGATGAAATTACCTGTAACAGTCAGTAAACAATTCTTACCATTTTTTGAACAAGGCCTGCAACCTAACCATCATCATCCACTGTTACAGATATTAGGATAGACAGTGTCCGACCATCATCCCTGTGGCATCATCCCTGTGGTCCGACCCAAAAAATCCATCGATGGACCCCGGCTCCAAACAGACAGAGTTCTCTTTGCCCAGGGAAGGGCATAGAAAGGCAACCGTTCAAAAGGTCTTGCCTTCCTTTTTGTTTGTTTCTTTGTGATTTTAACAGTTACTACTGGAATTATCTGGAATTGAAGACCCGGAGTTTGTTTGACAACCCACCGACCCCAGCGTTTTGCCCAGGCTGCTGCTTTGGAGGTTAACGAGGAGAGGGTTGAAGAGCGGTAGCAATTATTGGATATTATTGGCATGTCAATTAAAACCGGTCATTTCAATCCCAAACTCACACACACAATATTATGATTCAATGGGCGGAGTTCCCTGATGTGAAACGCAAACATTGAAACATCGTTCCGAACTGGCGTTGGAGTTAAACACAAAGACATACACCCATTCAGCAGACCAAGCCATGTGGCCTTTCCATGACGATCGACGATGGGAACGGTGCTGGGACCAAAGCGGTACATTCTGTGGTTTCATCGAGGCGTGCCGTTTCAAAAAGCAAGACTGTTGCTTTGTACGTGTTACATGTTTTTTTCCAGTGGAAGTCAATAAAGAATCTCCCTCTACAAAGACTCAGGTCTTTTGCACCTTGCCAAGCCAGCTTTACCGGTGCCGTACTATCGAACTCCAGCTGTCAACGCTGATGTTTGACGTTCGCCCGAGGAGCCCGAGACTGCTGGCAGCCTGCTGGTGCAGGGTACTGGGATCGAGGCATCTTCAGGGCCTCAGGAGAGGGGAGACTTTGGACAAGGGCGTTTGACAAACCAGTAGTTTGGGTTTAGGGGTATTGAGTTTGGACTTTGGGTATGGAATTGGAACAAGTTGAGGTGCATTAAGTTCCATTTACCAGCTGTTTAGGCGGTGGCCACTAGTAAGTATAGCGAACCGCACCTGTACCATGCATTTCCCAAACGGTGATTCTCTGGATGGCCAATGATGGCCGGTTTGGCCGCCTGGTGGGACGTCGATGAAACAGTGAGTCCGACTGGGGCTGCCTGTGACCATAGGCGCCATTGGGGTGAAAAGATCGACACTCTCTGAAATCATCAAGGAAGGTTGATGATGAAAAGATCATCTGGGATTTCCTTGATTTTACAGGCACTCTTTGATGTCTCTTTTCATGGCACGGGGAGTGTACTAGTGCACAAGCCCTTACCAGTTGTTGAGCAGTTGCATTTTTGCTTACTGGATTGAATGAGCAGTTGCCCAGGCTGACCCCAGATGGGAAGGAACAGAGATGCCCCATCCGGTGCCTTACTTCTTTCTAGGACCCTACGGTGCAAAGGCCACAAAGGAGATCTCCTTTGTGTGCGTTTTTTTGTCATGGGTCACCTACATGTTGTTGTGGATAACAACAAGTCACACCCAAACCACGATTCTCTTGTATCCATGTGGTACATGGGAGTTAGAGAACTAACCGGCAACCAATGAGTATCTCGGAGGTCACAATTGCAGGCCGCCCTAAGAAACGAGGGTGGTCAAGTCACTCCATCGTCCAACTATATAACTGTATATAGTTATGTTGAAACTGACAGGAATCACCAGTTTTTATAGAAACCACATGTAACCACATGCAACACATGCAACCGCAATACATACAAACACCATTGTTACCACATGTTATCACCATTCCTCGAGCCACCAAAACAGCTCTTGGGTGTGAGACAACCTCAAGTGGTTGGATACCGGTTCCTGCCCAGACTTCCTCTCAATGCCACGAGCCCGATGTCTCCTATGCAGAGAATGTGACACAGCAACTGGGATTTTGGACGTTGATTTTGGATGCACAGATGATCCAACATAGGGCCATTTTATGATTAGAACTGGAACAACTCACATTCACGATAGGAATAGGTAATTAATAGTGGGGTGATGGCCAGGAAGTAGGGCCCCAGTCTTTTTTTTGTACCGCAGAGGCTTTGGTTGCAGAGGGAAGGGGGTTGAGGGAGTTGGGTTTTGGCCACTTTGCAGAGCCCATATGGGGCATCCGGTGCAAACTATTCCACGCCAAACTGCAGACAACTTAGAGCCCTTCAACTTCAAGTTGAGAAACAAGTGCAGGAACACCGGAACACCCACTGTTTGATAAGAACAGGCCCCAGTCCAACAGCCTGCCGAGACCAAACAATCTCAAACCATGGGCACAGGCGACTATGCCGACTATGCACTTCATGTTGGGACGTGGGCCAATCTTTATGAATGACCGGACATGCACCCAGATGACCACAAATAGACTTGTTCCGTGTTTGTCCCCCCTTTTCAGCATAACACCATGAAATGTCCGGTGTTCACATGAAGCTTTGCTTGCACTTGAGCAAGAACCACACCGAAAGCACACACATCAACATGCCAATCTTCTGAAGGGTCTTGGGGCCAAGTGCCCACAAACACCTCGTGTTTCCCGCTTCACCAAGGCCTGAAGACGATGCCATCTCCTACTCCGCCATCTCGGCCTACACAACCAGCACGCCTGGACCGGGTGGCAGCTCGGGACGAGCCGGCGGCTCGGGCGCTGGTGGAGCGGCGGGGAGCCTCAGACGAGGAGTTGGAGATCGGTAGAAGAAGACGGGCTTCAGAAGATCCATTTGTATGAATGACCAGTGTTTCTGCCAGGGGCTGTGAGTGGGTATTCTCGACTTTCCGGGATATATATATATATATCAATTATATACAGAGAGTAATAGGTACGTAGTCCAAGCTCTAAAGAAGACTGTGGGAACCTGACAAGCACATTCCAAGTCTCAGATTGAGTTGGTGAGGATGTGATGAAATGTCATGTCTTATAAACTGAGTCAAATGTATTCAAATGTAGGATCTATATACAATTACAATTGTTTTCCATGTTTGAGAAGAACACTGCGAGGACTCTCAGATGCCCAGTTTGTGAAGGGCTGGATCTTCTTCACCGGCGGGGTAACGGTTGCGTGCGGTTCCGCAACATTCGTCATCACTGAGGCAGAAGGCGTTGTGTTGCGATGAATCAAACAGTGCACATCATCACTTCCCCACGCGGTGCCTCTTGGAGGCATGATCCACTCGCCTGGGGTCCAAAGTCTACCCCCTTGGAACTTCTGCTACAAAAAACGGTACCCAAACAATTGAACAACCCCCTGGCATCCCTTGCGGCCCAATACATGTCCTCCTTTCTGCCCCCCCGGAGCCACCAGCAAGCCGTGCTTTTGCAACGACCGGTATCACCGTCCGTCGATGGAGACCACCGTCCGAAGCCACCCGTGGAGACCACCACCGTCAAGCTCAGGCGAGACTGCCGACTCCAGTGAAGCTAGGTGCGGCGGCGCGATAGGGGGGACGGTTTTGGATCATGTTCTGAAGCTCCAAGTGTTTTGGACCATAAGGTTTCATCAGGTCATGGGTGTTCCGGCTTCTTTAAGGTGTTCAGTTCTTTGGAAGCGGCAAATGTGTGGAACTTCTAGCTTCATACTTGGCTGGTTTGATGGTTGATCCAGTGACTTTGGTGTGTGGTTTCCTGGAAATGGTGACAACACAAACTCTGAAGACTGTTGCTTCACAGGTGTTGATACATGCTTTAGTAATGCTTTAGTACTAAGGAATGTAGAGGATCTACACCTCATGTGAACGTAAAAGGAACTGTTGTTTTCGACTTCTATGGACGAATCGGACGAATACTTATGCATGGATGACTGGCTGCGTCGCCATGAACTTTGCGCAGAGCCCTGGCCCGAAGGGTGTAGATCACAACTTCAAGTCCCCGCTTCAGTGCTCAGGGCCCAGATCCAGGCTTTGACTCCCATGAACATCACTAGCACCTGAAGTTTTCATCAAGGAAGGAGAGCCCCTGCTCCCCGAGTAGAGTCCCTCTCGCCTCTCGGCTACTCTCGGGTACCCCCAGCGAGGCCCGCTGGCGGTTCCTGCGCCCAGCGCGGTGGGGCTTTGCCGCTCTGCGCGGACGCCGCGCAGCTGCTCGAGTAGAGGAGGAGCGAGTCGGGTGGCACCCGTCGGAGTGGTAGGTTTAATATATAGCGACATCGAAAGGCATTCAAAAAGATCCGTTCCTTTCTGGTCCAGGAGTCCAGGGTGTTTGTTTTGTGGATTGAAGGCAATCATATAAATTAATTTACATTCAATGTTATATATCAATCCTTTCGAAGCACCCAGAGGTATGGCCATTGCAGGGGTCGTTGTGCTACACCAAAGGACTTAAGGACCAAGGAATTCCTCGGTGGCTACAGAAAACTTTAAGGGACTAGAACATTGGAGGATCCACTAATACCCCAAGACGAATTCCCATCTAAACTTGATTGTTGAAACGTGTGTCAATTTTTATTTCGGGTGCACAACAAAATAGCAAAATAAATGCATGGCCAAAGCCAGTCCGTGAGATGGATGCATGATGATGCATGGATAGAGATAATGTAATGGACTTTCTTCGGTTGCGAACAGATAGTATCCTTTTGTAAAGCTTCCATTAGCGTAGGCTGTAATTTTTTGAACTGTGTATGCACACATATTTTTATGTTTGCCCCGATTTATGTGTCGAATTGTGTCGACATATGTCGATTCATTGTTGTGCCCCACTGTGTAAGGCCATGACCATGCAGTCGGTCAGTGTCTTGACCGCTTTAAGCCCATATATCCGCTGGTCCGAACCTGCGATTCGGCTGTCAGGAGATTCGGGACGCAGCATCGGCGACGCAGTACGGGGACCTAGAAGTGCACTGGAGAAGTGCTGGAGCTTCTTGGTACACAGGCTTGGTGATAGAGATGCTAGAGGAAGCGGCAAGAAAGTGTCAAGCATGTGGGTTTGGGTTTATGTTTAAGCTATAGTTAGAGCAAATAAGGAAATACAATCCAGCTTTATTGTGTGTGCGGGTCCTGAGACATGCTGGCTTTCCACGTGTTTCGGCGTTCTTCACATGAGGCCTATGCTTCCACGCCCCTCAAAGCTGGCGCATTTGATGCCATCAATGAGGATGCAGGTCATGTGGCCGCACAAGGGCGGGTGTTTCCGTGGCAACGCATAGAGTTGTTCCTATACTTCATGATCATACTTTGAGGCATAGAGTTGCGGTTGTTCCTATCATACTGTACGTACTGTATCACACTTTGATGTTTAAAGATGGTTTGGGACTTGCTGAGGGTTGCTTATGTAAATCTAAGGTATAGCAGCGCCCTTGACTGGCATCAGCAAAACATCCGGGAGAGCAATGTGTGAGACTTGATAAGGGACATTAAGGGACAGAAAGGTGCATGCCAAGGTATTTTGGAGCGGTCATTGAGTGGCAGTGTGCGAGGGTTATCATTCCAGTCCATCACTACAGCTTATCACTTAAGTTACGTTATTTCAAGTCATAATCGTATATTATCGTATGATAGGTAAGACAACATTACGCAACCACCTTACAATCGGATTTGATTGGCCTCCATTGAGACAACAGGGTGTGTGTCGCCCTACTTCAGCCTGCCAATAAAGGTGTCAACCTTTCAGAAATCAACATAACAGTCCTTCGTTCGCCTGTTTCAGGTCAGAACCGTGGTTTCGCCCACCGGACAACCTGCGTTTGTTTGTTCGTGTTGTCCGTTTGAAACCGCGTGAGGTCTGAGCGAGCCGGAGCTCGAGGATGAAGCCGGGGATGAAAGGTGCGAGTGCAGCCAGTGCATCCAAGAATTAGACGCTACCCAGGATCACATCTTTGATATTGATATGAACCTATTATCCATACACTGTATTGGAGCACCAGTTTTGAAGCACCAGTTGGTTTGAATTCTAGTTGAACTTCCATCCAGAGATTGCATTGAGGAGTGTGGTACTCCTGATTTTTTTGCGCTAGGCAGGGCAACAGCCTTGAGTGGTGCCTTGACTGAATGTGAGCCTGTGACGAGGTTCTGATATGGTTTGAAACATGTTTTTTGTCTCACCTCTTGTATACGATAGAACGGCAGTATCATTACGAATGTGTTGGGGTGGTTTAAACAACTACTTCCAGTAGTCAGGAGATGGTGCTAACTGACTCATCGTTTGGTAGAACAGACTGTGAGCGACGCCATGAATTGCTTCCTTTCTATCAAAGGTGCTTTTCTTAAGGACATTATTTATATACTTTCCTGAACATGGTTGGGGCCAGTGAGCTGATGATTTGGACCGGCCACTCGACTGGCCCCTTTTGGGGGGGTTGCGGAACTGTGCGGTTCCCAGGGAAGCGTGTCGGTCCAAGCGCATGGGTGGCATTGACGTTTGGCTCGGTGCCAGAACTCGCAGCTTTGGATGATGGTTTCCTGAAGGGGGGGTGGTTGGGTGTCACCCTGGTTTTGCCACAGCCATCTCTCAACTGACTACTTGTCACAGTCAACTGCTCAAGTTGCTCAGGATCGTGCAGAACAAGAGGCAGGTTTTGGCAGATGTGAAAATATGCGGTGGTGTCATTGCGTAAGTTGATGAGCATTATAATCCTTGTTGAGAAGGGCATTCCTTCTGAGCTTGCGCATCTCATTTCGTCCCGGTCCGAGCAATCGGACCGTTGCTTGTTGTGCCGGAGAGTGTGGAGATTCTGGACATTGGCATGGGTCCAGGAGGTGTGGCAGCAGGTGTCAAAAGAAGACTACCATCGACGATGTACCCGCGAGCGGTTTCGACTGACAAAGTAGAGAAGTGGGAAGTGGCTTTGGAAGCGTGCCCTGGAGAATGAACGCAGGGAAGACACCAGCACAGCACAGATGTTGGACCAGAGCAGCGGCGAGCCTGTCATTTGCTTCTCGCATGTCCTGCGGGATTGGTTTGGGCACACGCGATGTCAAGCGCAGGATCAGGTGATGGAAAAAGCCACGGAAAGATCTTGGCGGTAGAAGAGCGTTGATACTATTTGATCTTGGTCTTATATTTATATAATTGGAAATTGGTGGTGTGTGTGTGTGTGTGTGTTTGAATAGGGAGCTTTGGTGAGTGCATTGACGTCAGACTTTCTATATACAGTATAAGACCTCACAAGAGTTTGGAACCCAGACAAGGTCAGTGCTCGACTCCATCGCAGCAGAGCTTCACAAGCAGGACAGTGGTCACAGGTGGTTCGGTTTGAGGGACTATTTTGGGATGTAAACTTCCGGCACACTAGTTGTTGGATTCCCTTGGGGCATTTTCTTGATTTCAACCAGACTCCTGGATGCTTACGAGGCAGTACACGATTTGGTACAGAGATTGATTCCAACTACAGTAGTGACATCACTGCCAACGGCTTCTGCCAATGTTTGTTGCGTTATGTTTTGCTTTTCCCGATCGGCATCAACGCCATTTGAGCAGGCCTGATCGAGCGTTTGATGCGGAGTGTTTTTGAGACCCTGGCACTGGCAGACCCAAAGACGCTTGACCTCGAACAGTGTGGTTTGATGGATATGGTCAACGTATTGTACTATGTTTGTATCGAATCGAAACACTTCCGAACACGTGCAACGAATTGGATCGCCCATGTTTTTTTTGTTTGCATGTTGTTTCATTCACACACACACACACACACGACATGGCTTACTCAGCCGCATGTGTGGCAGGACAATCTACGAGCCAGGCAAAGAGACCTGGAGCCCGAATGCTCAGACCAGGTGGGTGACGAGTGACTCAGTGATCTCATCCAGAGACCAAACGACCATGCCCCTGTGCACAAAGGGTATCAGCCAAGTTCAAAGACATGCAGATGTTTTTGCCCTTGTTGTTTCAAAGATTTGCTTTTGTATGCTTTTGTCATGTGTGTTGGTTGTTTTTCTTCTCAAGAAGAGATCTGTAGTATTATATATATATATACTTAGACGCGTTCCATGAAAGAGCTTTATCCACGACAATTTGTTGAATATGTTTTTCTTTGTTACTTGCAGGGGACGACGCATGGCTTTGCATCATTCAAGAAACGTAAAACGGCCTTGGCTGGCCAAAGACCGTGAGCAAGTCTGCAAGTATTTAGACACAAATTAATATGAAACAAACTGCATTTGTACAGATTCGACATAGATACACATTGACATATACCATACATACACATACGAGAGTCGGACTTTCAGTTATACATACCGTGTGAAGTACTGTTTAGCAGTAAGTCATTCTGATTGCAGCTTGACACTGGAAAAAGACGTAACACAAGACCCAGGTTGAAAAGAAAACTCAAAGAAGACCTGGACCGTCAAGTTGCCGACTACAAGCTGCAGAAGGAGTCAGCTGCAAACTGCATCGCCGAGGATGTTAGTTTCATGGATCATTATGACTGTGGTTGCGGACCCTGCACTACCTTGGAGAGTACCTTGCAGTTCCGCAGGTCACACTAATGGTTGGACAAGGTTGTACTTTACCCTCCAGGGAGGCAATCTGAAGAGGGGAATCATACTTGCAGACTTGCAGGCAGTGTAAAATGAAGGCAGCTGCTAGCCGGTATTATTGTGGTCTACAGCAACCGTTCGATCGAAAGATTCCTACTGCGCAAACATGTGCAAGCTATGTCCTGAACAGCAAAAACTACAGGTCTTTGGCAGTTGACTATGATGGTATACATATGTATACATACATACCTGGACCATTCCAAAGGTCCCCAGTACACTACCCACACTACTTGTAGGCTTCCATTGGGCATCCGTTGAACTGTACAGTCACTGCGGACCGTTTCTCCCTGTTTCGCCACGGACCGGTCGACAGGCCGCGCCGCGGCCGCCGCCGCCGACGGACCGTTTCTCGAACGACACGACGAGAGGCCGCGCGTCGCGTGAGAGACGACAGTGACGAGGAGCGCCTGAGAGTCGAAGACGAACACTTCCTGGAGATGGAGGCCAAGTCTTTGGTCACTGGGAGTTTTTTTTTTGTTTGTGTGTGTGTGTTGTTTTGCGGTTTCTGAAACTTGATTTCTTTTTATAGCTGGATGTTTATTGATTTGTAGTTTATTGCAGTCTATAAACGTGTGTTGTAGTTTTCTTGCTTTGCAAGCATGAAAGCACTTAAGCAAACCCGGACCCGCAAACGCAAGCAACGTCCTGGCCGGTCCTTTTTTTTAAGCATCATATGTCCAAAATGCGAGTTTGTTGGGCGTTTTGTTGCATCCATGACATGAGCTATTCAGTCATTTGCTGTGTCACCCATGTTGTTGGTCTTCAGATGTATTCAGGAAATCCACTTAAACATACTTTAGATTTAGATTTCAGCCGGGATGATGCTGGAAATTTGTACCGCAGCTGCATGCGGTATATTGCGTAAAACTTGAACCGATGCACAATTTGTTTTTATTGTTGTTTTTGTTTTAAATGTGTATTAGATGTAGCAAGTGCCAGAGCAGACATTTGCATACGATAATATATACTAGAATATAGTAATTTTGCTCATTACCCAATGTCTTTGTACAGGGTCTGCTGCGGTACTTTCGGTGGTATGCCTGGAAGAGTCACCCTAGTTCTCTTCATCACTGCAAGTAGCAGACTCAGATAGTTCCAATCCCAGGTTGTTTTCCAGATGTTGGAGAAGAGCTCTGTCATGTTTCCAATCTTGCCAGCTAATCCAGAATTTGGGTGCTCTTTGCATGTCTACTTTCACTCTCAAGCGGTAGGGCAAACCCACCCGTGAGTCCGCATGGTCCGAACCCCAGTCCGCATGGTCAGGCGGAGCGTACCAAGATTTGGCACCTCGGAGCAGACTGGACTTGCGTCGCCTGACAGGGGCTGATCACTCCGAAATGGACATCCTAAAAGACTTCCGAGACATCTTTAGAGGGCAGTTACTTTTCAGATCTCTTTTTCGTGTCCAATCTGTTTACAGGTCACCTCCCAACACCACTACACTGATGTAGAGAAATCGTTTGGAGATTTGCTCCAGTGGTTGGGAGCTTTCAACATGATTCATCGAGGACAAGTTTGGACGACAAGGTCTGGGTGTCATGCATTTTGGTTGACAGCCCATGTCCAAACTTGCTTTTTTTAGAAGTTCTGCCTGAGGCAGCTGCAGAATGAGCAGCGCCGAGCAGAGCAGCAACTCAAGGCGCTTGATCGCGCATGTGTTGGTGGAGGAACCTCACCGACTGGGACCCGCCGCGGGACCCGCCGCGTCCGACTGACACGCAGATTGAAGAGATGAAGCAGCACCGAGACCGTCAAGTCGTGCTCAACAAGGCGAAAAGCGCCGAGGAGATGAGCCGGGTGGTTCTGCGCAGCGCATAGGGCCCAGGGGGGGCCCAGGGCAACGGCTGCAAACACAGGGGAACCTGGTGGAGGCGTGGTTTGGGGAGGCTGTCGTATTCTCAGGATCTTTTGGTATGTGAACAGCATATGGATCTTAATGAGCAGATCTTGAGGAGAAAGTAGGTCATTTTATGCGGTTTTCATGTGGGAATCCTTCCTGTCAACCCTGCTGGTTGGGGTTTCACCAGATTCAAAAAGTTATGGTTTTGTCTATATGGTTCTTCTCATTATAGCTTGGAACAATGAGGAGGTATGATGACTCTTCTTTTTTTTCCACATGACACCACCAGTTTATTGAGTCGCATGACAGCTGGCTAACACCAATTTCTTGAGTGTCGCAGGAGAAAGCACAGGAGGTGGAAGAAAAGAAGGAGTTGATGAAGAGCCTTCGTGGGTGAACCCCAGTCGAACACTGCCACGCCGTCGGCATTCCTCTTTTGAGGAACCATGTTTTTTTTCGCCGAAGGCCAAGGCGGCCAAGGACACACACATGGACAAAGCCGGTTTATTTTTGCCAGTTCGAAGGAAAGGGGGGCAGCTTCAAGCTTGATTCAATCGCAAGCAAGAGTAAGGTTGTTTACGTACAGAATCAACCATACCAAGAGACCACTTGAAGTCAAATGTGTTGCTAGTATTACTGTGGCACTGTGCCACTACTGTGTCACTGTGTCAGATGTTTAGCACTACTGTGCCACTGGCCAGCCATCTTCATAATCATCAACTGCAATCACCTCGAAGAACCCAAGGAGTCAGCTCTCCACAAGGACTTGTCTTAACAATCCCATACAATCCCCCTAGAGCTCTTGGGTCCACCAGGGGCATTGCTTCCATGTTCGTTGACCAGCCTTGACCAGCCCTTCCCAAACCACTAAGATCATGAGACCTTGCGAGACAAGCTTGATACCGAGGACTGCTTGGGTGGGCATTGAGAGACATTACCAAAGACTATAATAAGATAACATTACATCCGTAGAATAAGTAACAATACACATATATATAGTTCATGTAGTATACTCGATACAATTGGCCTCCCTACAAGAGCGGGATACATATATTATTAGCCTCCCTAGTTTTTACTACTATTCTGTTGTTGTTGTTGTTTTTTTCACATGACCGCTAAAAATCATTGAACTTCTACAGCCTGAACCGTTCCTGGGTGGTGCGGAGAGGTTTTGGGTCGCCGGGCTGCCGGACCCGCTTTCTTCCTTTTGCCAGACCATTTTGCGAGATGTCACACGTTCCGAAAGTTGCTTGTGACCAGATCAACAGTTAGGACATGCTGCATGCTATATATAATATACACATACAATGATATACATGAATTATAGCTGATGACAGATCTCTCCTGTGACATTTTCTTTTTTTTGTTTGTTCGATGCCACCGGACCCTTCCTCCACGGAGGAACGCCAGAAAGCCCGTCGAGAGCGAGCTCATCAGGTCGGTGGGTCCGGTCCGAACGGCACGCGCTGGGAGCAGGACCTGCATGTGAAGGCGCACCTGGACGAATGAGAAACTCACCATAGCCTGACTATGTTTGACTATGCCTGACTACCATCCAAGACCCAGACACTCCATGTATTGGAATATATGCCTACATTGGGGTGGTCAGTGGTTGGAAGGGTCAATGTAGGCATACACTCCACACATGGAGTGTTTGGGGTAGAGATCTCCAGACAGGTATGGTGCAAGAGCTTGTTGCACACAATACAGCTGACATACAGTGACTATATGGTCTATTTTTGTTTTCAGAGCCTGATCAGCCCGATCCACTGATCCCCAGTGGGCTCCCTCTTTGGAGACCGTCTTTTCGACGCCCACGGCGTGAAAGCCGCGACGCGCAACGCTTGGCAAAGCCAACCAGCGGTGTGTTCTGAGCTTCCCACAAAAGACGATGAGTGGGAGCCAAGGCAGATTTCAAATGTCTCCAATTTTGAGAAACCTACAGAGCAACCTGAAACTACCTTTGATAGATATGTAGAACTGTGTCTTCTTCATGCACCAGCGGGTTCTTGTACCATCATTGTGCCATATATATATAAATATCAGTTTATATTATATTATATATGCATGTATAATTATGTATATATCGTCGGACTAAATGTCGGTTGTTCATCACAAGCGCGCCCATCTTCCAGCCACCCGTGACGCCTCCAGGCGTTCAAAGAATCCTCGGAAGCCACGCGGCAGCGGAAGGCCGGGCGGGCTCCAGGCTCCCAGTCTTGAGAAAGTCCAGGAGCTGACACCCCAAGGGCTATTTTCATTTGTCCTTGGTCTGGAATCTAACGGTAAATACGGATAGATACTGCAGATTATCTGCAAGCTAAGGAAGAGACAAGATGGAAACACCACAATGGACCCCAAACGCTAGGACTAGAAGGTCACAGCAGAAAAGTAGATATACGTGTAGATATAAAAGTAGATATATGCAATATAGTAAATTGTACAATACATGTGTATAGTATATAAACCACACATGTTCCTGCTTCAGGTGTTTTGCCGCAAAATAGTAAAACATGATTCGCCAGGCACAGGCTGATCAGCTGGCGTTGCTGGAGCAACAGCAAGTGGAGGCCATGCGGTCCGGGGGAGAGCGGGCAGTGCCTGAGCTTTCAAGCTCAAGTTTTTGGTTGTTGGTTCTCCCATGTTCTCCCCAAGTTTACTGCGCAAGTGGGCAGATGTTTGTGGAGGCCCAAGTTATCAATATAGGATCTCTACCATCCAAAGTAAAGATATCCGAACTCTGAACAGCTTTCGTTGCTTGGAACCGACACCTTAAATAAGCTTACATCATCATCCTCACTTCCCATTCTCATGATGATGCACATGGTGTAACACTTCTGCAGGTCGTCAAACATTTGTGTTCGGGGGGCCGTCATGATTCACAGATTCAGTGGTGGTTCATGGCAGCCTGGCACTGGAGCTCGCTGGAATGACAGGCTGGCAGCGTCTTCTTTCGGTAAACCACTACAACCCTTTGCTTCGCCATGGAAAGCACGCGACTTCTTCTCACGGTGGAACCAGACGCAAACACCCCTCCCGATGTTCTGAGCCGAATTCTGATCAAACTGATCAAAAGTTTGAAGCGGATGTTTCTCGAAAAGCCATGGAACAAGTTCCCAACTCGGTCCATTCCCGACATGCGAAGGGAGTTGGACGGTGCATACTTCTCCGACATGTCCAATCTGACCCAGTATACACAACCTGGTCCTTGAGTAGTGTTTTTGTATGATCAACTCCAGTAAAATGAGGTGTTTGACCTGTAGGGCTTCCATCACCTTCAATTCAATCCATCTCATCGGCCACGCAGACCTTTTTGGCTCCATGTCCGCCGTGCGGCCATGTCAGCCGCTCGGTCGCGCGCAGCGACTGCAGAAGCAGCACTACGCCGGAGGGGGTTGGGTCAAAGAGCGAGTGCCCATGTGGGCAGCTTCCCCATGTGCTTGGGCACAACAGTGAATTGCGGGTGGAGTGGAGGGAGGATGTTGAATGACATACCTTATGGAGTGTTGGAGCCACATACCTTCGCAACACTTCGACACTTCTCTTTTTTTGATTTGGAGCTCAACATCCGCCATTCTTCAACGCTTCTGTGACCCAGAACTGGGTCGAAAGACCGGATCGCGTGGCTAGTGCATCCCAGTGACCACTATATATAGGAACCATAAGGAACCAGGGTTTCTAGGTCTATGGCCCTACGGCTTTGGAACCACTGGTTCCCAGCTATATTGGTCACTGGATCCATTGGGTTTGCCTTGATTGTCTCAATGAAACCAGTTCGGCAGAACCGTTTCGGCCGCGATGAGGTATGTGGTGCCTTTGGGCTCGTTTTTGAGCATGTCGTCCGCCAAATCGCAGCGAGAATTAATGAAAGAAGGCATTTTGCTGGAATATCATGAAGATCTGGGAAGCCTGGATGTATCTGAAACATGCTTTGATTTTACTTTTCCAGTGTTTCTTGTGTCAGAAAGTGTTTGTGCCTTTTGCTTGCAGCGTTGGTTTGGAGCTGAACATGTTTATACAACTACCTTCTTCTTGGGGCGGCCATTAAATTAATGCCGCCTGCTTCATTTACTTCCAAGACTCCCCAAACTCTTCTGGGAAGGCGCTTGTTTGGGAAACATTTTAGGGCTTATTTAGATGTTGCTTTGTCGGTTGAACAAAGCAACCAATTGAATCACTGCATCAAAGTGATTCATTTATCGCCTCAATCAAACCAAGGAAATGCAGTGTTTGTCTCACACCAATGGGCTGCTTGGTTTTCGTTCAACGACTAGCTGAAGCAGGGTCCATCTTCGGCCGGGGGGGGGTCATGCAATCTGGGCGTGTATTAAACTAGGGACACCTCGCAGCTCGACCCCCTGGAAGAAGGGAACTAGACCAGTCTACCCAATTAAACATGCTAGAACACCACTACATGAAACCTCCACGGGAAGTGGGAAGAGTTGTGTTGCTGATTCTTGCCAGCGTTTCCGTTGCTGCGACACCGTGCGTTCTCGTGGCTTCTGGGTGACGTGGCATCGACTTTGAGTGACGTGTGTATTTTCAACAATGATCAATAGCTCTAAGACGGGATGGGTTGGATATGGCTCCCAAGAGAAGATGCAAATGGGCATATTCAATCATCTTCACGTGTCGAAGAAAAGACCAACTCGCTTTTTTTTTCCATGGTTTTCTCTATGATCATGTTCATGAATATCGTGCAGCGATTGCACCTGCTTGTGATACTAGGGTTGTTGAGGTGTGAAACACTGGATTATCTATACAAAACATGTAGAGCCAGAGCTTAGTTGGACCACCTTCATCCAAGTAGGCAAAAATGCATCTCGATCTAGGTCTTGTGCCGTTTGGGCCCAGCTGCACAGGCTAGTTTTGAGCATCCTGATCCACGCTTCCATCAGCTTTGCGTGCTGCAACAGACGTTGACCTACCTTCTCAGGACAAACCTGTCGGTCAAGTCTAACCTTGCTACCTATGTTGCGCCTTCGCCGCATGTGTCGTGGTTGTTTTGGTCTTGAACAAACGACCTGCTGAGTTTCGGAGACCTCAAGACACGGTATGCAGAGCGGAAGATGTGAGCTGCCTGGAATCAACGAGGGAAGCGATTGCACCCCCCCCCACTCAGGCGATCCGCAGAACAGGAAGAATGCACATTGTCTTAAGAGTATTTGATGTATATTTGTTTGACATGTGTGTGTTCCATGTTTAGCTTCTTGATCTAAAATGGATCATGACATGAATGTTTAAAAGTAAGAGGTCAACCCTTGGTCCCCCTTGAATGATGCTGTTGTCTTCAAACTCTTTGCAGGAGGCCAAAACTCAGGGATTTGAAGCGACGCCCATAGGCAAGTGATGCCCTCGATCGTGCCAGTCCACCACTTGCCCTCTGGAACATGGAGTGGTTTGCAACCAACAAAGATGTTGCGAGAAACAGCTTGGCCATTGCTGACCTTCCTAGAATTCTGCTGACCTTTGCTGTTGGCTTTGGCCCGAGTGAAGTTTGTTTCTACTTTTGTTTCCCTTGAGTACTCGTGCACATACATACTTAACTTGCATTGACATTTTTCCTGAAAACGAGCCATGCCTCCCTTCCAAACTGAAGTCTACGGTTGTCAAAAGCTGTGAGAAGCGATGCGGCCCACCCCAATGTATGTGGTGACATGAAATGGAATAACGAGTTGTGACAGCTGCGAGGTCTCTTTCGCCTGAACAGTTTGTTTCGGAGCCACTCATGTTGTGCATGCCGACCGGTGGGCCGACACCAGTGTGGGTGCGTGCGGGTTGATTCGTGTGTCGCTGGGTGCCAACCGAGGTACTCAAACATGGTGCGAAGATTTCCTCAGCTGAATGGCGAGCCAAACCTTTGCTGATTTGGCCGCTTGGCGCGGAGAAGGGGTTGGTAGGTGTCGAACTATGTGGACTTTGACCGACCATGGAAGTTCATAGTTCAGATTGTCAATCTGGTTCCTTTAATCACCAGGTTAAATATGTAGAAATGGGGCCGAATCGTTTTTTTGTTTGTAGATTTCAATCAGTCAGTTAGGGGGCATGTTGGGGCTATTCTTTTATCCGTGATCCAATCCATTCATCATCCTCTCGATCATTAGTGCAGTGAGGTAGTTTGTGAAAGCCAAAGACTTCAAAGTATGGTAGGACCATGTAGGACCCACACGGGACCACACGCCTTAAGAAATGAATAATCCCTAGGGCTCCTGGCCCATATCCTCAGGTGGTTAGACCCCCCTGGCACCCACCCCAACCACCGAACCTGGGGATGCGGGCCAGGAGCCCCGGGAATATGATTTCTCATTCTTTTGGGATTTTTATTTTACTATAGTGTGGTACTTATACAAACTATATATCTGGTTCGTATGAAAAGATTGAAAGGAAAGCCGGTCCGTCTTTTTTTTTTCGCGGCACATAGGGGTCCCCAGATCGCTCGCTGTGGTTCATCGACGACGAAAAGGCCATGGGCAAAGTGTTTTTTTTTCATGGATGTTCCCATGTGGTTGCCCTCGAAGGTTTTTGAAAAAGCGTCTGAACGTTTGGCTCAATCCGCCTGACAGGTACGATTACTTCTCGATTCCCCAGTTGGACAACCTAAGTGCGTCAGTGTCAGTGGATGAGATGGGCTCGGACCTGCAAAAGGCAGTGGAGAGCATCCCAAGCTATGTAAAGACACCAAGCTGCAAATCTCATGAGCTGCAGGGCACCTCCCCCCCACTATCCCTGCTACTTAAAGTCTGAGTGTGCTTTTTTTGTTTTTCCCCCCTCACGTGACGACTGATGACCATGAGAACAAGTGCGAACAAGTGCTTGGTGGCCGTGAGTCCACTTGATTGGCATCACATGACTTGGGCCCCCTGATGGATCGGGCCCCCCTCTTCAGGTATCTTGGATGTTCTACTCATGCTGCAGCATTCAGTACATAGATGACTTTCTGAAATGTGTTCCAAGTACTATAGGGCGATTTTTGCGTGAATGGCTTTCTTCCCGCGCAACGTCCAGAGAGTGTCACATGCGCATCTGCTACAGGAATGGGATTGGTTTGTCAAGGGTCCATGGTTCATTGCTTACTGACGGCGTACTCAAAAAAGGGATCCACATTTGCTCAAGTCACTACAAATTGAGCGGTGTCTTTTAAAGCTCGCTGGGATGTTCAAACGCCTTTATCCCCAAGAATTTGAGTTGTTGGCTCACCCATGTGCGGCCTCTTGCAAACGCTAATTGGATTGTGATATTTTCCAATCGCTTGTTGGGAGCTTTGCTACCTTGGATACAATTCAATATTTCCCCAGCCATAGAGAGGTGTCACCTCTTGGCACAAATCAACAACTGGTGGTGCATCAACAACTGGGCGTCGATTCGAGCTCAGGAGATGCAAGTTTTTTGTGATCCTGGCGCCAGCCGTCGAGCATGTCGACACGGGCGAGCTTTTGAGCAAACACACCTGGTCTGAGCGTGGGTGGTGCCGACTGGAGCAAGTCGCAGCGAACTTCCTGACCAAGGATGCGAAGATTGTCGTCATCGAGAGTGTCCAGAAGATACACATTATGAGGCCAAGCAGCAGGTTGGTAGATTTATTGGGCCATTGGGCGGACCAAATCTGGTTTGAGATGGTTTGGAGATATCCACAGGGTATGGGCGGTATGATTTTGGTCTAATTCTTCTACCTACCATTGGATGAGGGGGACTCCAAATTCTTTCTGCCCGTGCCCGTTGGGTCGAGCTAGCTTGGCCGATCTGGAGGGGATGAAGTTCGCAAACGATATTGGAAGGCTTTTGTTTGGGGTGGGCCGAGCTATTTTACCAGGAAGGCTTTTTGGAGGCCGAGCTATTTTACCGAACCATTGGTCAAACTAAATGGGTTCATCCTGAGACCCTGCGCAGATGCCGTGTCAGAGCTTGTTGCAGACTTGAAGCTGAGCACCTTCCAAGGACACCCTTTGATGCATGGATGAGGCCAGCTGGCTTGGGGTCTTTTACTGTCGATAAGGACCGAGACACTGTGCTGAAGGTCACCAAGGAGATGTTGTAGCTTGGGCACAGAAGGGGCACATAACCTTGGCACTCCTTTCCTACAACTTCCAAAAGACCAAGTTTAGCATGTGGTCTATAGTAGTGACCTTGAGCATCCTAGAGCTATATAACCGTTAAGTACAACTAACATGAGCAACCACTTTTATTTGGTCTTGCCTAAAGTATCCTAAAGTAGTCTACTCTACGGCATCCTTTGTATATATGTTTGTCCATCATCAGCGTGGCATGCTTTGTATATTTATTTGTCCAACATTAGCATGGGCCCCCCACATAAATGAGATGATTTGTTTGATGACACTAAAGTGATCTGAATGAGATACTGTGATTTGCTACTAACGTAGTTTGAACGAGATGCTGTGACATGACATCCCACTAAAGTAGTCTAAACGAGATAGGCCCCCACATAGTAGATACTGTATTTGAGTTTAGTTTAACAACAAATATATATGCCGTCACTCATGCATAACTGCATGGTCAATCCTGAAAAATAGTCCGTTGATAGAAACTAGAACATAGACTTGATCGAGGAAGGATTGGCCAATTTTGGAGGTGCATTGATCTTTTCTCTGAGCAAGATCAATGATAGAGGTGTCTCTTCCTTCTCAAGATTGCTGTTGAACTTGCTCTGACCGACTCCCCAAAGTTTCAACCCACGTGTTGATCTAGATCTTGCGCATCTTAATGGACAATCAAGTACATTGGAATAATTCGGAGCGTCAGAACTGTCTGAAGTTGCGTGAAATGTGCGTGAAAACTGTACAATAAACGTGATGGAATGTTGGGGGTCCAATCATTTCAGAAATCACACCATGAAACATTTGAAAGTTTGGAACTGTAGTACGTGTGGAGGCAAAGCCGCAGAAAAAAGGGCACTGGAAGAGAGGTGAAGACTTAGCGAGAACAAGCTATTTGTATCACCTCATATCCGGGTGACTGAACTCATTGCCTCTCATAGCCAGACACTCCACAATATGGCATATTTACGTACATTGAGGTGGGTTGGGGGGGTCAATGCAGGCATATATTCCATACGTGTAGTGTTTGAGTTTCACTATATCACTGAAACCTATTGGCTGGTGCTGCTGGATTCCTTCAGCCAGCAATGTTCCTTCATCATTGCTCGACCAACTGAATGAAGTGTCTGAAGCATGTGACATAAAGTGTTGAAGGTAAGTTTCCCAAAAAAAATCTAGGGAACCAAATCGACAGTGCGAGCGCTTCTCCGAGGAGCTCAGGCGGGGGAAGCTTCCTTGAAGAAGCGTGAGCTATCCTGCGTCCATAATGTAGTAGCGTCATGTAGCGTCCTAGTAGCGCACAAGTTTGTCCCTTAATCAAGTAGGCGCCTACTTAATTCAGGAGGCCGCGGGCCGGGGCATGTTCTGGATTGATGGGTCCCTGGGGTCGTTCGTCCCGGACGGACCTTTTTCCCGGGCTGAGACCGGGACAGAAGCATTGATTGTTCTCCCAGAAGCAGCATTCAGTGTAATTCAGGTCTTTCCACGTTCTGATCACTTGAGGGCTCCTCTAGGATCCTAGAGTTGGGCAAACTCAGATGAGTAGCGGTTCTTTATTGAATTAAATCTATACATAGATAAGACTTTTAACTCCCGCTTGTTGTTCTGGAAAACCATCATACCATTCGTGGGCTCCCATCGACTTCACTTTCCTACCAACCTGCCGACCGTGTTCCTACCGTGCTCTCTCAACTCGGTCCCTCCAAGGCATACCAAGCTCTGGAGCTTTTTGGCCCAGGAAGACCTTCACAGTTACCGAATGTTGCTGAACATGCAGCACGTGCCACTTCGCCGAACCTCCGGACGACCGATGGGTTGTTCGGGCGGAAGTGTTGGGAGTTTCATGGCTTTCACGGTGAGAACCAGTGCTGGATGGAATTGGAGTTCCCGGTAGGTTGCCATAGTTTGGCTTTTATATTTGGTCAAGGTGAACTGCAGTGCAGCACGGGCCAATGTCGAATCCTCACACCCCAGCCGTAGCCATTTTGGCTGACACCGTACACCCCTTTAAGCCTCGAACTTGAGGAATGGAGATTACAACACTCTCAGGTGCCACTGTGACCCAGCTTCATGAGGAGGAACTGGGCTGCATGGTGAAGAGTGGAAGTTCTGTTAGGGATCTGAAGAAGCTCCTGGCCAACCGGCTTGGATACTCCAGATTTAGACAAAGACTCTTGGGTGAAGACATGGGCGAGCTTCAGGATGACATGCCTCTCAGACAAAGATACTCTTGTGTGCAGTTGGTAGTCCTGGACTTCTGTTCGCCTGATGAGACTGCTTGGAAGGCTCTACTTCTTGCGTGTGACACAAATCAAGTTGTTGAAGTTGAAGAATTGCTTCAGAAACCACTGGATCTGAATAGGATACCTGCAGAGGCTGACCCTTCATCTCTGTCAAAGTCACCTATGAATGTTGCAGCAGAACGGGGCCATTTAGGAGTGGTACAATTGTTGCTCGAGGCTGGAGCTGACAAGGATGCAGCGAAGGCAGATGGGGTAACAGCCTTGATGGCTGCAGCTATCAATGGCCACTTCGAAGTGGTGCGGTTGTTGCTCGAGGCTGGAGCTGACAAGGATGCAGCGAAGGCAGATGGGGTAACAGCCTTGATGGCTGCAGCTCTGAAGGGCCACTTGGAAGTGGTGCGGTTGTTGCTCGAGGCTGGATCTGACACGAGTGTTGCAAGGGCTGATGGGTCAACCCCGTTGATGCTTGCGGCTGCCATTGGCCATTTGCAAGTGGCGCGGATGTTGCTCGAGGCTGAAGCTGACAAAAATGCGGCAAGGGGAGATGGGCAAACCGCCTTGATGGCTGCAGCTATCAATGGCCGCTTGGAAGTGGTGGGGTTGTTGGTCGAGGCTGGAGCTGACACGAGTCTTGCAAGGGCTGATGGGTCAACCGCCTTGATGCTTGCGGCTGTCATTGGCAACTTGGAAGTGGTGCGGTTGTTGCTCGAGGCCAAAGCTGACACAAATGCGACAGGGGGAGATGGGCTAACCGCCTTGCTGGTTGCATCACGGAAAGGCCACTTGGAAGTTGTGCAGTTTTTGCTCGAGGCTGGAGCTGACACAAGTGTTGCAAAGGCTGATGGGTCAACCCCCTTGATGGCTGCAGCTAT
>CAXAMN010025473.1:0-12795 GCA_963970005.1 Durusdinium trenchii | reverse complement strand
CAGATGGGGTAACCGCCTTGATGGCTGCAGCTCTGAAGGGCCACTTGAAAGTGGTGCGGTTGTTGCTCGAGGCTGGAGCTGACAAGAACGCAGAAGCGGCCAACGGTTCAACTGCCTTGATGGCTGCAGCTGAGAATGGTCACCTGGAAGTGGCACAATTGTTGCGCTGAAAGGGTAGATACCAGAATGAAGTGTCACAGGCTCGACTCAATCGCGAAGGTTGCAGCGAGGCTTGTCGCGACAAGAAGAATGCATCGTTGACAAAAGATTCACACCCCGGGCCGAACAACTGCGTTCAACTGGCTACCATGCAGGGACCCCCCAGCACTCGTGCCACGCGTGGTGATGTTGCATCAGCAGGGCCGGGATCCCGTGCTTCGTGTTTGATTGGAAGTTAACCACCTGTTTTGGTATGTTTTGGTATTCAGATGTGTTCGGAAAATGGTCATCCAAGGGGCCATGCCATCTACGTAACCATGATTGTTCGAGGTAGTATACTGAGATTCTTTCAATGAAAGGCTCCGCTCCAAACAGAGCAAGCCGCACTTTTTTGTGGGGCAAACATATTCTTCTTCACTGGAGATTTGTTTCGGTAGCAGTCCGTTGCAGAGGGTTTTGAAGTCGATACCAAAGCCAATGAACCTTCACTGCAATAGTCATGGCATTTGATTTGATCATCTTCTGGTTTTACATCCCTGTTGTTGTCACAATCAATCACCCCTGCCACGACCCGGTATTCCAAGAAGGATGGTTTTCCTGAATTGGTTTGGGAAGAACCCAGAAGATCGACCAGACGCCATGAGCAGCCTTGGTTGCTTGCTTGGCTCGCTGGCGCATGCTGGCGCGCGCCGCGAGCCGAGCGTGTGGTGACCCAGGCATCTTCAAAAGGAAGTCTCCGGTCGCAGAGATCCCGAGAAGACACCTGTCAGCTCCAGCCCAGCAGATCACTTGAATGACTTCATGGAAGAGAATGCCTTCAAGGGAGTGACAGCTCCTTGGAATGGTTTGAACAGACGCTTCTTTCTGGCAGAGTTACTGCAATCTGTTTTGGACGAAGGACCACAGGGCGAATCTACCTCAGACCGCTCACTCAACGGGGCGACGTGACACCGCCAAGGATCGGCAGTTTGGCTGGAGTCCCATGTGCTTTGCGGCCCTCCGGGATGATGTCCAGGCTGCGGACGCCGGGTTTGGTGTTTTCCAGATGGTTGCTGG
Organism: Durusdinium trenchii; assembly: GCA_963970005.1. NCBI lineage: Eukaryota > Dinophyceae > Suessiales > Symbiodiniaceae > Durusdinium > Durusdinium trenchii. The sequence goes on along the minus strand of CAXAMN010025473.1, from coordinate 11,580 downwards.
ATTGGAGCCATTGCATGGAATCTGATATGAGTTGTCGTAACTCTTCTAGAGGCTGGCACAAACAGCTCAATCAGTCTAATTTTGATGGTACCAAGCCTCAGGTGTTGCAGGAGTTGCTGAAACTTCGTGGAAATGTGAATGATCGGGTTCGGCGCCATGATGCCAAATACCACATCGAAAAGGGTACTTCCTTGCCTCTTGGCAAAGAGGGTGGGGGAAGAACCGTGTCTCACAGTTTGTTTGTGGGCGGGATGGGCGTCGCATCAAACAAATTATGTAATATATGATGTTAGTTATTGTGCAATTTAATTACTGTATATATAGCACATCATGATGCAACAAAAGCAAAGCTGCAGATCCCAATTTCGAGGTGTTTTTTGTCCTGATTTCCTGAACCGCCCAGTGAAACACCGGTGAAACCACCCAGTTTGGTGTTCACCCAGAACAGTTTGGCTCGGGGCCGCCCTGCCGATGCGATGCGAGGCTTCACATCTCTGCCCAGTTTTGTTGCAACAACTCACTGAAGTTTCTCCTGGAGATGAAGGCGAAGGTGACCTCCACAGACAGCATTGGCACCAACCCACTACACCGAGCAGGGATTGGAAACAATGCCAAGGGAATCTCAGTCAGAGAGAGTCACAGTGAGTTGTTTGATGCTGAGTGAATGTTTCTGTTTGGCATTTGTTCAGCTTCAGTACCCAGACACTCCATGTATGGAATATGTAGGTCAACCACCCCAATGTAGGCAAATATGGCAGTCTCATGGAGCGTTTGGGGTAGGGATCACAGGCTTGTGAGTGTGTGTTTTACTTCACACGTCTGGTGAAGTGAGCGTCCTTGCTCCTAGTAGCGATGCCCTTTGCTTCTTGTTCCTAGTAGTAAGGCCAGGAGCCCCTAGTAGCGTCCTTGCTCCTAGGAGTACATCTACTTCTTGAAGGCGGTTGTGATCCCCATCACTTGGAGGCACTTACAGATAAGAATGCCTTAGCTCCAGCAAGTGGCTGGGGAAGTCTCAGTAGCATTCGAGCGTTGCTGGAGAATGTACCCAACTTGGACAAAAGCCATTGTCTCTGGCCTGAAATGACCAGTTTTGAACTGTTTGCTTTTTGTGGATCTTTACGGCAATGTGGCAATTTCGTACCTTCCTCTCAAGTGGTGATAATTCTGACAAAGAGCATCTGTACCATCTCAGAACAGATCCTGCCAGTTTGCCATTTGAACAAGCACTTGTTGATCATGTTTTTTCTTCATCCATGTTGCACTGGTCACTGAATCATTCTCGATGGTTCACCTCCAGCAAGGACCCACGACCCAATTCCGGTGCCAGTGGGGGCCGTGAGTTGGAGACGAAAGGAGTCCGTCCAAGCCACCAATTCCTTTGGGATATTCGCTTGGGAGATTGTGAAAGACCCTAGCTGACCCGGTGACGGTGATAGAAGTACCAAGGTATTCATTTCGCCTTATTCTGTGACCACGCTTCCCCCGAAGTACTTGGCGCCTTGATTGAAGCTGGAGCTGACATCAATGACTCTTGGAGCCTGTTGGAGACTGTATGTTTTGTCCTGGTGTTTTGAACCAAAATGGAGGAATGACTTAGAGGAAAACATTTGGAAGTGGACATGTGTGCTAGATTTCTTCCAAAACCATTCTCCCTATGGTGTTTGGATGGCCAAAAGCTATTACCGAGTTGTTGCTTTGTGCACACCGAGCAGTCGGGAGTAGTTGAGTTGAGCCAACCCGAACCCACGGGACATCGCAACAGAACGTGCTTTGCGTTTGAACGGAATCGAAGTGAAAGGAACCGGTTATGGAACGGTTTCCTATGGCGTCCTCACCGGACCTCACCGTATCTCCGCTTTTTGCCAGGCATATCATATCGCCATAGTTACAGTATCGCCATTCATATACCAGAAGCTTCATGACAGCATTCTTTAATTACACGGCCAAGACCAATAGATTCGATCATTACATAGACCCCTGGAACCACCATACACAGAGTGTGTGGATAGATATATGTGCATATGTATGGATATGTTCTGTTCTCTGTTTTTTTAGATGTTTAGTTTTCTTTTTGAGTAGTTGCCTTGCTATGTTTTGCTTTGGAAGAAAGGTTTCAGAGGGCACACATGAAAACCGATGCACACTCTCCGCACTTAGGAGAAATTCAATCCTCACTTTGCCTTCTGGGCCAGAACAAAGTTTGCCTTGTTTTTGCTGCACTTGATGGAATTCGGAGATGACGTGCAGATCTCCTGGATCGCATCACAGGCGATCGGATCCTGTGATAGCATCAGTCTACCTTTTGCTTGAGGTGTTGTTCGTTGTTCTTCGGCCTAGTGTTTTTCCTTTGCTTCCAAGCTGAACCTGGGTTAAACTCGTTGCATTTCCTTTAAGGATCAACTCCTTTGCTATGCAGCCTAATTACATGTGCCTTTGATGCCTCAGCGGTTCTCATCGCCGCGAGTGCGGATGTTGGCATCCGAAATGCCAAGGGCCAGGAGCTTAGAACAAACTTCTCCAGGGGTCGGTGGGCAGACAATGAAGAAAAAGCTGCATTAGCACCACATCATATCCCCACCTTATTGAACCCTAAACATCACCAAACCACTCAATCCTTCTGGTGTGGCCAAGACAATTCACAAGTCCCAAAAGACCGGCTTACCTGGTGCCCAGATGACCTCTTTTGAGGCAAGTCTGCCATGGAGCTGGCCAAAGAGGTCGCAGCACCACAGGCCATCCTCGAGGGTCTTTCGGGTCGCGCCGAAGCGTGCTGCCACTTGGATTGCACGACGGCCGGGTGAAAAGGAAGGACTTCGGTCGTCACAGGGTCTGGGGCCTTTGCAGGGTTTTGGTGAGGGGCCCAAGAAGAAGAGATACCGGCAAGAGCATGTAAAGCTGTTTTCCTCAAAAAGCGCTTCTGCTGGACATTAGTATTTTGAGAATTTTTGGAGACACCGACGTCCGTCTCAAGTTTTCACATGTGGATTCTTTGGATACTGCAGAAAGAGCATGACAGGTCCGTACATGGTGGAAAAGTTCCGGCTATGTTTTACTTGACTTGGACTTTGTTTGATGAGTTTCATGTTTCCCCCCCAAAAAATCGAACGACACAAAACCATAGTTGGCAGTTGGCAGCTTTTGCCTCTCATGTTGTTGAAGTCTAAGGTCCAAAATGTTCAAACATGTTTGATTTAGATTAATATATACTGTTATCTCGGCTATCCCTCTATCAATGTGGGGGCTTCAACAAAACTTGCTGAAGCCAAGCCGAGGCAAATACATCACGGATTCGGTTGCTGACAAGCTGTGGGTCTCATTCTAGCTCAAGATCCGGCAGCTCCAGCATGTGTGCTGGTTGACTGTGTGTGAAATGAGTCTCAATTGGGAGGCGTGCTGTGGTGTGGCTGTGAGTCAAAACACCCAAACCGACAGAAGTGGTTTCACACGCTCCACGGACACAGAATTCTCTTTTGACGGAGGCCAAGCATCACCCACACCCAGTGCAGACGTCCATGTTCCGCAGGATTCTCACGCTGTTTGGCTGTGTGCATATATCATCAATAAGTCTTTGTCAGAGAGGCCTAGAGGCCTCAGTCGTCGATCTTGGGACGACGTCTTCCGGAAAAAAACCCGGCAGATGACTGGACCGAAGTCTTCCGGGCTTCTTTTCGGGGTCCGAGCTGGCCCATGTGCTCCGCCCAAGGCGAGCTACATGTTTCTTTCGCGAAGAAGTGGTGAAAACAGAGCATCATGGTATATATATAGCCGATATTTTATAATCTTTTTGTTTCTTCAGGGGGGGGCAGGGGAAGTCGCACATCTCAGATGCGCTCGTTTCGACCGAGTGTGCGCGGTCAAGGCATTGAGTGCCGTTGAATCATGAACATCCCAGTGAACACCACAATCAAATTGGTTGATTCCGCCCCCCCTCTGAACAGGATCAATAGACCTTTAATTCCCCTTAGGATGGTTCATACCCCTTAGGATGGTTTAAATATGGATTCCGCCCCGCTCATCCACAAGGCCTATGAACGGCTTCGTGCTGAGCGGGAAGAACGACGAAGGGAAGCTGCTGAAAAGGTGAGCAGCTCAGGGTTAGCTGGATGGCTTGATGCAGACCCAAAAGGGTGGTTAATCGATGATAAGCGTTTCCTAGACACCCCAAGGAGAGGGCCCAGGAACTGATTTGTGCTTTGCTGGATACAATCCACCCTTTGTTCAGCCAAAACTCACAGGACTACTCACTAGAGGAGGTCACGGTTCCACCTGGCGGGATTCTAGAAGATTTGATAAGATTTGCTTGGATTGCAAAGATGTTCCTCCGCAGGAATCACACCAAAACAACTGCTGGAGCTCCCTTAGGGTGGAGCATCATTTCATCTAAGCTGATCTTGGGGGCTAATAGGCCATCCACGTTTCTTCAGGCAAGAAAAGCTACGGAGGTCTATGGTCTATGGCTTCAACTCGGAATCAGTTGCTGAAGATACACCTGTGGATCGCCCCTTTCCCGGGCCCCTGCTCATCGATGCACAGGAGCAGGCTCATCGAAGGGAAATTGAACAGAATGCTGGACTTCGAGCAGGGCTCTCAGTGGCGCCCGCCCTCGGAACTGCACCCGGTTTGCAGGGTCACGGCCAATGGATTATATTTGCGCAGTACTGATCTCCAGTTCCACTTCATGTGTGAAGCCCCTGCCTAGCTCTGATTTTCCTCCTTGTGACGATGTCCAATGTGTTTGAATGTAGACCTCACCATACCTCACCTAGTACCTCACCTATATACCCAACAAATCAAAGTCTGTTGCTTAGGCCCATTGCATATATTCCAACGCCTCGTTCGTCGGTCGTCCGAGGCTGTGGCCATGCAGCGCTTGAGCAACGACACCGAGTCCAAGGCGGCCGCGGAGCGCGTCGCCAAGGCGCCGCTGAAGCGGGGCGACGGATGGCACGCGACGGATGCGACGGATGAAGAGGTGGAGAGGTGCGGGTGAGGTAAAACAATGATGTGCAGACTGGTTGGATCGTTGCGATCGTTATTCCTTTCCTTTTGATAAATAATACAAGTATATACATGCAGTTTGTTGATCTTTCTTTGGTTTTTCAGTGTCCCGGTGGATGATCTTGCAATACCTGCTAGACACAGCCATGGCAGTTGGTCCTCACCAAACGTCCCTGCTGGAAGGGACGGAAGACAGGGAAAGGGATGTACATGATGTACATGTGGAAAACAGAACTTAGCAACGCCCCTATGTAGTCAAGCGCTGTGAGCTGATTTCTGCGGTGTTCCCACTTATGACCATGGGGTGAACATGAAATTCATGAGAGTCAAGCGAAAGCCGATGAGGAGAAGGCTCGGAGAAGACTAAAGGGTTTTGTCCAACCAAATCAAATCATTTGCCTTTGTTAACGTCCAACAGGATTTGGGGAACTTGAGTTTTTCTTTTTGTGTGTGTGTTTGTTTTTAGCGCATTAAACAGTGGGGACTTGTGTCATGAGTTGTGTGCAGACAGTGTAAGGGTCACCCTCTCAGATAACAATGATAAGATAGCCAGACTTTGGCTATTGTGCAAGACGGAATTCAACACATGTTTTGTGGAAGTGTAACCGCTCCAGACGCCGCTACTCTTACTACCCCGCCAACAACATTTGTGTGTTTTTCCTATCCAAGATTTGTTGGATTGTAAGATGTGTGGAACAAGAATAGTCAGAATGGTTGACCGCTTGACCCCTATAAGGACCCTTTTGGAAGGGGAACCATACCAAATCCATCCTCTCCCACATCCTGCCACTGAAGTGGTAAGCAGACTGGGCAGGACCGGGCCGCCGAGCAGCAGGAACAGGCCGGGAGGGAACGGGCTGGTGGGAACTTGGAAGGTTTGCTTGACCAGTTTGGATATGTTTCTTGCTTGGTTTGCAGTTAGATGACTTGCTTGGTTTGGATTGAGGATGTTGGTTGCACAGTACAAAGTCAGGGAATTGATGGGACCCTTCCAATGAATTCACAGCTCTTTGGTCCCCTAATCAAGCAACCCCAGCTTGACACATAGGCTTTGTGCTTTGATAAGAGCTGCAAAATCGTGGCTTTGGTGTGCCCGATGGTTTTATGCATTCCCTCAGTCCCTGAGTGCTTCTTTCGGTGCCCAAATATTCATCTTTGTTGTTCCTACCATCTCATGGCTACAGGCGTCAACATATCAGGCCTTTCGCACTGAAAAGCGATCCACTGTTTGGGATCTTGGTGATGCGACCCTCGCGTCCTGAGCCGCACCAAGCCGCCTCTTCCTCAGCGGTCGCCGCCTCTGAAGAGCAGGCGAATCGGAAGAAGCTCGAGGACATGAAGTCCCAAACACAGGAGACATCGTTGTCTTGGCGACAAGTGACACAGATTCAGAAACAGGAGGGAGATGCCCTGCTTTCCGCGGAGCAACGAAGGGAGCGAGGAAAACGGGTGACGAACAGTGAAGGCCTGGACAAGCCTCAGCACCCTGGTACTCGTATCACCCGAGTTGTTGAATCAAGGGAGGAGTTGGGTGTTCACATGGTATCACTTTGAGGCCTGGGTTTTAGAGTGGAGAAACTTAGCTGATGGGTGGATGTCTAGTAAGGATCATAAAGACATTGCACTTGGTGAAATCCGGCTCAAAGGATTCTACAAGCAGAACTCATGCAGAGCGTTTTCAGATTTGTTGCACGTTTGTTGACGGCGGTGCGTACGGTAGCTGTCTCAGCAGGAACTGGGGAATGGACTGAATCGGGTCTTTGCCGTATTAGTGGAAGGATGCCGCACCACCCCAGTCGCTCCCCAGTCATTCTTTCTACGTATTTGCTAGTATTTGTGGGGCGCATCGGTTCATCCTTCTTAGTAGTGGGGGATGTCTTTCTTCAAAAGCAGTGCATAACAACATCACCCGGCTGGTTCTATTGTTTTATATGCTGAATTTTCATCTATAATACTTTCCCTGCACACAGAGCAACTTATTTGGGTATCCGGTTATCCAATGTTTCCTTACTAAACTGACTTTTGGTAGCTGTCCTAGTTCCAAGAAACACAGTACCTACACATTTGCATCAACGAGTACAACAGCGGCCGCTCCCGGTACTCCTGGCCAGGAGTACCTGCTGAAACAGATGAAGGAGAAGCATCGGCCTGCAGGGCACTTCTCAGTGTGACCCCGGAGCAAGTCACTTCGAATCACATGGCAGGGGTATGTTCAAAAAAGCTTGGAAGTCATTCATGGGAGGCCTGAATCTTCGTTCCGGAACACCTGCAGTTGGGCTTTCTTGGGCTTTCTTTGAGTGTTCTTGAGCTTCATTCACATCCTATGGCTTCCCATGTGAGGAGAAGCAGCTGAAGAAGGCTGCAGAAACCGAAAAAGCCAGGCCGCTGAAACCGGCCAAAGAAGCCGAAGGGTTGGTCGAAGGAACTCATCATGGCTCAAGCAAGTGCAGGTGGCGCAGGTTGCTTTTTCTGAGTTTTTTTGCCAGTGACAGACTATTAGCAAGGAGGGAAGAAAGGTCCTTTTGCCAGGATGTACATTGAACATGGCAGCCGCAGACGCAATCCCAAATGGGTGGCTTAGCCACCCGAGCGGACATTCAAGATGTGGCTTCATGGACTGTAGACTAGATGACAACAGATGACAATAATGACCTCAACATAGATAGGCTCGTACATTGCTAAGAAGTTTCACGAGAGAAGGGTATCAGAAATTTGTGATTGTGGAGCCTTCATATGCGTTTTCCAAGTGTGAAATTGGATTCAAGGTTGCCATATATATTAAAACTAAACGATTGGACACTTAAAACGCATATTGACTGAAGTTGTAATGTTTGAGGTGTTCAAAGTCATGGTGATGGAACTTCATCAAATCACAAGGAGTGATGGACCGTGCAAATTCCAATCAACAAGAACATAGGGACACAAGTGACACAAACAAAGTCCTATTCTACAACTCTTCATTCTTCTGAGATTTTTCTTCTGTGATCTGCCATCTGCAGAAATTACTTTTGTCAGAATGTCAGAAGCTCACTAAGAGACACCAGTAACACTGTGAGATTAGGGGTCCAGTCCCTTTTATGTGGTCCAAACATGCATGCGCGAACAGATGCACCACCTTCATATGTGTAAATATCTTTGAATTATACATCAATTGAGGTACATTTCGCCACAAAAAAAAAAACACATATTGCAGATTCCGCCCAGGGAGGTATCAGAATTTTCTCACGATCATCAGAATTTTCTGACGATCCTCAGAATTTTCTGACGACCATCAGAACTTTCTGACGATCATCAGAATTTTCTGACGATCATCAGAATTTTCTGACGATCATCAGTTTTTTTGATGATCATAATTTTCTGACGATCATCAGCTTTTTTCATAATATTCCCAGATTCATCATAATATTCTGAGCACCCATAAGCGTAAAAACACAATCTTGTTAAAATAAGGCTAAGGTGTTTCATGAACGCATATTGGCTCACCCAACTATCAATATATATATATATAGATATGCTGTGACGCTTCCAGAGCTATTTCGCATGCCCTCACGAAACTCCATATACATTGCTGCCCTTTCAACACTGTTTCCTGAATGAATCCTTTGGGCTACCAAAGCTTTCATGGACGGTTGATGAAACTTCACCATGCCTATGCTGATGGACCCAAGTCAGGCAGCTGGCAAAGGCTCAGGCTGCTGAAGTTCAATACATGGAGGCTTTCGGCACGGTGGGCAACTGACCGTTGACAGTTCGTGAACTACCTGACTATATATTAGGGCCAGATGTAGTTTGTTCTTCTTTTTGACCCTCAAGTGATTGTTTCACTGCGGGGCAGCAACCTTTGCATGTGCAGAGCTTTTGGCACAATATTCCGAGGGACTATATAGTTGGGTAAGTAGTTGGGTATCATTTGATCCACAGGTTCATTCGTCATGATACGCGACCTGGTGGGGCACCAAAGCAATACATACAGCAAGGTTCAAGAAAGCCCGAAATTGGGCGTCGTCGGGAGGAACTCGCGCCAGTTGGCCAGTAGGGTGCCAACGAACTCGCGCCTTGCTCACTTGGCACCCAGAAATCGGCAGTGAGACCCAGGGTGAGCTGTTTGTTTGTTTGCAGTCAATACCGTGGTGAGCTTCCTTTGGTCAGAGTGACACTCCCTTTGGATGACCATTTTCCTCCAAACAGGTGGTTTGCCACTGACTGCCGCTTCCATGATTGTTTCAGAGAGTGTACATGAACAGGCTCCAAATTCAGAAAGTGACAGAAGCAGCATGCCAGTTTGGAGTCAAGCAGTTGACAGACGATCAGAGGGTAGCTGCAAGGTTCCTGCCTTGATCATACCAAAAGACGCGGGTGATATATTGTTGCAGAGGGTGCAACAATCAATGGTGCCTTGTTGCACCTTTCTTGAGCTCGGAAGACAGCTTGCGAGCCTTGTTTAGATCAAGGAGCTGGGCGTGGCCAGCCAGCAACTGGAGAACCTGGTCATGTCACCCATAATCCGAGTGAACATTTGACCGGTCAGCACTTGGGCACTTCACTTCTCCCAGTTTTGCGTGGGTTTGGCGGTCATGACGGCCAGGCACAGGAGAAGGAGAGGGATGCTTTCAAGAAGTGCGAACCTGAGAGATGCGAGATGCTGGGATGGGAGCTCTAGGATTTGGGTGCGACCTGCGGGCCGCCATACAGAAGCTGAATCTCTCTTTCAGGTGGCTTCGCCCAGTTTGTTTTTATAACTCATTCAATGAAATGGCGTGAACCTGCATAGCAAAAACCTGAAGCATGTTTGTACCCCTCCTGGGTCATGTATGGGATTAATGGGTTGGCCACTTCATTCCTTTCATTATTATTCATGTTGTTTTTATAATATCATCCATACAAATCTTAACAATCATTTCCTCGTCTTTTTGGACCTTTATTATTTACAGTCTTGGAATCTTATAATTTTATGGATGATAGTCTTATTCACGTTCATTAATATTAATCTTTCACTCTCTATCTTCATCCATACTCGATTATTGAAAGGGCATTATACGCCATGATTTTTACTATTTTATTCAATCATTATCAATGGAATTACATTAAGAAACACATGTCTTATAGCAAATTGCCAATCAATAAATGACATTATATCTTTATCTTTGGGGGGAGAAACTTTTACAAACATATGCTCTTTTAATTATAAAGTTGCTCCCTAAAGATATAATGTCTCCTTCATTTTAATTCTTTAAGATATTTTTACAATAAAAATGTATTTTGCGATCTTTTTGGCTTGGTCTGGCTGTGCGGCCTGGCGTCCGCAGCGGCCTGGGTCCGCTGCGAAAGCGAGCGGAAAGAGCGCCACAGGAAGTTGGTTTACGACCACCAGAAGGAGTTGAAGCGGCAGATCAAGGCCGCCAGCCTCCGTTTTGTGTTTTTTTCAGGTCAAGAGACCAGGGCTTTGGAGCCAGACGAATTTAGAAGGAAGCAGAAGTAGCTTTATTCATCTTTATTCTATGACATGGCTTCTTTTGTTGATTTGATACTGCAGATGTGCATTGATTCTACATTGTGTGTGTCATCTCCGGGTTCTTTGTTTAATTGAGTGTTGTTTTTTTTGTGATGGTAGCAGCACGCCGGACTGCATCAGAGAAAAAAGGGTGAGGCAAGATGATAAAGGAGGAGACACAATGTTCCAAGGTCACCTACAACAGACTGTGGTTTTGAGCTATTGTTTCCTCCTTGAACCTCCACATCGTTGCAGCTTACTTCGGAAATGCAGTCATGCCTAGGACGAAGTTTATGCTCAGCAAGGTTGAAGTTCACTGAAGTTCAGGACGATGTGTGTTGAACACATCATATCAAGCCATATATGGTTCTTTGCAAAGAGTTCCGTATCGCATTATTTCTGGCAAGTAGGCTCATTGTCAACTCCTCCTGGGTGTATCAGTAAACAGAAACCAACAACTATGTACAGCAGAAGACATTTCGAGTGCTGGGGATAGTATAGTCATCCCCTTCAACCATTTGACATGGGCCTAGGGATCCACGTTTGAAACACCACCTGACTTGGGTCCCGTGTGCTACTGGTAGCTACTATTGTACTCCGAAATTATTTGAACAGTTCAGAATGGCTCAATGTCAATGTGCTTTCCAACCTTGTCGACAGGAGTTCTATGTTTGGCTGGTCAGGTTGTTGTCCACTGCTTTTTGCTGGATTTTGTCCGGTGTTTTCGGTGGCTGCTCAGCATCACTTGTGAGTTCGGACGGTTGGACGGTTGGTTTCCCCGCTGCGAGGCGCAAGCTAGACAGAAGAATCAACAGGCAAACATGGGGGGGCGGATGATCCTTGAGCAGCTCGAGCGGCTTGAGGCTGCGACTCCAGAGGGTTGGCACTTGAGTTCTGACGGTTTTTTGAGGGTGACACCCCTTCCAAGCCACCCCCACTTGCTGGCTTGCTGGCCCTAAGCAGAAGTTGGATCCATCCAACTCTACACTAAAAAAAGTTCCCTCCCGGCACACAAGACGCACTGATTTTCACGTCAAATTCTGCCCCCCTGGTGATGTTCATCACATGGCGCATCCTTTTACTCCCTCGGT
>CAXAMN010025472.1:2111031-2123424 GCA_963970005.1 Durusdinium trenchii | reverse complement strand
GAGAGAGAGAGAGAGGAGAGAAAGATGAGAGAGAGAGAGAGAGGAGAGAAAGATGAGAGAGAGAGAGAGAAGAGAGAAAGATGAGAGAGAGAGAGAAAGAGAAAGATGAGAGAGAGGAGAGAAAGAGATGAGAGAGATGAGAGAGATGAAAGAGATAAGAGAGACAGTGAGAGAGAAAGTGAGCGAGTGCGGCCGCAAGATACGCAACGCTAACCGCATGCCAAAGAGCGACGACAAGACGGAGTCGAACTTGCGAAGAGGGAGGTGGGGAGAGGGGAGGAGGGGGGGGGTTTTCGACCTGAATAATCAGGGGTTAGGATTTGCACCCGATCGAAAGAAACCTTGCTATCGCAAGAGTAACTCCAGCTAGCTTCGCTAGCTTTCGTGATAAATTAAAAAATCGATCTAAATCATCCAAATCTTATAATAATTATCGTTTCGCAATATATTATATTATATAGAATATTAGTATATTCACCCACACGATCTATATACATATTATTATATATATATAAAGAATCACCGATACAATATCATTCCTATAAAATAATACCATAATATTAATAATAGACTATTATTGATAATATAATATAATTCTAATATGTCATAATATAAATCAACATATAATATATTATCATTCCTTACACGGTTTGATATCACTTGAGAGAGGAGGGGGTGAACGAAAGGTAGCAGGCAATCACAAGTAACCCTGCTTGAAGTCCATGACGGCGTGAACCGGCGCAGGGGGGATTTGATCCCCCCCCCCACGAACAGAATCAACTCTTACAGGACCAAACTCAATGCACAATCCCAACTCCTGATTGGAATACATTTTTGCTAAAGCAAGGAGAACTCAGGTAGCTCAAGCTACCTTTCGTGACTTCTACTTCGAATATGATATGACATCATTCCTGTAATATCAAAGAAACAATATTAAAATCTATCTTGTTGATACTAATCATTATCAACAACACGACAATCATCGTCATCATCGCTGTCATTGTCATTATCATCACCGCCGCTATCGTCATCATATGAAATTGTGCAAATGCAACTGGTTGACATGTCAAGGGTCATCACCATCATCATCGTCATCATTATCAAATGCATAGACGCAGGGGCGAATGTCATATTCTATATAGACATGTTTGTGTCGATAGAAATACGGAGGTTTGAGGGATATAGGTGTGGTGTAGATATTGCAGGTGTTGAGATACAGGTGCTAAGATTTAGGTGAGAATTCCAAAACTCAACTACGTAATTACAACTTCGAAATCGTTTTAATTACTCTATATTACTCTTATGGCGGCGGGGTGGCTGGACCGATGGTCACGAAACGCAACCCTCTGCATCTCTGAGAAGATCGTGCGTGTCGGACGCGCGAAACTGTGGTAATATGCAAATCGTCGTGGTCCCCGAGTCCCGAGGCGCCCTCTGCGGAGATTGTGTGCGTCGAGCGCTCAATCGACAGGTGAAATGCGAATTGAGCGGAATGCGAATTCTGCATGCGGTGCTTGGGCGGGCCTGTGCAGAGCTCGTGCGTCTTTCGTCCGCGGGCATGAGGCGAAATGCGAATTCTGCGGTGCTTGGGTGAACCCTCTGAGGAGATCGTGCGCGTCGAGTGCGCGAACGTCCTGGGACACCCCTCTACACAGGTCGTGCGTGTCAACTGACATGGAGGTCAAAGTGTGTAACTGTTGTCGTTGAAAACGAAGGTGGGTGTTGCCAAGATGTGTAATAACTGTCATCGACGTCGAAAACGAAGGTGGAGGTGGCCAAAGTGTGTCGTAGAAAACGAAGGTAGAAGTGGCCAAAGACTGTATAAGTGTCGTCGAAAACGACAGTGGAGGTGGCCAAAGTGTGTACCTATCGTTGGAAACGAAGGCGGAGGTGGCTACAGTTTGTAACTGTCGTCGAAAACGAAGGTGGAGGTGGCCAAGGTGTGTAACTGTCGGCGAAAGTGACGATGGAGGTGGCCAAAGTGTGTAACTGTTGTCGAAAACGAAGATGGAGGTGACCAAAGCGTGTAACTGTCGTCGAAATGGGGACTCAGTAGTATAAAATAGTATAAATTTTGTGCGGGAAGCACCTTCTCGGAGCTCTGGCCTGAGAACTGGCCACTGGGTAGTGCAAATGTAATGCGAGAAGAAGCTTGTGGGGGCTGTGGGCCAAATTACGTCTGTGATGTCGCTGTGCCCTGTGGTTTTGAGCGGCCTCGGTGGAAAGTGCGTTTGAGTGAGTCCGTGCTACTGGGGGAAGGGAAATATGCTGGTGTAAATTTGGCGTGTCGCTGAGGAGCAGGATGATTGGCGGTGTCCACGAGCCTTGGTATTAGCACAGTTGTGATCCTCATCACTGTTGTCACCACCACCTCCATTCTCATCTTCATCGTTACCTTCTGTCATCTCCTGCTGTGCTTTCGGGCCACTCTGTCTAGTTTCGATATATATACACACACACACATATATATATATATTTTTAAAAATATGCAAACATATACAAACATTGACATGATGTTCGTACATTACGGGCTTATTATCCCTTTTAAATTGTCTTTTGTTCCAGGAAGCTGATCTTTACATCAGAAAACGAGAACTAAACAAGCTGGAAGCGGTTGGGTGGGCGCCTCTGAGTCTACTGAACTGCTGGAGCATGCAAGCGCTCCTGCAAAAGCTGAATGACACATTGATGACAAACTGTTGTCCACAAGTGCTTGTCGTTTTGTCTTTTCCCCTGGTCTTGGTTCATCCCTAGTTTGACAGATGCTGATGCTTGAGCGATGCACCAGCCACAAAGCCCACAAGAAGTGATTCCAAATGTGACGTAAAGGTAGGAGTCCAACCTTGGGCAGAACGCCCCACATCCCTGTGATGGTACGTAGTTTTCGCATGACATCGACCGTGAACCGATTGTTCCGTTCGCCTCCTCAGCCTTCTGCAAGCGTCGGCCCTTGGAGTGGCTCTTGGACTTACGGCGATGGACCCAGCCTCAGTTAGAGCTCATGACACGAGTTCTGGCGAATGTCTGCTGTCTAGAGTCAGGAGATGTCTCTACAGCCCCAAGTGGCTTAGGTCAGGTGTTGTTCCACAGCCATAGTCAGGTGGCTTAGGGGCCTGGCGTCTCATACAAGCACTATTTCCGGGCGGAGCTTCTGCCATGCTCTCCCAAGGGCTTCAGCGTGACAGTCTTCTGAGGTGTGTTGATCTGAATGGTCTGAACCTTTCATTGGATTGGCGTTATCTTGAGCACCTATGCCATGGAGCAGTTCGCTGTGGTCTGAAGCAAAGCCAGAAAGAAGGGATAACATTGCAATGCCAAGCGGCAATATTATTGGTTCAAAGGTTTTGGAGACACACACACACACACCCACATACACACACACACACACCTAAAAAACACATATATATCTACTGTATATACCCCTGCTGTTGGACATGCCTTTGCATGCCCATGATCAAAGGAGTCTGCTTTCCGGCGGTGCAAAGAATCTCATCCTGACCACAGGTGTGTTGCTCTTGGCAAATGCCGATTGAATAATGTCTGGAGGTTGGGCGTTCCAGCTGGGCTCCCGCACGGATGTCATGGTCAAGTTCACTGCCACCGGGAAACCTGAGGCTACAAGGGTTCGTCAAAAAATTGCCAACCCTGGGTAACAAATCACATTTACATCTGATTTTTGTCCGAGTCCTGTCATTAGTTCTGAGCAAAGTCCCGTGAGCAAAGGACACACGTGCCACCGCAGGGGCTGCAAGTCATGGTTCGTGTGTTTTCAAATCATCTAAAGTTGAAAGCTGAGAGCCATTGGGCAGTCCCTGCCGTTTTGGGCTCCCAAGGCGCTGAACGAGTCCTTCTCCAGCTAAGAGGCTGGAGGCTTTGAAGTTCACCAGCAGTAACTTTAGTCTTGCCAGCCTCACATGAGCGGACCGCGGACCAAGAGTGAGAGGAAACAGGTCAATTGGAACATTGTAGACCACACTTCAATAGCTCGGTTTCACGTTCTGCTTCTCCCTTCAGTTTGCATCACTCATGGTGGATTTTGTGTGGACAACTTGCACATTGACAAAGCAATAGCGGCTAGAACCGTTCTAGCCTGAATGACAACAAAACCGACCAAGTTTGAGTAACAAAAAACACCAATGGAGGACAACACATCATGCAACATGACTCATGCCAGCAACGTTGAATCCAACAATAAGGTGAGCTACTAGGAGCAAGAAGCTACTAGGGGCTCCTGGCATCGCTACTAGGAGCAAGGACGCTACTAGTGAGGTGAGCATCCACATGCGTCGAATCAAATTTCACATCTCTCGTCGTCAAAACATGTTCGCACGACTCTGGGAGCTGGGATCTACAAAACACCGGGAGGGGAAGGACGGGCTCTGGACCACTCACTCACTGTACCGTTCGTCTAGCAGTGCAAATCCTTCTGAGTGCAATTCCTCCATTAGATTCTGGTTGGTCCCGTGCTTGATTTTCAACTTTGGGCCCTGATCAACTCTATGAAAGTAATCATTAATTCTTGCAGGGCTTTCCTGCAAAGTCAGCTTGATTGAGCAGACATATTGCATCGTGTAGGACTACCAAAGGTCCTACTATGGTGGATCAGATTTGTCAAGTCCTGTGGCCTACTCACTCAAAGGTCCCATCAACATCATAGGACATATAGGACATGGTCCTGGTAGACATACCATAGGTTCAAAACCTACAGAACCCACTCACTACACCAACCAATTGCCGCTGTTCCCGATTCATGTCCAAGAGTGAGTGACCACGTCAAGAGTTCTTCTCCCCGTTCCGCCCCTTTTGAGGAAATATCACTGTCATTATCCTAGTGCTGGGAGGATGGCCCCAAAGAGGGTGAACTTCGATGGATTGTTTGCTGGGGTGGCTCTACAGGTCGCACCCGTCAAGTCTGTCTTATCCAACAAAGAGTCACTCGTGTTTCGAGGGTCAGCCATTAGAGTCCGCAAAGAGAGAGAGAGAGACAGAGAGTCAGTCAGAGTCCGTGTGTGCCTGGGTGCCCTTAAATGTGGGTGACAGTGTCTCGATACGTGGGCGAGCCCATCTTCTGACTACAGCTGGTGCTTGTCATTATTGCTTGGTCTCAGGATGGGATGGGCTAAATATACAAATGTTCAAAGGTCCTGCAACCAACAACAGCCCTTTTCGAATCTCCCATTCCTTTGGCTATTGGAGCGGCTGATCAAGGTCGGGAAGATCACATCCCAAATCACCAGATTTTACTCAACAACAATCCCATCGCCAATCACAAATCACAAAATCACCAGATCACATCCCAAATCACATCCCAAATCCGGAGGGCACATGGCCTCATACAATCCCATCGCCGTTCTCACTCGCTCAATTGCCCGGGTGCCGGTGCGGCTTGACCTCCTCCAGCGGAGCGATGTTCCAAGCCCTGGT
Organism: Durusdinium trenchii; assembly: GCA_963970005.1. Lineage (NCBI taxonomy): Eukaryota > Dinophyceae > Suessiales > Symbiodiniaceae > Durusdinium > Durusdinium trenchii. The sequence continues at coordinate 2,118,000 of CAXAMN010025472.1, read as the reverse complement.
AGGCGATGACACAACTCCGGGTGGCCTGAGGCGCTCCGTCTTCCGCTTGGGGATTTTTCATCTGAGAAACACATCCAAAATGAGATCGGAAGGTCAAGGCCTCATCAATTTCGGCGAATGTCCAAACAATACTGGCAAAACCATGGTTTGAACGCCACGGCCTAGCCCTTTGCTCGGCACTGCGAATTTACAAACACAAGGTGTTTTCAGTGTGAGTAAAGCATGCGGCAAGGACATAGATCTTCACTTCACCTAGCCTATGATCCTGTCTCTGCCCAGGATGCAGCCCCTCACACGGGTTGTGTTTAACAGTGTCCAGGCTCTTCTCCACAAACCCAAGCCGAAACCAAGGAAGGAAAGGCCAATGCCGAAGTTTTTGCACAGGACCCGCTTGACATTAGGTTGACTACTACTTAGATAAGATCTAATTAGTTGTGTCGTTATCGCTATCCTGGTTGCACCTCTCAAAGTAAAGGTGGAAGAGATGCTCGTGAGGTTTCAAAGTGGGAATGTCAATTGTTTCCATCAAAGGAGCCGCTATTGCGGAAATTGATCAATGCAGGAGCAGCAACAAAACTACAACTCACGTTTAGCATGGAAAGGCTCATGAGGAAACTATTTGTTTGAACGCATTCCCTTGGCCATGCCCCATGGCTTGTGATAGGTCTGCAAAGCAAGACTAATGCTTTGTGATCCCAAACAGGTCTGATCTGGAAATAGGATCTTGTCACTAGAATGCTTGTAATCAGCACACAGCAGCTCAGGCCGTTGTAACCTTGCCACTGTCAACTTCGAGGCTCTGAAGACCAAAACATCACAAATTCCCATCGGCGCTCAAGGGAATGGCGGAGACTGCAATCTGCCGGCAAGGTGCTCCACAGCGGAACTGGGAATGTAACCCCTTATCCAACAGCCTCGGGCACCAAACCCAGAAGAAGAAACACCGCTCGATCCACCGGGCATGGCCTTGGAAGTGTCTGCCATCCACAGCTCGATGTCATTCATCGCCGTCAACCGCCGCGGAGCCCTGCGGAGCTCTGCGGAGCGACAAGTCCAGTCCCCGGTCTTTCCAACCTCGTGTGAGTCCGGGACAGCTGAGAGACCATGGTCCTCATGACCTCTCTACAGCTGAGAGGGGCCATTGGTCCAACATATGATCGTCATTGCAGGGAGCCCTCTCATCTGCTTCCAACAACCACAGGAAGGGGGTACACGCACTCCCGATGGGCACGGTGGTTCCTGTATGAGAAAAAACGATGCAAGGGTCCAAAGGAATGAACACCAAGAAACGACTGTGAGAAGTACAAACCTGTGTACACTGTCGCGTATCACCAACAGAGAGAATGCATCTATCTACGCACAACAGCATTAACAGCATGTACTAACATGCAACTAATCGGGCGCTACATGTGGAGGGAGGAGGGAAGCAAGATCTTTGGATTTGCGAATGGCATAGCGAACTTGCATATTGAAGGATCCCGTTTATCCATGCAAATTTCTGCAAGACTTTGATCAACGAGAAAAGGCTCAGGTACAGAGAAATGAGGCATCGGAACTTCATGTTACGGTTGGAAAGGAGGAGGCACAAGAAAGATCTCCAGGATGTTTTGCATCGCTTTTGCAACCTGATCTGACTTTGGCAAATTGGAACAAACAGCCAAACCCGATTGGTAGATACCAGCAAAACCAAGAGATACGAGCAAAACCACAGAAATGGGTGTGTCATGTCTTGCGTCGGACATGTTCACCAATCCCAGTTTCACAATATTTTTGCAAAGCCAGTGCTTCACCTGACATGGTCCATGAAGTAATGCCACTCCAAGAAACGTTCTACATTCACAAAGATCTGGCTTTGTGCGAGATCATACTTGAGCTGTTTCAAGGATCTGAGATCCTTTGGAACCCCCGCTGGGGTGTTTCAGACTCCTGCCTGAAGGCCTGTCGCTCATCGGATTGCGCCACGGGAGCATTGGACTTCCGGCCTTGGATCGGCACGGCTAGTCCTACATGGGAACAGCACGGCTAGTTCAAGATCTAGATGCCCCAGTATCGAAATTCCACCAGCGTGTCTGGGATCTCTTTTATGGTGTGTTTCGTGGTGCTAGCTTGCTTGGCACTGTTTTTTGATGTTCATGGATGTTCGTCTGTTCTATGGCTGCTTGTGGCGGGGCAACTCTTGTCATCGATGTGTCGATCTTCCCCCCAATGACTGGATGACACGCACAAGATGGGCCCGAGGTCGCTGAGGAGCAGCAGCTCGCCAACGATCCCATGGACTGGAAAAACACCTGCCCCGCTCAGCCTCTCAGTCTTCACAGGGTCTGCTGTGAAGAGGGTCCATCTGTTCCTATTCGAGGGGAAGCACCAAGGCAAGTTTCTACAAAACCATCCATGGATCTTGGTAAGCCGGCTTGGGACCAGATGCTTGAGGTTTGCACACTCCAAAGTTTCTTCAGCACAGGGACGCATTGAGAAGCCATAGAAGCTCTTCAAGGTCTGCTCGTCACTGCTGCAGCGATCCACATAGAGAAGCCACTGATCAACTTGATCAACACCTCTGCGCTGAATGGCTTAGGCTAGTGGAACATGGTGGAACCACACATGTTTCATAAGCACTTTCTGAACCTTAGTGGTGACCCGAGATAAGAGCAAACTCGTATCAAGGATGTGGCAGTCAGTGGCAAACTGCTCCAAGCCAGTGCCAAGTGCAGCTCTAACTCTTCTCAAAACCCTTCAGAAGTAGATACAATTGCAAAACACCTGGGTTGCACCACTGGTTGCACCTCATCAGGCCATGGCCTATTGGCCTTTCAAGGTAGCAAAATCCTCAACCATAACAGCAAAAGTGCAGGAAAAACACACTATTTGAGGCCTTTCAGGACACCAGCAGAACTGTAGATCTCCTTCTCCTCTAGGGCCCGCTGCCTGCAGCCGTGGAATCAGGTTGGCAGGGCATGGGCATGAGGCTACCTGCATTGTGCACCCGGTGATGTACAGAAAAAAGGGTCCACTGTCACCCGGCCTGCTGTTTTCAAAGTCTTTCGCACCCAAATAAGCTCCAGATTCCAAATGTAAAGCATTGGTCTCCAGCAATGGCAGCTGCAAAGATCGGAAGAGCTCAAGAGCCTCCTATCCAGGCGAACGGCCACGTCGACGTCTTAGACGGCCCCCTTTGGCATCAATTCGCAACAAGTGGTTGTGGTTGAGGATTGGTTTTGTGGTCGCATGTCTTCTCTCAGTCTCGAAGAGTGAGCTCAAAAAGTCCCGCTCTTGGACTCTGGTCAATCAACGTGCCAAAACAAACGAAGTGCTCAAAGGTCTCAGTGACAGAACAACGCTCCATGCCAGGGTCCGCCTATACACGAAGCACACACTTGGACACACCGAGGAGTGGAATCCCCAATTCGCTCCTGGGCAGCTTCCAAGGCGGCTTCCCAATTGTGAAGGGCGAGGTTGATGTTGGCCAAGCCTAAGAGTGCGAAGCCGACAAAAGAGCGCGACTGTCCGAGCAGCTCGGACAACAGCCAACACTCACTTCACACATGGCCGACGTCCAAGGTTTTCATTTTTGCAGGGGCGAGGCCTGTGCTTTCATTGGCACCATGCTGAAGGACAAGCTGAAGTGTCTTGGCGACGCCTTTGAGTTGCCAGCCGTCCATGCGACGTCTTTGAGCAAGAGCCGGTGTCAGCTACAGCCAGAGCCAGTTCGCAACGCTGAAATGTTCCCGGGGCCCAACAATCTCAAGGGTGTTCAACTAGGTGAAGCTGCTACCAATTCGGATCCAATTCGGCCCCGCCAAGAGACAATGAAGGCTATAGCCCATTTCCTGAGCAAAACCATCAAGCAATCATCTTGGGAATAACGAATTACTGGATGGGCAAAATTCAGGACACACGAAACTGTTGCAGTTCCTCAACATCTGCGACTCCCATTCGACAAAGGCATAAACAGTTTGTTCTGGTAGCTTCCACCGCATGCCTCCCCGCAAAAACATCAACACAACACACAATCTATTTGCGTTGAACATTCACAATAGCAACCCACATCGCCAAACCCTTTTGAACAAATAAAGCTGTGATGGAAAGATGTATGCACATATATATATATATATACACATGCACACATTCATCAAACACACTGACAATAATAGTAGCATAGTACAGTAGCAACGATCTGCTCCAGCCCAAACCTGTCGAGTTCGCCCAGTTGTCGGCCAGGCCGATCGATGGTTCAAGCATCGACACTTTTCTCGTTGAGGTCATGGTACAGTGAGACTGACTCCTGGGACGGTTCTGAACTGGCACATTCTTGTGCAAGACTTGGTTCCAAAGCGGAAACAAGGATCATGCAGTCAATGCCCCCAACATAGGGTTCAACCTTTGGATACCTTTGGTGGTTTCTGGAGAGACGGCAAGGCGTTTCACCGCGCTTGCGTGCGAGTGCTTTGAGGCCAGCTTACCTTAAACATCCTTAAACACATTTCTAACCAAACCGGCGTGCTCCAAGTTTCCTTCGAAGTTTGTTGAATATGGCTGAATGGAATGCTATGTATGGGTCTTTTTCAGCATTCTTTCCACCACTCAGGTTTCACGTCGATCGCCCTGTCACACCCAACGAATCGATGCTCTTCTCGTCAGACTCGCCTCAGGTCCTTCGCCGATCGCGTCAGGTCCGGTCCTTCGCCGCGCGGAGGGCTTCGTGCAGATTTCCGTCCGCCTTCTCAAGACCACACAGGGAGAACCTCGGTCCGTTCGCTTCGGTTTCCGCCTCGAAGGTTGCGCGGTTGCGCGGGGGCGACCACGTGGCCCCCGAAACAAAGATCATGGGTGTCTAGAAGCACTGGGATGCCCTGAGCGTCCAATTCGTGTACAATTGCCTGCCAGCAGAACACGATCTTTCCAGCCCAAAACGTCTTGGGAGGTGCAAGAATTGAACCCACAGTGGGTCACAAAACAACAACATCCCGCAAGCAAACCAACAGGCCAACCTGAAGCATTGTCATGTGCCCGGCTATCCACGTCAGAGGCATTGAATTCAATTGCACATGATCGTGGTTCTGAGCTTTCTTCCATCCATTCTGAGCTTTCTTCCATTCATCAAGGAAGTAGTTGATGATCAAAGCACCACCGCCCTCGAAGCGCCCCACAAACATAACATCTAACATCACCGTTACTACAGTAATGAATCTGTCCCGCGGGGGTTGGCATGTGTGAACGTACCCAGTTTCACATCAATGCGATAATCAAGCGATACGAGTGTATCGTTGCTGGGATCGTGGCATACGCTGGCCTGTTCCCCTTTTTCGGGAGGAACCACCTACACTCGCCTTCGGGAAGTGCAGCTCGACCACCTGTAAGGGGTTCCCTCAATTCCTTTCAAGGACACTTTTCCATTAGGAACATCTCAGCATGCCTCAGCTAAATAAAGCAAAACCGAATCTTCCCCTTGTGATTCCTGTCAGTCCAGGCGCTGAATTTCAGCCAACATCGCTGCCAGCTGTGCGCGGCCCCGGCGGTCTCCAACGGCTTGGAAGCCTCTGGCGCTCCTCTCTGCTGCAGGAAGTGCCTGCAAGCCAGTGTCACATCCAGGCGAGAACATGTGAACGATGGTTGCAAACAGAAGTTGTTATTATTCTGTACGCAGCAATTGCAACCCCTGGCCAATTTGGCCATTCTGGCATGTTCTCCAAGTCGTGAATGCCTCTTTGATTCTTACCAAGTTTCTACATCCAGCAACAATGGCAAACGGCAAACGGTGCGTGTATGCTTTTGTGACGGCCAGCACCATCCCCACAGCCAGCCAGCCTTCGAGAGTTCGTTCCTCGGTGTCTTGGCCAGCTTTGTGTGAGGAAGGCTCTACTAGCTTCTGGCTACCTACGTAGTACTGCCCTTGCCCTTGTTACTAGCTGGCTACCTACGTAGAAGAACTCAATGGCCAGTCCAGAGACATGGCTCTTCAATAAGTGGCTTCTCACGAGACTCCCTGGCTGAGGTACGATGTTCCTACATATGATGGAACTGAAAGAGTGACCTCCTCCACTGACGAGCTATTGAACATTTGGCGAGCGATGTTGAATCTGGTTGAGTGGGTCATCGACTGGCGTTCTCCAAGATGCTTCTCCAAATGGATCTTGGCACTCAGTTGCCACGCCTTGCAGCTCTAACTCTGTGGGCTCGTGGTTCAAATTCGCACATGCAGTGGCTTCAATGCACGTCATCCAAAAACTGATGCATTTGGAAAAAGGGTCTGAAATTTGTGCCTGTTGGTTGCTTTGCTCAGAACTCATTGTTATATTGTTATTGTCTTTTGCTCATTCTTGTTCCACCCTATCATTGCAGCCAAACACCACCAAAACAACGCGCCTCTCGCAAACGGCGTTCATGGGATTCACATGTTCAAAGGTGTGCCAGTGATTTGTCCGTTGTCCCGGGTGAGCAAAACCTCTTTGGGATTGCCCAACTGATCAGCTCTTTCAGCTCGGTGCCACGCATGAGGGAGCACTGCGTTGATCCCAGCGTGACCCGTGCGCTGCAGCTGCATTCTCGTTGCTGTTGAATGATTCGCAGCTATTGCCACCGCCTAATGGTGCTATCTTATGGCTCCTCTGCAACTCCTTGGCCACGGGTCGCTTCGTTACACCGGCCTTCTGCAAAGTAGTTGCTTGTCCTTTGTTCAAACGCCTTTTGGCTATTGACTGCGAAAGGAGCCATTTGGATGAGACTGTGCAGGAACAAAGGCCGTGCTCTTTTAAAAGCTTTGCCAGAATCTCACGCATGCCCGTGCATCACGAAGCAGTGTGTCAAATGGTCGCGCAACGCAATTTTCTTTTTCGAACGCTCGTAATTAAACTTGAGGCCAGGGGGAGGAGGTCGAAAGCTAGCCGAATCGCACCGGATGTACTAGTGCCGGAACGAGGGGTAAGCATCACAAGGACTGTGCATACACTAGGGCGTCCGTAGTGTAGGATA
>CAXAMN010025472.1:2091657-2110631 GCA_963970005.1 Durusdinium trenchii | reverse complement strand
GGTTAGAGTGATATATCACGCTGAGGGGGGGGGGCCTGGCCCCCGCCTCTTAGTGTGATATATCAAGCTTTAAGGCACACAGCTCATCCCACTACCAATTGCTAAAGCAAAGAAGAACTCAGCTAGCATGCTAGCTTTCGTGAACAGTGAATCGCATGTTCTTGCAGTGTGAAGCATTGTCTTAACTTTTCGTGCAATGCAAAGCAGTGTCCAATGCTCATGCAACGGGAAAACGTCTCGGTGTTGATTGCAACAGCGTGTTGGTTGCTAGTCATACTGCAAGCAATTAGCCCCTCCTCCACACCCCTACCCTAGCGTCTGAAACACACACTTTCACATTGAACTGCAACATGCATGCAGCCCTCCGCTGGTAGAGCCTGTGCTTGCTTGCATTTACGCGGGAACGGAGCCAAAAGCAACATCTCTTCCAAAGAAAACATCAGCGCACGCAAACACCCACACTTGGAAGGCATATTGTAACCAAAAAATGATGAACATGGTGCAAAACATTAAGTTGTACATACACATACACATATCACACACACACACATATATATATATATATACACACACAGTACTTGAATTTCGTAATCTTGTAGCTCTGGCGCGGAGATTGTCAATTGCTCTCGCCCCAAGAGATATATTAACTAGTAACTTACAGTATGTCATATGTCATATGTCTAGTGAGCATACCTCGAGCTTCGTCCGACCCTCCTCTCCCTCCGACCCTCCATCGCCTGAGCTTCGCAGCGCACATCGCGGGACTCCAGGAGCGCCGGGGCGGCCAAGGCCAAACGATGAAGGGCTTCTTCCGTGGAGCCTTTCGCCTGGAGGCCAAAGGATGGTGGAGGGAAGGCTGGGGGGAAGGGCCGGGGGAAGGGGAGAAGAATGCAAACACTCGTTTTTGGTTTGTCCTCCCCTATGATCCCGTATGTGGGGATCAGGGAAAACCAAACCAAAAAGATCGGAAAAGAAAGAATCAAACAACATAAATATATCAATTTTTGTATGCCCCTCAAGCTCTTTCTGAGACTTTTCGAACTCTGCACGGGACCCAGCTGCCTGGAGCAACTGCGCCATAATGAAAAGCCTCAGCCAGGGCTCTGAGGAGCTCTGGGCTCTGGTCCAAAGACATCAAAGACTTTGCCAACATGGATGGTGTAGATCTTGCCCCAATCAACTCAAACGCTTTCCAAAAGCATCTTTCCTTTTAGTGTCTTTGGGGTTCTTCTATCTATGCTTGGATACCTCTGGTCAGCTTCTAGCCTGGCAAGCCCACAACCAGCTCTTGAGACTTACCGACTTACCTTTCAAACCCAGAATGACCATTCCCCCGGGCCGGTTCCGCTGAGGACTTGTTCCTTCTTGGCGTACTATCGAAGAATGTGCTTGGAGGCAAGAATTGAGTTTTTGCTCTCTGTTAGCTCCATGGATGTCTGCGAAAGCGCGCCTTTCTCTAGAAGTGTGATATGAATTATGATGAACTATGGACCTAGTGCTTCCCTACCTTCGTCTGCATGCCACGTACTGGCGGGCAAAGTGGCTGCTTGGAATCACGATGACAAGGTGCGGGACAGTTTTTGGCGCCATCTGGACACATCTTGTTGGAATCGCTAGCTGTGTTCGGCCGCAAAAGCTGATGAAACGTGTCTATAGCAGCAGCATCACAGCACACTGGTGGTCAGCACCAGTGGTGAATTGGCGCCAGAAAGGCAAGAGACCCAACATGACAGAAGTAGCGGCCTCTCACACAATGGGAATTCAGTTGCTTTCAGCTCTAGAGCCCTGGCCTTTTAATCTGTCTCATGAGGTCTGGCTTGTGCTTGCCTTTCAGGCGTGTACAAACTAACCCATCAGCTGCATCTTGCAGCTCATGAGCGGGTCTCTGCCCACTTTCAAGCATTTCTTGCTTCGGAGGCGAGGCGAGCCACCGCGGGCAGGCGCGGACCCTTTATGGATACACCACCGCGGGCTCGGTGGCCTCAGTTCCGGTCCCCTCCACCCGGTAGCACCGGTAGCCTGGGACGTCAGAGGTGGCCGTGATGGGGACCTTCCATGCCTCGCAGTAGCCCGTCTCCTCCTCGAACTCGATGCCCGTGCAGTTTGCCTGGGAGCTGCAACGCTTCTTGCAGTCTTCCAGGGTGAGCTTTGGCCGAGAGTACCATGCTGTTTGCCAAGGTTGAGTGCTGTGCACGGAGTAGTAGCAAACGGAGGTGTCGGTACTCGAGGCACCACGACAGGCACCTGTTAGGCCCTCACTGAAGCTCAACTTCTTCACTTGCAAAGGGTTGTTGTGGTAGCGAAGGCAAGTCACCTGGTGTTTCGTGTAGTCAGGCCAGGTGACGTTGATGTCAACAAACCATACTTCACACCGGCCGCCAGTGCCCAAGCCCGCCCAAGACCATTCGGCTGAGAATTCCACACCCTTGCACCCTGCAGTGTTCTCACAGTGTGCCTTACAGTCTTCCAGAGTTTCGGTGCAGTAATGCTTCCCGAAGTAGCCCTCATAGACGACCCAGGTTTTAGTGTGACGGCAGGCCTTGTTCTGCCCATCAACATCCCAGGTGGGTGTTTGAGCGGGCACAAGGTCAAGGCACAAAGCCATGAGTGTCAACAGCAGCATGCTAAGGTTTTGAAAGGCGACAGTGTGGGGGAGGTCCACCAAAACACGCGTGAAATGCCTGCGTGTGACATGAAGCATCACTTCATGCATGTCATGTCTGAATCATGCATGTCAGAATGGCCGTCAGTTCCAAATTAAATAGTTCTATTCCGCTCTGGTACAACTTTCATGAACTTTCAGAAATCCAGCCAGGTAGGATAACTCCACTACCCTGTCTGAGAAGCCGCACGCTTGCCCTTCTCCGCGCTTCTCTTTAGCAGCCCGAAACTCCCTGAGCCTTTCCTGGCGCTCAAACAGCGTATCAAAAACCGTGGTTGTTGTTGCACCCAAGGGAACTTCCTCACAGACAAAGCTGATTAAACGGTTGCCCTGAGGAAGTTCGGGGTTGACATGTGAAATCTATTTCGGAGGCTCCATGAGCCGGTGCCAAAGTTGGTTGTCGGTTGTTGTGCCCTCTCTCTCTCTCTCTCCAAATCGGTGTTCGACACACTCGGAACCGAGATCGCCAGTTTCTTCGATTCTCCCATCGCAACTTCTGGATGAAGACATTCTTTTTCCCCGAGGGTGACCTCATGCACATCGCTGGTCACATTGCTCCATATGGAGGGATAAGACACCACGCGTTGGCTTGTGGCAAGCGGTTGGCACCTCCAGGAACTGCAGCGCTTCAGGGAAGTTTCCGAGCTGGGCTAGAGCCAAGGCCTCTCAGCAGTTGGCACACTACTAGTTGCAAGGATGCTATTTGGTGGAGGCCATTGCTAGTAGGTTGAAGGCCATCGCTATTAGGTACTAGTGGCAAGGACGCAGGTCGTTAGATGGTGCAAACTCATCAACATCGGTCATCGCGGGGGTGGCGTATAGCGCATCTAGATTTCCCCAATGACCAACGTTGGAAGATGAAGCCCTTAGTGGGCCATGATTGGGAAAAGACACCCGAAAGCCCTGACGCCTGATTGTTGATGCAAACGAGCTGTTGATCTTTCTGCTCCTGGGCTTAAACAAGTGCTTAGGATCAATGTCATCTCGATTCTGCGAACGCTGGCTCAATGAACCTCATCATGCCCACGTCCCCACGGATGAGCACTTCATAAAGCTTGGCACTTCAATGTGCATGGGATTGTGCTAGGCATTTTTTGAAGAAATTGCGTTTTCAACACGCCAAATTGCTCGCCAAGCCACATCATCCAGTGCCAGCCCCAGGTTCTCCGTAGCTTTTCGTGCAGTGTCCAAAGCTTCTTGAAATTCTTTCCCTGGAGTTGAGCGAGGGCAACTATATTAATAGTTGGTTGCAGGAACCGTCCAAAAAATCAAGAAGTGTGATGCGGGCTTGGCTAGAAACTGTGGCGCAGGAGTCGTTCTGCATCTTTGCGAAATTTGGAATGTTGTTGTTGGTGAATGATCACATGACAATACCACAGGAATAGACATGCCTGTTCATCAAAGCGGCCCCGAATGTACTGCTGAGCCATCTGAACTGCTCCACCAGCAAGAATTGATAAGAACTGCATGTTTCACAGAGCTGGCCATCAAATCATATAATTTCCATTCTTCCTAGTTCGCTTGCTTTTGGCCAAGCCGCTGTCCAAAAGAATGGTGGACAAAAGGCTCAGCAACTTTCCGTGACCTGCGCCGTTGGGCACCAGCAACGAGTTGAACAAACACACAAACACAAAGAGACGGGAATGTGATGTCCAGGCCCCCTTGGCAACAATCCTCACAGAAAGTTTGACGAAGACTTTCATCAAAACACTGGACATCCTGTTTTTTTCCCTCTCCCTTCCCTCACGACTGGGAAACACACCTGATGAAGTTCTGTAAATCCTTTCTTGGCTCCTACCTGTCAAACTGGGCAAGCTGGTCTGGTCGTTGTGCTCTTTTCTCACACTCGCAATGCGAAGGGGTAGAGCACCGGTGCATTGTCCATCATCCAAGTCACAAAAAAGCGCCAAATCTCCGGCAACCCTTGATGCACATCGCTCATGTTAAAGAACCATCGTCTTGTAACGTTGATCGGAATGCCATTGGCTGCAATGAATGCCTCAGAGTAACAATGAAATTCGTCCACTGGCACAGTATGAGGATAGAAAGCACTTCGCACCTCCTCATGGGTAAAGATGGCGTCGTGCCCATTAAAGAACACCAAATCGTAATTGTAACGGTTCAGCAGCTGAACTTCATATGCCAAAGAACAGCCTCGAATTGGGACCTCCTCCGGACTGTGAAAGGAATTGAAGAAGTTCCAGAGATTGGGATCATAAAGCATGGCCCATTGGTATGGTGGTGGTATTGACGGGTTCGCCTCCACCACAACCATGGTGGCTCGCACTTTTGGCAGTATTCTCTCCAACACAGGGCAGTCGTAGGAATCAATATCGATTTTCAAGACATCAACATCCTTGCCGTTGAGCCCTTGGCGCACTAGTGGAAGCACATTTTGAGGCGTCACCTCCGAACACATGACATGGACATTTGGCAAATTTGCCTTGTGATGTTTGCATTTTTCAGGATCTCGTTCGATGGCAACCCCACTCGCCTGGGTAAAGTGAGAATAGTTGTAGAGTGGATCGTCTGTGCGGCCATCATGTGCTCCAATATTCACATACTGTCCCACCAAAGGAAAACCTGCTTCAGCGATCTGCTGCAGTGTAGGCCAAACATCCTGGGTGTTTGCCAAATCTTCAATGCATGGGCCACGTCCCACATTTCGAGTCCTGCGAAGCTCCGACATAGTAGCTTGATACTTTTCGAAGTTAGCACGGAAATCCTCCACTGCATCCTTGACGTCGTCAGGCGATTCACCATCAGAGACATTCAAGACCAAAACGACGCCTTCTGTAGCATTCCAGTGATGCATGGGATTGACAAAGCCCTTGAAGGTGGCAAGGGACACATGTGACAGGGCCAATGCTTGCCAAGCAAAGGACCACATGATCTCGATCTATGAAAGTGGGTTCAAGGAATCTACAACATTTAGGAGAAATTTGCCACCAACACGAATACATTTACATATGCACACACACACAGTTGGAACATGTTGGCTCATGCTGAGTATCCATCCTGTGCATATTAGGGCCGAGGCTAAGGCCCCTGAAGTTGTGTGTCCTTGTTGTTGTGCATTTGCAAGCAGTGCAGGATTGAGAGAAGAAACCGACCTGTGTTGAGTCAGGTTTGGGCCGCGAAGCCTTCACCCAAAACCTTCACCTGCTGATTCTTGAGCAAAGAAGGCCCGAATGGCCCATATTGAAACAAATGGTGCTCTTCCGAATTGAGCCCAAAAGGGCCACGGTTGATGACGGCAAACGTTGCACAGTTCATGGGATTTGATGGGAGCCTCTGATTTTGAGACCAACCTCCTCGTGCCATGTCTTTGCCAAGATGTGCAAGGGCCTTAGTGACTCGACCCCCCCTACACGGTGCAAACAAATTCAATTGAAAACGCATAGGAACCAAACAGGCTAGATCTCTCCCTCTGACAATGTTTTGAGGAACCACTAATATATACCCTGACCGGGCCACATCTTTAAACAAGCTGTTCATCAACAAGTAAGCAAGCAGGATACGTAAACAACGTTTCCATGTTAGTTAGTACATCACAAAGGGGATGCTGGATCGATTGGATGATGTTCGATGTATGTTCGATGTATCCCATTGCTCCATCGACCATCCTCGATCCCTTTGCGACCCTCGCCTTCTTCTGGGCTGTGCTTGAGCGCTTCCTGGCCGCAAAGCTGGTGGCAAAGACCATGTTGTCAAGCTCTGAAGAGCTAATTGCTGGGACATCTTGACAAACACGATTCTGATCTCATCTCTTCACAAACACGGACGTAGGAATTGGATCACAGCCCATTTCCACACATTCAGAGTCATCGTGGTGCAGCCCCAGTGCGCTCACCACAAACGATTGAACAAACTTCAGGTAAAACCTCGAGAATGACCGGTGTGTGTTGGATCCCACACAATCCCACTACCAGCGAGTGTCTGGTCTCTGTCATGGCCAAACACGGATCGCCGGATGGCAAAACACTTAAAGGCGAGGTCAATTGAGCAAATTCAAAGCGCTAAGCAGGTCAATGGCAGGGGGTGGTGCGGAAGGAACAAAGTGAATTCAATCTTTGACATGTGTGTGACATTGATGCACCAATTCCCGCAAACAACCAAAGTCCCAGCATTCGGACAAGGATGTGGTTTTGCACCGGATGCTTTCCAATCGTGCCTTCTTGCCACACAAAGCACGGCTTTTCATGGCCCAGCGCAATACGTCGTCCAAATCGAGACTCACATGCTAACGGCAAATCGCCGCATCGGAAAGTTGCTCTCACGGGTTTTGGTCCTGGCTTTTGGGGCTGGGACGCGCTCGCTTTTTCCAAAGAGGAGTCTTGAGGGGAAAGGTTATTACGGAATATTTACACCTCCATTGACCTCCTGTAGAAAAGGTCTTGGACAGCGTTTCCATCCATTTGGGGATCTTTGCATTTGGTAAACGCGCGCACGCGCGCACACACACACATACAGATGCAGATGAAGATGCAACACATATATGTATACACTCAAGCGCTGATGTTAAATCATCTGAGGGCCGTTCCGAGCCTGCCGTGTCTCTCCATTGTTTGCAAGTTAGTTTCGTGGATTGCCAGGAGACAAAACTTTAGAGGAGACGGCTCAACAGGAATCCAAAGCTGATGCAGGAGACTTGCAGGTTCGTACCTGGTGTTTTCATCTGTTCGCTGTGGGTTTCCAAGAGTTCATAAAATGAGGAGTCCTGGTCGATTGTCAATCAGTTGGGGATGTGCGACTTTTTCCCTGCAATCAGTGCAATACATTTTATAGACATCAACTTGCCTACTGACTCTATGAGACTTTTCCCTCCCATAAGAATCCGTAGGCAACATTTTGGACTCCACCAACAGTGACAGAGAAGGAGACACGAATCACAGAGCGCTGCGGGCCATGACATGTTTTTCGTTTGTGCAGCTGCTCCTTCCAAGATGGGCCAAATGTGTCCTATGCTTATGCTTGGCTTGTGGTCTGCAGCCTCTGCCTGGTGCTCATGCTAAATGACATCTCACGCCATAATCTAGACACGAAGAAGATGATGGTTAACAACACGAAACTCCTGAAGTGTCTTGGGGAACCTCAGGTCTCGCGGGTATATTGTGTATATATATATATATATATTGTTTTTGAAACAGCAATGTAATACCCCGGCATTCCAACCACCATTCATTCAGTAGTCTTCACCGAACAAACTGCTTTGCTGTTGTACTGAGGGTTTTAGACTGCATCAGGTCAAAATTTCAGTCAACGGTCTTCGAAGGCTTGGGCATATTAATGAGCATGTATATGTTCTGTATATGTATATATATATATATATGTGTGTATCTACATGCATGTCCCTGAACACCTGACAGTTACTGACCGCAAGGCTTCTTGCAGGGTAAGCGGTCCATACCTCAGAACGGACAGCCGACTAGAATATCACTATGCTCAAGAGGCAAAACACAATGCGCCAAAGGATAGCTCGTGTCTAGCCAGTCATTGCGTGTGATGTGCTGGCTATCGCTGAATTTCTTGATCTTGATCCTTACATATCCTTACCGTTCACTTCATTTCACTTCCCTTCCTGGCGGTCTTGGCGTACTTCTGCTCCGCCTTGAGCGCTTGTCGAATCTTTCGCGTCTTCCTCAGCTGAATTTGCGTGCCCGTGAGGTCTGGTGTGGTCTGGTGTGGTCTGACGTCGATTCGCCCAGGGGCTGGGCCTGGTCTGGCCGTGTAGGTCGTAGGTAGAACAGGAAATTCGTTTTTTGGGGGAACGATTGTACCATACCTCACATGAGGAGCCGAAACTGCTCGTGACACCTGGTGACTAGAAAGGTAAAACCGCAAATCATTCGCATGAGGCTGAGTCCGGGAGTTCTGGTTTCAATGTTTCCATCATGGATTTGGGACACTTCTTGCTCAAATTCTCTCAAGTCATCATCTGGGCCGGACGAAATCTCTGACAAAGTTTAGTTTGTCTTCCTCCTGGTCGTGGATTGAACCATTCCGTGGAGTGGATTATATATAACTACATCTAGCACCATGCATGGCCTCTCCTTTCCGCTCGTTCTGTCCTGAGTTTGTCAGCCTTTGTGCTACCAGCCAAGCGTCTTGGGTCGAAGGTCCAGAGGCATGTACTTCTTCCCCTTGTACTGCTTTCGGGCCTACATGGCCCGGTTTGGCCCGTTTTGGCCATACCACAAAAACTGTCTCAAACTGGAGGCCGTGAACATGGGATGCAAAAGGCCAAAACATTTGGCTCAGATGAAGTTTGCTTTCTCACTGTTGTTTCTCACTTCGTGCTCCCATCAGCGGCGGGTGATGTTCTGCTCGAGCCTCGGCCTTCTGCTTCATGTTGTAAACGGTCAAGATGCGAGCAATAGCCTGCAGGAAGGCATCTTTGCGTCTTGCGTTCTTGCGTTCCAAACGCACACCCGGCCTTTCGTACATTGTAACACACGTACAACACAAAACAATCAATGTTAATCATTCATGAGCTATTGGGATGCAAAGTATCGTTGTCAATGGCTAGTGTGAATGGCTAGTGTTGAAAACTCACAATCAAGCCCGAGGGGTAAGGGATCAAAATAAGAGTAAAAATAGAATCAAACAGAATATTCAACCGGGATCAATAAAAAAATAAAAAGGTAATCAAATTCTAGCCCACTGAGGATGGTTGGGGTAGTAGAGGAGAGTGTACCTCCCCAGGAGCTCCCTCCTAGTGGGGAGCTATTTCCACTGGTGAACCATTTTTCGAGTAGGGCTACTCAATGACTGGACGGCAACCCTATCGTTGGGTACCTACTTTCTTCCCAGGGAGCTGCCTCTAGTAGAAAGCAATCAAGCCTCTATTTGCGCAAGCAGGGGACCAGGAGATCGACAGACGAGCGCCGTAGGAGAGCAAAAGACCAGCGGACCAGGAGACAGAAGGACTAGGATACCAGGGGACCAGCGGACCACAGGACCAGAGGACCAAAAGACCGGAGGACTAGGGGACCAGTGGACTAAAGGACCAAGGGACCAGCCAGAGGACCAAGGGACCAAAGGACCACATTACCAGAGGACCCACCACAAGGCCAGGAGAGCAGCAGAAGAGGCCTATCAAGGAATATATATTTTTTGATTCGCTTTTTATTTGTTTTTTGATACTGTTTTTATTTTTTTTGTTGATGCTCTTTTTATTTTTTTGATACCTATGCCCTCCTGTACTGCCATCCTCCAAGACCACCCACACATCCACACCAAAGGTGTACTGTCAGCAACTTTTTGTTTGAAGATCTCAGCTTTACTTGTTCATCAACAAGGGGATTCATCAGTAAAACCCTTAAAAACATAAAACAACTTCAGTGTCACATCACACATCAGGTTCATGAAACTAGAGTCTAACCGGGCCCGCCCCTCTCCTTCCGCACAGTCTTGATCTTGGCCAACTTTGAGGCCGCACCACCCGAGACCTTGGCCACTCGCAACTGGGCCAGCTCGGCCTTCATGTCCTGGCTGCTTCGGAACACCGGTGAAGGGTGGGGAACGGCCCCAATGATTTGTCTGTCAGGCATCCCTGCAAGTGGTGTCAAATGTATGTATATATTATATATATAGGCATATATATATATATATCCCCCCGCAGTCCTTACCTTTTCTATGACAGCATCGTGTTTTACAGTTTCGTGCAGATTTTGTATTTGCTGGCCATTGCAGTGTTGTGTGGCTGTTGTCGATACCTAGTATGCATGAATTTATGTCGAGTATATTTTCAACTAATTCTTAAACATATTCAATACATATAGTTTGTTCCCTTGCCCCCGGAGAGCCACCAGGCCTCCTTGTGCACTGCAGGTGAAGATTGCATTCAATACGTATTGAAAATAGATTTGGGCAGAAGAAGCAATTAGACACTCCTAGGGTTTTCTGGGAAATCTTCGGGTTTTGGTGGAACAAAGAACATCAAAGAACTAAGGCTGGACAGAAAGTCTTGGGGAGCCTCGTGGTTCCTTTTTTTGTCTAGCGCCAAGCAAGGAGTTTGCTGGAGCGCGGCGCAACAAGCGTTCACTTGTTCGGGTTAAAACATTGACATTGTACGAGGTGACACGAGGCTCGGGGAAAGGCGTTTGTTCTTTGCTATGTAATTATCGTGTAAGCCCGTAGGCTGATGGGGCAGCGTCCTTCTTTTCAGAGATTGGTTGATTTCTGTTTTCCTCAAAATGGATATGCTTGGTTCCTTGCGGCATTTTGGAGCATTCGTGTGTCTTGGAGGCTTGGCTCTTGGGGCGGGTTGTGTCCGAGACAATGGAAAGTGTCTTTCACTGTTTCAGTTAGCCAGTCCACTCTCAGCCTCCCTTGCCTTCGATATGGTGGTTTTCGTGGGATGCAAGTTTGGTTTTCAAAAATGACCTGTTTGCATCTGCTCGGAGAATGTGGCCTAATAGACTTATCTTCCTCTGCCTCCAAAAATCTGATAGTTTTAAATATACACTCCATGCGTGTTTGCTTTTTGCAGTACGACTTACTTGGTTGGTTTGTGCTCTATCTATGACAGTGGATGGTATTTTGAGAATTCGTCTCAGCCCCTTCATCTGAAAAGCATCTAGTTTGTTTAGTTCAGATTTAGTGAGTTGGATCACTTCCAGGCTGTACATAACTTTTGATTGTATGATTGCTCTGAACACACGCAGTTTCCAATTTGTAGTGGTATTCGCCTTGTCCCAGAAGATCTTGAGTTGTCTGAAAGTTTCATCGTCATGGCAATTCTGTTGTTTATTTCTGTGGCGTCACTGACCGTATCTGTCAATAACGATCCTAGGTATACTGCACAACTGTCTCGTGGGACCTTAGTTCCATCTAGATATTTAATTGTTGACGTCTTTCTGTTCGTTGTCATGTTAATAAATTTTCTGTAGTTGAGTTTCATGTTGAAGTAGGAGGATTCCACTTCTATTTCTTTGAGCAGTCTATTTTTTGAAGGCGTGCGGCGTGTGGTCGCCAAAAATCAGTGTTGTCAGCATAGAGTATTTCTGCAAAAGTTATTCCTTCAAGGGGTTCTTTCTGTTTGGGCGTGGACAGCCTTGCCTTCATATCTGAGAACATCGTAGACATGAATATGATGAAGAGATAAGGGGATAAGGGACATCCCTGTCTTATGCCGGAGTTTTGTGTAAGCCAGCTTGATTCTCCTTCATAGCAGTAACATGGAATTGGGGACTTTCATACATGTTGCCAATTAATGCAAATAAATGCATCGTGGTTCTAATGAACATATCTTAGAACATCCTGGGATTTTCTTCGAGACCCTGGGATTTCCTAGTGCTTTACTACTTCACTCACCTCCCATTGTGTCTACCGAGGTTATTGACAAATGAAGGCGGTGAGGAGGCATTGCAGAGGCTAAGGGGGCTAATGACCAGAGAAGTTTTAGGGAGTCTGGAATGAAGGGAACACATTGAACAACACGGTGCAGCTGGAACAAATATTGGAATGGCAGGATGAACAACTTTGCCAGACACCTATATATATAAATTGACACTGCAAACAGCATAGAACACTTTATGCCAAAGAACGACATGTAGCAAAAAAGGAAACGGTAGAAGACCAAATGGGGTTTGAGACATGCTTATTTGATCCCTTCAGGATTCTACAAGTCAGGTAAGGCTCTTCATATTTCAGGCCCTGGTGGCACGGATGGAAGTTTAGAAAGAGATGTACATTTGATAGCTTCCTTTTGCTACCTAATAGAAATTCAGTACATACTGAAAAATATCATGATGTAGTGGAAGAATTGACAAAGTCATCAAACATATATAGCCAGATTCGTTTCTCACTCATTAGGGTCAGGAGTTGGCAACAAAATTAATGAAGAACAATCTAATAAATTTGCTATAACAACAAAAATCATACAGTACGTATAACGCATGTTGATATTATTTGATAATAATCTCAATAAGAAAGTCTAAAATCAATGTGCAATGGAGTTCACACTCGAAAAAAAAAAAAAAAAAACAGCAATAGAAATGGACAATATAGTAGCAACAGCAAATGACTCAATGGTAAACATTATAAACTTTGGATTACCTGAAGAAAGTCAATACGTGCACAACCCAAAGGGACACAAGAACATCATATTTTACATCTCAGCTGAAGACAACACTCATTTGGATTTAAACATTGTAATACTGTTTGCAACACTTCAAAACACAAATGGATACATAGCACTTTTTTGCGTCCTTAGGAGGCTTACATGCAATCATGCAGAGATACAGGGCAAACTGTAGGTGGTCAACTCGTTCACTATTGAGTATGACATAGTATAATCGTCACAGTGGTTTGTATGAGTGCTTCGAACCTAGAGATGTCAAAGACATTGATGACATTAAGAGTTCAAACAATTGCCTTGGGATGCTTATTGTCATGATTACAGTATGCCAATGGTTTACAGTAGATGTATTGTTACAGGCCACCACCGATGGTTTTACTTAGTACTTCTACTACAGCTGTGGTGACTGTAACAACGACAGGTGATAGGAATGAATGGGGCAGAGTAGGCAACAAATACACAAGATACTCATTAACTCATCTGCTGGTGCAACTCATGCCTGAACATCCGCCATGAGAGGTAGGTGCCGGGGGCCAGTGTACATATATACTGTATAGATCATATGGGAGCAGCGTTCGATCCCCGATTCGCTACCATGTGTCAACAGTCAGTCTGCTTTCAGCTGCTTGCCCTTTCCGCCCGCGACACCTCCAGCTCTTTGAGAAGCTCCTAGCTCTTGGAGAGGCTCACGCATAGGGAGACAAAGACTTGGGATTCCTGTGGTGCACCTTGGGGTTTGTCTACTTATATAATCTTATATAGTCTACTTGATCCCTCTTCGCTGAAGTCAATACTTGTGGATACTTTAGTACAAATCTGTTCGAATCACACATAGCATCACATAGACCTTCCCATCATTGTTCCTCAATCTGCAGCAGCGCAAAATGCAAGAGCAACAATTCATCCAAACCTGCACTGATAAACCTGAGGAGATGTTCGCAGCATGTGACCAGTTCTGATGTCAATCTTAGCAGTCCTTGGAGGTCTTGTTGCGGAGTTCATATGCTTTGACCCTCGCCATGGCTGCTGAGGTGGACCCACCGATTTTCGCGCTTGAGCCGTCCTGGGCCAAGCGCAGAGTGCCGGCGGAGCGGCGAACGGAGCTGAACTCACAAACCGAAACCACTTCTTGGGGAGTGACCTTTCCGACTTCCAAAGTGGTTCAGCTTCATAACTTCACGTCAACTGGAACACCTTCCAAAAACCTCTTTCCAACTTCCAACTTCGCGGTTTTTCGGCCACACCCGTTGCTCCCGTCGCCTGAGTGGCCACAAGGGCATTGTCCAAGTCCTGGAGCTCGTGAAACATCTTGGCCATCAAGTAGAAACACTCAGCCTGTTCCTGTGGGCGGCTGCAGAGCTTGGATGGAGCTGGGATCTGCAAACCAACACGTGGCTGTGGGGTTGCGAAACCAGTGCTCGGTGGAGTCCATTGTTCTCCTCAGTGCAATACTTGGAGACTTTGAGAGATGCCGGAGAGCCTCCCGGTCGGCGACGTGTTCATCTTGCCCGGAGGTCTCGAACTTGTTTCTCAGAAGGGTGAAGGGCATCACCGAGCAAAAACGTGGCCGTGTTCAAAAGCGGCGGCCATCAGGGTTTTTGACCCATGCTTCCATCGTCATTGGTGGTATGAGACGACCAATGTACTCTACTTCCTGCAGAACCGTTGTGGAAGGACCGTCGCACCAAACTGTGCACCAGGCCTTTGTCATGGCTGCTGCCTGAAAGCTTGCCGCAAGGGCCTCTGCTTCAGTCATGGCTTCCACGCCACTCTGCGTGCCCTGGCAGTTTTGCGGATGAGGATGGGACTTGGATTCTTCATGATTCTTCGCTCCCCCTCACCAGAATGTCAGAATCCTTGACTATCAGCCCTTTTTCAGTGCAGTCAGGTCACATGCGAACACCGATCCTCACACACACACAGAAACATGACCCAGGGGTCGGTCACTCGGGTGGGATGCAGGAGTTTCATCAACCCCCTTGCTTTGGGCGCTGGAGGGCCTTGCCAACGGCCGCCAGTGCTTCTAAAGCTTTCAGCTGAAAGGACTTTAAGCCCAAGTCCTGGTAGATCGCCAAGGCCTCCTGGCCAAACGTGCCCCGGCGGCCCACGATCCAACACCGCCTGATTGTAAGTGATCTCAACATGGAACAATGTGGGCCTTTGTCTTACGGTCATTCGCAGGATTTCAGTGTGCCATGCGTGTCGCATGTGCAAACTTCAGCTTAGGTTATATACAGTAGTCAATATTTGTGATTATATATGTTGTTTACGTTTCTCCAAGAAGCCAGTGGAGAACTCTAGACAGCATGGGAGAGTCAAGCAAAAACAGAAGCAATGCTTTGCAGCTGCTTTGCATTCCCCGGTTTTTTATGTTTTTTTTTTTTCCATTTTTCCGGGCGTTCCCCGTCTTTCTTTTGCCGCCTTTGCCGCACTCACGCCGGCCGGCTCTCCACAAATGCCACGGGCTTGGGCCACCAAACACAGCGCCTTTGCCTCGGTTCGCCGAAGGACCGAGCTTGAGCACATGCTCTGATTTGGGGACCGTCCGTGAGGAGCAAATAAGAACCAAATATTGATCCATATGGATCCCATGCCAACAGGGCGGCTGAGGGGCCTGGAAGCCAATGTTTTTGCAACAGGTGGATGTTTCAATTGGTTTGGGTCAAGCTCCCATGCCTACCATGAAAAACACCAGAAATGCAATACCATCGGTCGGCGTCAACAAATGCACAAACGGGGTGACTTAATGGCTGTTGACAACACAAACAATACTACACTCCGATGAACATGTTGGGAGTGGACGGCGGCTCTTGGCCAAAATGATCCCAACTTGGAGGGGTTCAGATCTTTTTAATCTTTTTCACCTGTTTTTCTTTTGGTTCTTCCACTTCCGTGCGGAGTTGTGCTTCACCAGAACCGCTCGCAAGGCGCTCGCGCAAGGACTGCCGGCCTCGAGGAAACGATCTTGGAGCTTTCGGGATCTCGTCAGGGCGTCCAAGCCATAAGACAAGGCCTTGCGGTGAGCGTGAGAAGGCTAAAACATGCTAGAACCCAGGCAGACTAAGGTAGAAAATGTAAGCAAATGAACAACGAGAAACACTTCCCATCTGTTTACCCACGGTTTCTGGGTCATTGTGGCCTTATCAGCTTGCCCGAAACGAAGTGTGCTCTGACTCGCCACGTTGTTCAAGTGCCAAGGTGAAGAAAACTCTGCTCGCCTTCAGTCTTGGACTTGTAAAGCCAAGAAAAAACTGCATCTTGCTTATCACACGTTTAGAAACAAGAACCGGGTGTGTACTTAAACAGGGAGACTCCCAACCAATGGGTTTCCTCTTCCAATGAACAGTGCCCCAACTGCCTGACGCGCTTTGCCCATGGAGATTGCGGCATCTGTGGCGGTGCACAGCACCATCACTTCACGGTGTCGGTCTCCGAGCAAACGCAGAAGCCTTGGTCAGAATGAGTGAAGGGGAAACTTCATATGATGCACAGAATGAGAGAGCCTTCCCAAAGGTGAAACATCACCAAACACGTGGAACGTAGAGAGGACCGACCAACATGCGAGGTCTATGACAGTCTATGATATCTCTGACTCCAGCATGCTCCATCTCAATGCTGGTGGGTCCCAACATGTCCCAACAGGTGGTAAAAACATTGGCACATCGAACAGGCGACACATGAATGAAACAAATGGATGAAAACTCTTCCTCCTTGAGGGGCTCAAGCATGAAGAACATGAAGGGAGGTCAAGGTCTCAATGGATATCTCATGGCATCTGGTTTATTCTGGTTTCCTGCAAGAAGTTTGTGGCAAAAGCCGGTATGAACGACATGGACTACCGTTTGTGCCAAGGTCCCCGGCCTTAAAGATTCGGCTGCACGATTCCACACGTCGTCCGGGTTGCGTCGGGCGAACTGGACCTCATCTGTTCAACGGAGCCGTTACGTGAACGAACCGGTCACGGTCACGGTTCGTTGGCAAACATTCAAAGGAACGTTTTTTCCAAAGAAACAAAAACGAGACTTTGGGGCTGTCCTATTGCCAGTAGCAGATGATGGTGGTTAGGTTGCAGGCCTTTCTCTAAAATCATCATAGTTGTCTGCCGACATTTACAGTACTGGTAACAGGACAGACCGTCTGACGATCCTGTTTGCACACCTGCTCCCAACCTTTGAAATGTGAAGCCTTTTCCCAATGGTCAGAACCTCATTGTTGCCGTCTTCAGCTTGCACAAGATCATTACCAGAAAAATTGGCCATTTGCAAGGGACTAATGCGGGTCGTGCTAGCAATCCTTTGGCAGCAAATCAAACCTAATCTTTTACAGTGCTGATCATCTCGCACTGTGTCTCCCAACTTTGGTCTGCAGCGCTACTCCGCAGCGCGTGCACTCCAGTACAAGTGTTCTCAAGGTATTTACTCCGCCGCATCTCTGATCACTGGCCAAGTTGCAGAAGCCAAACGTGGGATCGACTGTCCCGTGGGCAACTACCCCCCCGGCGCGGCGGGACAACACCCGGTGGACCCAAAATCGACCCGTTGGCCAAACCCGTCAAAACCTTCAACCCCTCCTTCATCCTCTCTGGCTTTTCATGTGTGGAATCATCAGTCCAACCCCTTCAAACCACCACGACGCAAATACCGGCAGCCCGCAAAGTGGCTCGCGCCTTGGCAATGGCATGTTGTGCCACCGCTTGTCCCGTGATGTGCCCCAACTCTCGGAAGAGCTTCAACGCATGGCTTGCCGCCTGACCGGCAAGATCGGTTGGGGTTGTCTTGGAGAAGAAAGCCTTATATAAGTCAAGGGAATGGACCACAACGGTTTCAGCTTTCAGGGTTTTTGTTTCTGTCTGCATGCATTCATCGTACACGAAACTCTTCCCTCCCTCAAATCATCAAGCAAACAAGTCCCTCAAGGATCTGTACCTCCAAATGTTTTCATGGATTTATCAAAGGTGGTTGATGATGGTTTGCCTCCGCATGTCCCTGGCCGCAGTGTCACTCCAAGGCCAAGTTTTCTATGCGAAAAGCGTGTCCTTGTCAAGTTGGAGCATTCTGGGTCCCATCCTACGAGTATTTGCACATGTTCCATTTTTGTGGGATGGAAGCAGCTGCTTGCTGGGTCGCCGACGACGGCCCTGCCTGAAGTGCTGCCATATTGTCAACTCCTAGCAGTACTTTGGACTTGCACAGCAAAGCTGTGGCTTCACCTGGGCTGGACGCATCCAAAAGCTTACTCCCAAATGTGCAACTTTGCAACTTCGATCCATTTCAATTTCGTGATTCTGGGAAGGGAAAGTGTTGGAAGTGTTTGATCAGTTCGTTTGTGGCTTTTGATGGGTGAATGCTGCAACGCCGTAGGTGATGCCCCAAACATACACACATGAACATACCGACCTGATGCCAGTCGTGAAATGGGATGGATGGGGCCACAACACTCCACAACACCACCATCAATAGAATCAGCCCGCCCTGGTGGCACTCTGTGATACAGGTCACCCTCGCTGTTGCCCGCTTGTTTGAAGACCTCCATGGCGGCAGTGGCACTTTGCACTGCTTCCTGCATGGCACCCGACCCACATGACAAACCTTCACATGGAAACAATGCAACAGGCGGAACGCCTCGACAGCTCGAGTAGTGGCACGGTGCTTCCCAGCCACGTGCAAATTCGGCACATCGCCGACTAAGCTAGTGGACAGCTAGTGGCCGTAACTGCCCAAGGGCTACCCCCCCGCACCTCACGACTTATGCTGGCCATTTCGCATGGCGTTTAAGCTTAGTGGGATAGATTGCCGTAAGACTGTAAGGGTAGTAAAATGCCCTAAAATCCTGCAGGGTAGGAAACTGATTTAACGTACATGACATGTAGTGACCACTGACACTACATGAGCGCATCGGGTCACAGCAGTTGGCAGTCCATCAACCCCTTTGGCACCTGCTTTGTGATGGCAGCATGACTATCTTTTCTAAGCTGCCAACGAACATGCAACACTTTGGCTCAACGTGGATGTGTGGACCATGCACTTTCAGGTCCTTTCGAACAACATTTGTCAATCTTCCCCAATCCTGCCACTGTCTAGCTTAGTCCTAGTGACCATGCCTATGCGCCTAGAAAACTAGTAAGACTGACAAGCTAATTATATATGTGTATATATATACACATAATTATACAATATTATACACTTAAGTGCATAGCCGCTCGCCCTTCTTTCTTGCTGCAAGGCACTG
>CAXAMN010025472.1:2028286-2091647 GCA_963970005.1 Durusdinium trenchii | reverse complement strand
ACTTAAGTGCATAGCCGCTCGCCCTTCTTTCTTGCTGCAAGGCACTGAAGTTGGTGACTCAGCCTGTGACCATTCTGTCACCTATGGCTGTTGCCACCACCCCTCTTCACTGCCTCCTCGCCAAGGGCGGCTTCACGTGTAGTGCACGTGCTGGTCAACCGCGGCCATCTTCTTCGCCAAGCCTGCCAGCACGTCCCCGGAGTCGTGGAGGTAGCGCTGGACCGCTGAAGACGTCCACCTTCCAGTCCTCTTGACAACCTCGATCTCGCCCGTAGCCTGGTACAGGGCTGAGGCGCCACCGATCCGGAGCGAGTGCGACTGAAACCTCTCCGCTGGCAGGCCCAAAGCTTTGGCCGACTTCTGCAACAGGTTCTGGACCTCCAGCCGTTTGATCACTGATCCAGACGCCCATCGAAACAGGGGCAAATGGCTTTCCGGACCCTTTCCGAACCGCCTGGGAGCGACCTCACGAAGGCGATGAAGCGCCGTGACCACGCACACATTCTCGATCTCCGTCCTCTTCATCGTCTTGCACGTGCCGAAGGCCTCCTGGTCCGCCTTGGTCTTCCGGAACTGCAGGGTCACGGTCACCTCCTCTGGGTTGGTTTCATCACTTTGCCCCTGGGTGGTCAGTGACACATCTTGCCCTCGGACCACCATCTCCTGGTCAACGCCACTCGAATCAGCGAACTCCCGAGCTCGGAGCATGAAGAACCAGGCGGTGAGCAACGCTGCTTGGATCATCCGGCAGTCGACTTTGAGCTCCCCGATCGCCTCTGCTCCTGCCATCAACTGTTTGCCCAGCCATTTCAGCATCTGCACCGTGACTCCCAGACGTCTGGGGCGCTTGACCGAGTGCTTTTCGAGCGAGTTGAGGACAATCCATAGCCGGTGCATCTTCGTAGTGGTGTCCCCATGACCTGCTCGCTTATGAGCATCCTTGATGGCGAAGACGGCCTGCTTCATTGTAGCCGAGGAGGTACCCAACCATCCCAAGTAGCCCAGGTACCCCAAGACCTTATTCTCATTCTGAATGGGGTCGCCCTTGTGGTCCAGATACGGCGAGAGCCATCCTTGCCTCCTGCTCCAATCGCACCACTTGCCCCATGCCGCTAGGTAGGCCTTCTGGGTGCTCTCAGCTTTGTCACCCGTAAGGTGTGCTTCCAACCACTCTTCGATCTGGGCCTGAATCTCCATATCCGGGTTGAAGTCGGGGTTCAGGTCGACAAAATGCCCTCCATCCTCGACAACCGGCCTCACAGGTCCCTTTCGGCGTCCTCCACACCTTCTCTCCTCAATGCCCTCGAAGTTGCCGCTCTCGGTCTCCAAGGCGCCAAGCCATAGGTCCTCGCCCCAGAACCAAACACGTCCTGCCTCTTCGACGCCGCCCCCTGCCTTTCGGTTGGGAGTAGCACGTCCAAGCTCTCCTCTCCTCCATTTGCGAAGCCATTGCAGGAGCGAACCCAAGGTCTTGTAGTCCTCCTGGTCGATGCACATGCCTGCCTTACCCTCTCGGATCTCCTTTGCCAGCTCCGCTGCAACTCCGACCAGGTTCAGGGCGGTTCTGCGCCCGGTGGCCTTGCATCCTTCTTTCTCTGCCTCGACCTCGCCGATCTGGGCGACAAGCTCCTGCCATTCATCGGGGCGTCTGCCCTGTAGGACCCACACCTCCTCGCCAGAGAGCGCCCTCACCTTGCCGACTGGGGCTGCCTTGTCCTGTACGAAGATTTGCTGCATGCCCTTTCCGACCGGGTCAACCAGTGGCCATCTACCAGGACCTCCCATCGAGTAGACATTGTGCCTCTGGCCTTCTGGGCTCAACCACACATGTGCCGTCACCATTGGGAGCATCGCCTCCTGACCCACATTGATAGCCGTCTCCGTCTTGTAGGCCGAGACGCATCCGTCCTCCTGGATCTTCTTCAAGTAGGAGCCCATCGATGGCGGAGTGACCGCTTTCACGAAAAGGTGTTCGATCTCCTCCTTTGTCTTCTCCCCAGGGAACAGGAAGCCAGCGATCCTCCGGCGCACCAACGCTTCCCCGAGCTCGGAGGTCAAGAACTCCTGCAAACTGCAACTCCATCCCACCGAATTGGCCCAGCAGCTCAGCCGCGACCACATCACCTCCGTCGGGCCCTCCAGGATCGCCACGTCGAAGACCTCATGGTCAAGGTATTGAGTAAACTCCCCAACCTTCCTTCCCTTCGGGTCCGGTCCAATGGTGCCCGCCACCACCTTGTACAGCCCAGCACCGGGCCCAGAGAAGTACCCGAGGTCCTTGACATAGCGCTGCCCGGGCGTCCACTCCACGACCTCGACATCAAGTAAATCTGCCGGCTGGCGAAAGATGGCACGAAATACCCGCAACTCACGAAGGCGCATCAGCTCTTGGCGGTCCTCCTGATCTGCCCACGACAGAAAACATAGCCCAAACCTCTCTGTGTCTTCCAAGGCTTGGTGGATGCTCGCCTTGATGTCTTGACGGCTCCATCCTTTATCTCTCATCAGCTGTAGCGCTTCCTGCTCCTCCAAGCGGGTCAGGGCATCTGCATCCTCATTATGGAAAGTCCTCCACCAGCCACCAAGGATTCTGCACCTGTGCCGCTTCTCCACCAGGTTCAGGACGCGAATCAACAGCCTTCCAGCCCGCACCCCACTCTTCCGGCTCGTGATCCAGAAGTAGACGACCTTGTTGTCCCCGGCATAGATCACCACTCTACCTTCCCAAAGATGCCCTACTTGACACGCGAAGGCGACGAAGCTCAGCATCTCCCCCAAATGGATTGCCAGCTTCCCTTCCTCATGGCCCTCGGCCTCTAGCACCTGCTTGATCCACGGCTTCAGGGTCTCGATGGACTCCCGGCAGGCTAGACAGTTTGTCCAACCAATGGCTGCGACCACATCTGGGGTTGCGTCCGAAGACACGAAGACTGGTCCTGCTCCTCGCTGGCCTGGGAGGGCTAACCTCTCAAGCGGGGGAAGTAACTCCCGAATGTCCCCTCCAAACTTGGCAGCCCATGTCTCGGACCTTGAACACAGCCATCTACAGTCCTCGAACAACTCCCACAGGGCTTCCCAAGCCTGGGCTTCCTCCTTCAGCCGTTCCTCCGAACCTTCTGGTTGTAGCAGCCGTGGATGCACCGCCGCTCCACCGTCGACACCGCCTAGGAACAGGTCCGCAGCTCTCAGCTCATTCTTCAGTCCGGCAATAACCGCGCTCCAGCCGTTGGCGATGCCCCGGAACCGCTGCAGCTCCTTCAAAGGCAGACCTTTATTGCCATAGTTGAAGTGCGGCTGGGCGAGAAGGTAAGCTCCTTTGAGGATGCGAGCTTCGGGGAGCGACATCTTCTCGGAGTCAGCGTCAATGGTGAGGCCCCATACAGTTTGCTGGTTACTGAACTGGCCCTCCTCTGCATCCTTCAACTTGTTGATAGCCTTCTCACCAAGGAGCTTCACGACCGCCCATTCATAGACCTCGCTGGACACCCATGGTCGTAACCCAATCACTGGCTCAACCAACACCATATCGTCGACCAGGATCTTGCCACAGAAGTGAGCTCCTCCGTCTCGCCTGCCATGCTGCGGCCGTAGGTTGCGGTGGACCTCCTCTGTAGCCCTTCCCCATGCCGTCCATTCTCCTGGAGACCCAGAGAAACCAAAGCTCGAGACGAGGTAGATGAGTGTCAAACCCGAGCCACCTTCGACTTCGCCCGCATCTCCACGTGGCCCCATGCACTCTGGGTTCCATGGCACATCCCCAGCGAAAAGCTCCACATCCCGCGGGTCGACCCATAAGAGGCGAAAGGCACCGGCGACGTCCTTCTTGGCCAAGACTACCTTGACACCGGGGTACTTGGTCTTCCACCACAGCACTCTTCTGGCGATCTGCCCATGTGTAGGTTGAGCAGCTGGAGGGTGAAGGTCCTTGTGTGTGCCCTCATTGACCTGCCGCTGATCGTGCACCAGCCTTGCCTCCGTCGACAATGTCCGGTTCGGGAGCATCTTGGGCACCAACTCAAAGGGCGAGGACACTGTATGCCCGAGGTTCCCATGGTCCGCAGAGACAACCAAGACCCTATGCTTCATGATGTCCTTCATCAGCTGGACGTAGACCTGGCCCAAATCTGCTCTAGCTCGTGGGTGCGGTCTGGTTGCCACTCTCTCTCTTTGTCCTTGATAGCGGGCTGGCATTCCCTGAGCCCTCACTTCCCTGAGATAGGCCAAATGGTCCGGGTGCGTCAGAGCATCAAGCTCCTCGCCGTCAACCCCTTGCAGGTTGTTTCGACCCAAGTGCTCTCTGGCGATCCAAAGGGCGACAGCCGCATTTTCCACCGACCCGGCTCGACTGAGCAACAGGTCCCCTCTCTCTCGCACCACTTGCCATTCAGCTGGTCCTGAGCCCTGCGGACGGTCGATCTCCTGGATATAGGCCATGGCGGCCGTGGCCGCTGCCCCAGAGATGCCCTCCTGCTCGAAGTCGGTCCATCTGCTGCCTCCTGCCCTATTCCCTTGCCACGACCCGTTCGACCAGTCTTGCCAGACCCCTGTCTGATCGAGTCCCTGCCAACCCGTGTGGGTGCTGGACGTCCAACCCGAATGATCATCTCTCGGGCCTCCACCCGACCTGTCTGGTCCATCCTCTGGGTCCTGCTCCTCCTCAATCGGCACGTGCGACCACGGCAGCTGCCCATCCCGGAACACAAAGAGGGTCACCCCTGTCCACGGCATAAAGGGAGGCCGGCCTCGTCCTTGGGCCCTCCAGTCGTCATAGATCTCCGCGACCTCGAGTCGACCCAGTGAATCCCTTCTCTCACACCTGGTATATCTCTCACTGTGGAAGCGATGAGGCCAGTAGGGGTAGGGCAGCTCCTCAGGGACAGCCAGGTCATTCCTCGGCTCATTCGTGTGCAGCCAGACATAGCCTCTTTGAGCGTCAACCTCCATGCGATTGCGTAGCCCGAGATCTGCCCACACGATGCGATAAGCTGCCCTCGGTTCTTCAACGCCCGCAGCGTCTCGTCCGTTCTCAGCCTCACCTTCTCCCTCGTCTGGCGGCTCAACCACTTCATCAGGCTCCCCCACGGTTTCGTCTGGCTCTTCCATAGGCTCCAAGGACTCGTCGACCGTTTCCTCTGGTTCGTGGATGGTCCTGCCGTTCCAAACCCCCAGCTCTGCCTCGACCGCCATGCCAGCCACCTGCTGGAGCTCCTCCCGATCGAGGTGCTGAAGCCCCGCTGGAAGTGCCTCCTCACCATCTTCCTGGTCCTCCTCATACACGAACTCCCCGCCATTCCACCCATTGTCGGGTCGTCTTCCACCGGTTTTCGACAGGAGCGGTTGTGGTTTTGCCCCCCCCCCCATCAAGGTATGACACAGGGTCTCGACCACGGCCCGCACGAAGTTTGGCTCCTGCCTCAGTGCACCGAGAGACCATCACGCCCGGGCGGCTGCCCTTGAGTGCCACGTGCTGATGTGTCGCGGACACTCCGGGGCAAAGTCGTAACAAAGCCTGACGTAGGGGAGGATGGTGCGGGAAAGCGAGGCCTGTCCGATGACGATAGAACTGTCCCTCGGCATCAGGTGGTCCAAGCCCAAAGGCACACATATCAACTTCAATGAAGTCAACATCCGGCCGTTGAAGTAGCCGCCTCCATGCAGGTAGATGCCACTGTTTCGGATATCTGCCGGATGTGCCCGAGCTTTCTGCAATCGGAAACCCACCTTGCTGCATGGACTTCTCAAAGAGCTTGGCGCCATACTCCGAGAGGGTGTTCCCGATGAGCTCCTTGTCCGTCGGTAAACCGGCTGGGTTCTTGAATGTCCTTGTTCCCCCATTTTGAAGGCACCAGTCGCAGAAGGTAGTGCACGGGCTCGCGATCCATTGTACATTGGACTCCTGCTGGTCGAGCCGATCGAGGTAATACTTCTGACAGGTCGCATCGGCCAAGTCATGGTCCGGGCGTCGACCGATCTGCTGGTGAGGTTGGTCATACAGCTCGATGGGTTCCAAGGCCACCATCCCAGCTTCTTTCCACCCTCGGGTGATGACGCCATGTCCTGCGAAGTATTCCCGTAGCACCAAACCCTCATGGCCTTGGGCTCCATTGATCTTCTTCATCATCGGAGGACCCCCTGCCATACATTGGGAGAGAGCCGGCAAACACGTAGTCTTCCGTAGACAACCATAAGTGTCCGGGATGTCTGCGCCACTGCCACCTCCTTTCCTGGGTTTACAGTGTCTGCATGCGATAATCCCTGGGGCTGTTTTCGCTTGATCATGCCGTTGATGCCAGAAGTATCTGAAACCTAGACACGGGGTGTGGTAGACCTCCTCCTTGGCCAGTAGTGTCTTTCCCACTGCCTCCGAAGGTGGGTGCAGCAGCGTCATGTGCCCTTTGGAAATCATAACCCACACATCCTGCTGCGTCCACTGGCTCCCAACGACCGTTTCCAGGAGAATGTCGCCCTTGTAGTCGACCCTAACCACCACAATCCGGACCTCTTCCAGGGCCGCCAAGGGGAAGACCGCCAGGGCCCGGTAATCCTTGTCGTGGTGGGGCTTGAGGATGTCATGTGCATACATTCGAAGCTCATGCTCAACGGGAGCCACCTTCGCCTCTGGGTGGCCCATGACACCTTCCGCCTCGACTGCCAACCGTGCCTGTTCCAGACGAAACTCCTGGGTCAATCGTTCCACCTCCTCCATGCCCGGTGCCTTTCCCGTCTGGGACATGAGTAGGCCAGCTGCGAAGACCTTGGTAACACACTGTCTCTTCTCCTTTTCTGGCTCGATCACCCCAAGAAGGCCTGCAAGCTCCTCCGTCATGTGGACCATTTCCCCATAGTCCCACATTGCCCAGGGCTCCTCGTCGATCTGAACCATTGCCTTGCCCGGTCCATCGGTGTCCCACCGGGTGTCTCCCGCTCTGCAACGGGCTTGATTCCCCGCCTTGGGTCCTCCTCCATGGGTTTCCAGGAGGTACGCGGCCTCCGCTGCCAGCTCACCTAGGCCGAACTGCACCATCTCCTCCATCAAGGTCTCGAACGGGATCTCAGGGTCATTCGCCACTCTGGTAGATGCCCATGCGTAGAGGTCGTCCGAAGCCTCCTGCAACTTGCTAAGGACCGGCCCATCCGCTAGCTCCTGAGCCTTCCTTACAAGGTTCTGTGCTTCTTGGGGGGCTGTTTCACCACCTCGTCCCGGATGAGGTTGAGACTCCCGTGGGACATCCTCATAGACGGTGGAGTCTGGGCCCGCGACAAGGTCAGCGAACTCCTTCTCCTGATGGGTGTAATCCACTTGGACCATCTCCTCGGGGGCTTCCCATCTCACACTCGGACGTCCGCCAGCTTTCTCATGCCCTTCACCTTCTCCGGCTGGTTGATCTCCATGTCCGGCTCGGCGACGATCTTTGCCATCCTGGACCTTAGACGCCTTGTCCTTAGCCACACCCGTCCTAATCTCCTTGATCTTCTCGATGGCCGTCTCCTTGGTCTCTGCCTTCATACGTTTCAGGCCACCTCGTCTCAAAAGCTGCAACTGGACGGCTGGATCAAGGGATTCAAAGGGTCCTTTCAGGGGTTCATGAGCTCGCTGGCAACCTTGCTGAGAACATCCAAGATGGGTCAGATACCCCCAGCATAGGAGCTTTCCATCTCTGTTCGTCGGTGCCCTGTCCTTTGCCCTCGCAGTTTCCTCCGCAGTGAGCTTCGGTCCGAACAGGTTCTTCAGGGTGAGCTTCTCCTCCTTGGATCCCCCGTCACCTCCGGCCGTTTGACCCTGAGCTCTGTTTTTCCCAGCTCCTTCCCAGGTCATCTTCCAGAGCATGCGCTCCTGCCGTCGCTCAATGCGGGGCATCACCTCGGACATGAACCACCCATCAGGCCTCCGAAGGTCAAATGTCTGAGGAAGTTGCAGTGGTGCATTGCCCTCCTCATCTGGCATCAGGGCATAGAACTTGAGGTCGCTCAAAGTCATGGACTCCCTCCCTGCCAATCGTTTGATCTTCATCAACTCCTCTTTGAGCTCTTCCAAAAATCGCCAGTGAAGCTCCTCCCACACATCCAACAGGACTTGTAGCGGCCACTTGTGAGGAGCCCCAATGTGCCACTCGCCCAGCAGGTTCACGGCGTGCTCCCGGACTGCCTTCCATTCGTTCCCGTACACGAGCGCCCAGATGTCATTCTGGCGTTTTGCACGATTGAGCCAGTCCTCATACCTGGTAGGGGCCGCTGGACGTTGCTCATTGGTTGGCTTGCCTGTCCGGCTCTCTATGGCAAACTGGTCCAACTCGGCGTCGGTGCAAGGCACGAAATCTGAGGCGCTCAGTGCATACTTTTCTTGCGTACCCCAGTATGGGCCTGCAATCCCAATGGCCAGCCTCGATGTGATCTTCTGTCTGAATCCAGCTGTCCTCAACTTGGTGGAGGATCCTGCCTGGGCCGCCAGCAAAGCTTGAGCTAGGGACGCTCCGTACTCTCCGTCCCCGACTTGCACGGTGTACTGGCCGCATGCACGGAGCAAATAGACCAGTTCTTCGGAGGGTTTGCCAAGCCCCTTCAAAGACCCCCCAGCCCCAGCCGAGGATTCCTGTTGGGCTTTGACTAACGTGGCCAACTCATTTGTTTGCTGTTGGATCGCTTTGGCGATGTCAGTCATTTCCGAAGCGGCTCCTTTCTCCTCCGGGCCGGTGCCAGCCTTCCGATCTGGGTCATAGATGCCAGGAGGTGGAATCAACGCAAGCTTCTTCTTAGGCGGAGTGTCCGCGACACTTTGGCTTTGAAGCGATCTGCTTCCCGAAGCCACACTTGAAGGCGTAGGAACAGAGCCATCGCGATCCTTCTCAATGATGCTCCACTCTGATGGGGTCGAGGGCCCTTCCTGAGCTGCGGCCTGTTTGCGCCACTTTGCCAAGAACTTGGTCAGGCCCTTGGTGCCCTTCCGCTGCTCCTCAGTCGCCTGCTCATAGAGCTGCCTGGTCAAGTCCCCCAGAGTGACACCTGACTGGGCTGCCATCTGCTTCCGGATGTCCTCCTCACTGAGCTGAAGGTCCTTGCCATCCGCGAGCTGCTCCATGAACTCCTCGAGGTAGGTCAGATCGCCACGGCGGTCAGGGGAGTTGATGAGTCCCATCCTCGCCAAACTGTGTTGGATCGACGACTTCGGAGTATGACCCGGCGATGCAACCCGTTTTCGCCTGGTCGAAGTGACAGCGACCTCACCGCCCTCATCTCGGGCCTCTCGTAGGATAGCCTCTGCCTCCTCCGTGTTGTAGGCGATCTCGCGTCCTCGGCCTCTCCGCCTCAAGCGATCTTCTCCTTCGCCTTCGGGTCGATCGTCACCTTCGTCTTCACCTGGTGGTAGTTCCCTCACCCTTGATCTCGACCGGGAAGACCTCCTAGTCGGTGTGGGCGGCTGATGGTCCTCATGGGCAGCACAGATCCTGAGCCCTTGCTTCGTCGATGTTCCAACTCGTCGGCATCCCTCAAAGGAGCACTTGGAGGAGGCCCGTTTCAGGAGGTACTGCACCGCATGCTCGGGACAGAAACCTGGAGCTTGTCCTGAGGGCAAGGCATTGAAGTCTTCCTCGAGCATGTCAACTCGGTTGGTGGCCGCCTTCTCGCACGGTCGATCTCCCAAGCTTTCTCGTCCGGCCGAGCCTTCCCAACGGACCAGATGAGCGCAGCACATGACGGTCTCCTCCGGTTCCGACTCGGAGGCATAGTCTTTCAGCTTCTTCGCTGTTTGACCTGCTCTGACATAGAACCAACTCATCAATTTCGATCCTGACCTCTGTGCTCCGGCTGCGGTGGACATCAGGTGGAACTTCTCCGGGTTCAGCTGGCGCGCCAAGGCGTAGCTCTTGAAGTGCTGGCCTTCCTCCGGGCAGCTGTCGTGCCTGCAAAGATGCACCCTCTCATATCCTTTCAAGGCCAACAACAAAGGTGGGTCGCCCCGCGTCGCCTCCGGGTCGAAGTTGAGGAACATCCCGCTGGACTTGATGGCCGCATTCTCCGTCACCTTGATGATGACCACATGGCCGTCCCGTCGAAGGAGCACCCACCTCTCCTCGTTGGCCCCCTTCTTCAGCTTCCTCAAGTCTGCCGTCTCCGGGACCTCCCCTGTGTCGGGACCGAAGAAAGTGGCCCCTGTAACCTCAGGAACTCCTCCGGCTAGTCGCTGGGTGTAGAAAGCAACTCGCCCACAGCATCTCACGCAAGCCCGCACCACCCAGACCATCGTGAGGATCGTTCCGATGATGAGGGAGCACAAGGGCCAAGCCAAGGAGAGGACGTAGTGCAGGACCAGGCATATCGCCATCAGCATGACGACCCGCAGGATCAGAGAGCATCCCGTGCGGACCTGTATCCAGTTTTGGCCAAACACCAGCCAGCCGACTCCGCTCAGCAAGGTGTCGAGGACCGTCCAAAGGAACCCATCCCAGGTCGTCAGGGAGCTGTACTGGACCTGGGCCGACGTCAGGGTTGCGTTCACCTTCTGCTGGAGGCACTCCCAAGGCTCAGTCCAGCAGGTGACATTCGGTTGGTGGTCACTCTCCAGATCCACAGAGTGCCACCAACCTTGGCCAGGGCTGATGGCCCAGCCAACCATAAAAAGCCCCCAGCGCCACCGCACCATGGCTATGCCACCCGCGTGCAAAAAGCGGCCGACTTGGGCCTTCGAGCTGCCACCAACGAAGTCGGCGTGCTTGCTCAAAAGTAACGGTTTCTAAAACCTCCAATACAATTCTCTTGCTCTGACCCTCCGGAGAATAGCTCGCGTCCCGCGCAAGCTAACGACGCGTTTCCGCGCTCCTGGCGTCGATCCAGCTCCTGCGTGCGAGCTGAACCAACGCGATCGGAATCCGCTGCTAAAATGAATGCAGTGAACATCCAACTTCAAGTAGGATAGGGGAATATATGAGATTAATAGAGATTTTCGAGTAGCATTTCTGGCTTGAAAAGTCTTTTAGATTCTTTTAGAGCCTATGCCCCAACAACGGAAACAAGGCGTCCTTTCTTCCTCTTCTCTAAAGTAAAGCACGCCGCAGCTTGTGCAAGTATCACACAGCGTCATTGCTACTTGTCTGTAGCCACGACCAGGTGTTCGCACGCAGCCTGCACCTCCCGACCCCTGGCGTCAATCTTCGGGCGGGTCGCACTCCTGGAGTGCAACTGAAGCCTTCAGCAGTTCCTGGCCGCTGACCTTGTTGCCCTTCTGTGCGGTGTTTGCTGCTTTCATGAGCTCCTCCTCGCTGGATGGACGCGGTGGTCTCACCAAATTGCCTGCGGTGCGCGGATGGTGGGGCCTCCAAGTGTGGAAGTGCCTGTGCATCCATCCGGCAATCAGATTCCTTTTTGTAGTGCCTCTAGGTTTTGCACCACACATACCCAGGACAGAATAGACCCTGCTTAGATGGACCAAGTTTCCACCCAGTAACAGGGATTGATGGTTGGTGAGGCCTCGAGGAGAAAGGCGTGGCGAAGGGTTTTACTACGGTTAAACTGTGGGGCAGGCCGGTGGTATGGAGACATGCCAAAGATTGGTCGTATTTTCCTGGGACAAGTTCCGAACTTCCACACGCACACACACACTCACATATACTGTATGTATGTGTGTATATGAATATATATATATATTACTATATGTGTGTGTGCAATTGTATGCGTAGCGATTGGTTGCATATTGTTGCATATATACTCACAACGAGAGAGAGAGAGAGACTTGTACAGTAAATGCAGTTCTGTCCGGACGGATCCTACTTTTGGTCGAAGCATGTGGAATTGTTCGGGCGCTTGCTTCAAACACCTTCACAACCTAAAAGATGCACCTCCCTCACTCCAAGGCAATGACGCACGGGCACCTTGCATGTTCCTGCTCCAGCTGTGACGATAGGTGATGGGCAATTCGAGAATCGCAAACGTCGGATCTTTCTACGTCCGCATGTCTGAAGGATCCGGCGTCCACGTCTCGACGTCGTCTCCGGGCCTATGATCCGCGGCTCCATGGTTTCGGTCCATCGCAGGCCCAGCTCCTGGCTGAGAGTTCTCACTTCAGCCGATGGAGTGGCCTTGGCACAAGGGCAGCGCTGAAGGATGCTGAAGGGCGCGCTTTCGGCTGGCTTCGGCCGGAGAAGTATGGACAGTGGACTCCATTGGAAGAAGCACCTTTTGTTTTCTCATCCGACTCTTGAGTCGACTGAGGTCCCAGAACCAGTGAGTTGCGATGATGGATACTCGATGACAAAATCGCCTGGAATCCTGGTTGGATCTGTTTGGTGTCTTTGTTGGGTCTTCACAATCTTGAAAGCCTTCACCGCCCGCGGATGTGACAAGGCTGCCATCTATTTCCTGAGTAGCTATAGGTTTTACATCCGACTGGGTGACGCTCAAAGCCGTTGGAGGAAGCGAGCGCTAGCCGCTGCCGACGGCTGATGCTTTTCCTGGGTACCTGAATTTCATGGTCTTCATGGATGTCACGTGACCCCCCAAAAAAACCTGTGCACTGACACCCGCAAGGATATCAAAGAACTCAGTAGCGCACATAGGACATGACTTCGAGAAAAAGGCAACACCTCGTGATTTCAGTGCTCCAACTTCCAGGGTCTGGGTTGAATCTTGATATGCAACCATGGAGGTGCAGCAACCTTCACTGTGGCATGATCGAACCAGATTGCAGTCAACCTTTTCTGGTCCTTGCGCACCGATGCGCGCCCCTCGGTCGATGGTGCCTGGGCCAAGTGCCGCGCGGCGGCGCCCCAAGGGCCCGGGAGCTCCGGTGCGTCGGGCGCCAAGAGTAGGGCAGCCTCACCCCAGCTGATGCCGAGCTCGAGCAAAGCATCCAATGCCTGGTGACTTGGAGCTTCACCAGTCTTGCAGGTGTCTCCAATGGGGCACTGGTAGTGTTGGACCTTGATCTTAGACATGGAATATGGAGCTTGCACAAAGAGCGCCATGTCAATGAACGATACCTTCCGATTGGAGCATACTAGAGCTCGCCGCCACCCAGTCCCCATGGCCGGACGATGGCCGCTATGAAATCACTTGCCAAGACAGGGCTGAGCTCTCTCTCCTCATTTGGTCGAACGGGCCCAGCTCTAAACGTGGTGAGGTTGGAGGCTTTAGGCGTGGCTCCAACAAACACTGCTCTTCAGGCTGATTGTCCAAAAATTGTCCAAACACATCCACCTAATTCGTTGGAGGGGTCTGGGTTTCCCGCAGATCCACTGAAGCAAGTACGGGAGCGCCAAGCTGTCCCCGACATTCCCAGACAAACTCAAGGCTCCTGTTCAACACACACAACCGTGAACATACTGCATGTGAAGTGTTTTCCGGAAACTTGAGAGACCTCTGGTGATTCAGGGTCAAGTAAACCAAGACCCAAACCTCTCACAAACCGGCCCTCCCCAAACTGGTCCTAACTCACTCAACCCCACCAGTCAAAGAGTCAAGACAGGTTAGTCCCATCGCCTGTGAATTGCGCTGGCACTCCCTTGCCACTGCGAGGCATGTCGCTGCTGAAGCCTCTGTAGCTTTCACCCCTGGGCAGGTTCGACGAAGCTGACCATGCGGTCACATGGCCGCACGGGCTTTGATCGTTCCCCTCCCTTCTCAGGCATGCACAGAGATGATGATACATCCGGCATGATTTGGCCTCACTTGCCAAGCCAAATGGTCATCTGATATTTGGAGGCTTGACCCATTCAACCCCAGCTGCACAAAACTCCCATAATCTCCCATGCGCACCTGTCTGTCGACCTTTTGCTTGCAAATCTTCAGCTTGTTGAACAGCTTCCTCAAACTTTTGCTGCCGAAGAAGGTCGATGACGCTCACCTTGAAACTCGAAAGGGTGGACCAGCTCAAAACCCAACGCGAAAGACAAATAGAGAAACCTGTGAAATAAACTCTCTCTCTTTATATATCATTATCACTTGTACTGTAATATTTGCTATGGTGGTTTCTATTTAAAATTAAATGTCTACACAAATGTGACATTTATCGCTAGAATTTTAATTGTACACTCTTGTGCTACAGTTGGGTGATTGTACCTGGGTATATAACTACTCTTGGCAAATTTGGCCCGGCCATGGACATTGTTGGGAGGTCCAGTTTCGGACTTGTGGCGCAGCTGTCCAAAAAAGAAACGACGTGCATCGGGTGTCCAACCTACCCAAGAGCTCAATTTAATTCGTCTTCCTTCACACCTCCTGCAGCCAAGGTGCCCAAAGCAAGGGTGCGTCCCCAGTTTGGGCCATTGGCCCCTCACACGCGCATCATCCAAGGAAGGAACGGTTGAACCACGGTGAAGCACCACGACTTGAGCCCATGCCCCCTTGAGTTCAAGCTGGTCACTCGTGATGTCCAAAGGCGCTAGTAGCGGAAACACATGCTGAACGGCATCTACAGCATTCTTCACTTGCCAAACTATATATAGACCTTGAGCAACAATGACGTCGCGCGAAACACATGTCATGTACTGAATCAACATGCCAAGTGGACGGGGTGCACCCAAACAAACATACTGGTACCACTCAAAAAAGGGACCCAATCAGGAAGACTTGCAGCTGTTCTCCATGTGGTATGTCTTTGAGAAGTCCTTCTCTCGTCCAACCGGACCACGCCGACACCACTGGGACGTGACCGAACACATCCGAAAACAAAGTCTTCACTCAAGTACGTAGCAACTGGATCAGGTGGCTCCGAATGGTTCTTGAGAAAATCCACGGCAGTTCCTTATCCGAAGTGGATTGCAATTGCTTTGCTGGCCCCACCAAACAGTACAATTGGTCACAGCATAGTTTAGCAGTGCAGTGCGCCTACAACCGCGGCGGCAACTCATTTGTGCTTTGCCGGAAAAAACTTGAACATGTCATGTAGGCAAGTCTCGCTTCAATGTCTGCATCTTCACAGCGCCAAATTAAAGCTAGGCTATAAACGAAATCCAGGATCCCCCTGTATTGCACACAGCATATTTTTTTGCGTCGAAGATCGTTAACATCCCTCAATCCCACAACTCCATTCTGGAGTTTCAAGTGCTGCCTCTGCTGAATACATACTTGTATTGGACACTTCCCTCCTCGACTTTGAGACCACTATACCGCGCCAGCACTCCTCCCGACCTGACACCTGGTGCCAACTTCTACCTGGCTTGGCTTTGCAATATCAAGGTTAGTCTACCGAACATTGCTCCGGTCCGACTCAACTACTGTAATTATGTTTGCTGGCTGGGGATGCAATGTCGCCCACATGGGCCTTAATGGACCTCGGAAAACACGATAAAAGCGATGGACTGAGCGGGCCATCTCGGCGGTTCATCCTTTTGAGGCACTGCTGTTTAGAGCGTTCGGTGTGTCATCAGAATAGGGAGACCCCCAATCAGCCCGGTTTCATCTACCTTTCACAGGAGGGATTTGAAGCAGAAATGTCATGGGGTTCAGGCTCAGGTTGGGCCAGGCCCTTCAAGCCTTCTTGGATTTGGGCCGGGTGGAGAGGATTGGAGGTGAGCCAACGGAACGGTTAACCAACCACCCATGGACTGGACAATTAAGTCTTGGGCTCTGAACATGCCCAGGCCTCGCAGTTTGGGAGGGAGAGGTCCACAAACTCTATTGGATGATTTGCTCAGTGATATGAGCGATTTGTTCTGCAATCGGAAGCTTCCTTTTGCGCCTGCGTGTCCTGGGGTGGTGCTGTCTCAAATTCACCTCAGTGCGACACAGCGAATGCAATTCTCAAGGTTATCAAACCACAAAAACTGGGCCAAACGCATCAACGACATATGCGGCCACATTGGCCACGGACTCTCAACACGCCGCTAAGCAACAAAAGAAACACAATGCATGGCTGTGAGTCAAATCGGGGGACCGGGGTACCCTGGCCGACCAACAAATATGAACAAATCAGACTACCAGGGAAATCAAACCAGGTATGCGCGCCATAGATGGCCGAATGGTTTTTACTCTTTCACATGACTTGTTGTGTTCATTATTCGCAGGGCTATTGGTGAGAAATTGGAACGTGTGAAGTGCATATTGGAAGACGGCTCCTGACTAGGGAGAAGGGGAGAAGAAAGAAGTGTTCAAAGCACCTTACAAAATCTTTCCAACACTACCACTTCATAACCTCAGAAACTAACACGACCTCGGTAGTTTTGCACGTCTTCAGGAGTTGCGCAAGTTCATCCAAAAAATTCATTCGGCGTGTTCCCGAATATCTGCAGAGCTTCTTTCTGTTGGAAACATTTTCGTTGCAACATATTCATCCCACAACTTGAGGCCAGAGGGGGTGAACGAAAGCTAGCCGGGCTTCCGGTGGTCTGCTGCTGGTGCTGCTGCTGCTGCTGCCGCTGCTGCGCTGGGCGCTGCTGCGCTGGGTGCTCTGCAGGCGCCGGGTCGTCTGCTGCTGCTGCTGCTGCTGGCGCTGCTGCGCTGGGCGCTGCAGATGCTTAGTGTGCTGCAGCTGCTTGGTGGTCCCGCTCACCGCGCGCAGGGGGGAGTCGAACCGCGGGGGGGGGGGGTCCATAAGATTGATTTAATCAATTATTTGAGGTTTCTAAGGTGCGTCCACCCCGTCACTTAACTTGCTAAAGCAAGAGCAACTCCAGCTAGCTAAGGCTAGCTTTCGTGACAACATCGAAGCAACATTTCGGTCAAGTACGGTAAACACATGAGAAGTCAAGGTAGCAACGGTCAGGGCCCAACACAGTGTTAAAACACTCACGTCCTAAGGTCTGCTCGTGTACCGAAGTTCCTAGAGAAACCAAAGAACCCAAGTAGATAACATCGACTCGCTTCTTTATAGCCCAAGAGTATGCCATGTGAAAATCTACTCTGGTCTTCTTTGTGGTTCATCCGCTGAGACAGTGCCTGCATCGCTTCGTGGTTGTTTTACTTGTATGGCCACTCTGGATTATGGTCTAGGTACCCACGCATCTCAGCATTCTGGCTCCTCAGTGACTCAGAACGTCAAGTTGATCAAGAAGCTTTGCCTTTTCAGGCTCCATGGATCCAAGGCCTTTTGGTCCCGCAAGGTCGACAGGGACATCTGGTTGACCGTGCTCTTGAGGTCCTGGATCATCTCTCGCTGCTCTTCCATCAACGCCTGATTTCGTGACAAGGAGCCTTCACTTTGGCGAAGCATATTCCATCGTGCCTTCCAAAGCTCCATTGGCCAAAGAATTCTCTGCCAGTGCGAAGGTCACGGCTCGCATCTGGATTACCATAGTTCGCATCTTGCTTGGTGATGGATCATGCGGAGGTGCAGCATTTGGAAACTCTTGATCCAAGCGAATCACTCCGGGTGATTCTGATGCCCGTGGTCCTCGACGAGGTCTTGAACGATTCATCAAGTCGTTCATGGGTTCCAGGGTTGCGTCAAAATCCACCATCGGTTCATCATGTGACGCAGATCACCCTTCTTGTTGGCTCCTCCAACGACCAGCAATCCGACTCCATTGGTGAAGTGGTTCATGAAGATCTTGGACTCCAAACATCTCAAAGCCGGATTGCCACCAAGCTGGGCACAAAGAGCTTTTCCTCCAATCGACTGAGGAAAGAGGAGTACTCACCTTGGCAAGCATGGCGTCCCTGCCACCAAACACCAGATATCCCTGAAACTTCCGTACTCTTTTTAAAATCACATTTCGCGCGTCACCGGCCTTGTGCTGAGGAACGCAGTGTTGTAGTAGATCTCGAAGTGTCTCAGTGCCAATGAGGCCGGATGCAGCTCCTGGATTGTCACGTCCAACTAGTATAATGGGACGGATTTTTTCGCAAACATATTCGCGCGCTCTGAAAAGTTTAATGGGACAGAAAAACAAAAACTTACCCAGGGCGTTTTTAAATAACTTTTTTGTCTACTACTAAGACTACTACTGCTACTGCTACCACGATGACGACTACGACTACTACTACGACTACTACTACGACTACGACTACTACTACGACTACTACCACGACTGCGACGACGACTACTACTACCACAACCACTACGACTACCGCTACCACCAACATGACACTACTAGTACTACTACTACTACTACCACTACTAC
This sequence comes from Durusdinium trenchii, assembly GCA_963970005.1. Classification (NCBI taxonomy): domain Eukaryota; class Dinophyceae; order Suessiales; family Symbiodiniaceae; genus Durusdinium; species Durusdinium trenchii. Next base: position 2,073,597 of record CAXAMN010025472.1, on the reverse strand, counting down.
CACTACTACCACTACTACCACTACCACCACTACTACGACTACTACGACTACTACGACTACGACTACTACGACTACTACGACTACTACCACTACCACTACCACTACCAGTACTAGTACAACAACAGCAACTACTACTACGACTACTACCCACTACTTACTGCTACTTCTACTTCTACTACTACTACTACTCCTACTGCTCCTGCTACTCCTACTCCTACTACTACTACTGCTACTACTACTACTTCTGCTACTACTACCTACTACCTTGCTACTACTACCTACTACCTCCTACCTCCTACCTCCAACCTGCTACCTACTACCTCCTACCTCCTACCTCCTAGCTGCTAATTGCTACCTGCTACCTACTACCTACTACATACTACTTACTTATACTTACTCCTACTTGCTCCTACTTACTACTACTGTCAACTACTTACTGCTACTTATAATAATACTACTACTACTACTACCACTACCACTACTACTACTACTACTACCACTACCACTACGACTACCACGACGACGACGACTACTACTAGTACTAGTAGTAGTAGTACTACTACTACTACTAATACTAGTACTCAAACTGAAACTAACTACTACTATTACTACGACTACGATCACTAATACCACTACTACCGCTACTACCGCTACCACTACCACTACCACTACGACGACGACGACGACTACTACTACCACTACGACTGCTGCTGCTGCTACTACTATACTACTACCACTACCACTTGCGAGCGACGCGAACGGTCTTGACCGCGACGACGGCCAAAGGCGCACGCACGTGCAGCTGTTTGTCGCTCGTGAGTTCAGTCCAAGCGGTCGTTCGTGCGGTGAAACAGAGCTAAGCGGCTACCTACAGCTACCTGCGGACCTCAACCTTGGCTTGAGCCAAAAAGTGAAACACATGCAATTCGCCCCTCAGCCGGAGGGACTCTCAGCGCCTGCGGCTGCTTTCAGCTGCGTAGCCCGCGGTGACTGACGGTCCGAAGCGTGACACGCCACCAGCAGGGCTAAGCCAGACGGGTCAGTCCCTGGATGCGGAACTGCTCTGCTTCCTCCCCGTCTTAGGTCTGTGGCGCTGTGAGGACTGGAAGTCGGCTTCGTCAAACACCTGACTCTCTTCCCAGTCCTCCTCAAAGTGCTTCCTGCAGTCCTGGAACACCTGGTGGTCCGCATCGGCGGTGATCAGAACCTGGAGGAACTTGACTGTCCGGCGGGGTCTTCTCCGACCTTCTGCCCAAACAGACGGTAGACCGTAAGATCGGCCTTGACCTCGTCCCACGCCTTCTCGTCGGCTCTTTCTTTCCACATCTGGTTCATACGCTCGGATATAGGGCCACGATTTCCTTTTCCAGCGCATCCCTTGCTTCTTGAACCCAACTTCTCCGTGGTGACAACCTCTGAGGGTGTCACCCCGAGCAACCAAGGCTGGCGCCTCAAGTAGCTGCGGCGCAAAGGTCGAAACGACCCCTGCACCCGCTGGCGTAGAGCTAGCAGGCCCAGGATCTGACTTGGCCCTGAGGCACTTCATATAGCCCTCACAACACAGCAAAATGATCCATTGCGCAGTCGAGTGTGCAGATTGGCAATTGAGTCAAGCCAATTTTCCAAAGTTTTGAAAGTGGTCCGCTAAATGAAAGAATGAGAACTGACTGTCGCGATGCGCTGACGCGTTTTTGGCAGGCGCAAGCCCCAGTCGCCTATATGGTCTTCATCGCTGACCCAAAGAAAGTCAGCTCTTTCCGACACTAAAGTACGAATTACAAATTACACAATCTCATACAATCATCAGCTGGGCTCCGAATCATTCATCCTCATGGCATCATCGTCCTCCATAGGGAAAGCAATCATTCTGCGAAGCTGAGGCCGTGCAGACGGCTTTGTGCTTGCCACTTGCTGCCCCCCTTTGCGAATAGATTCCAAAGCCAAGAAAATTTCGTTGGCCAGAAGCAGTGCTGCGTGGCCATCCTTATGATCAGACATTTGACACACTGAGCTGGATAGTAGTTTGCAATATCATTGCAATTTATTTGACACATGAAATGGTTTGTTGCCCAAGATGCAGTCTTCAAATGCGTCTCGCAACGTTTTTCGAGCGCATCAACTCCATAAATCTTGCACTTGCACATCTTGATGACATGGCAAGCGCGAAACTGTCGGACCGTTTTCTTCACCTTTTGTTTCTTCAGCTTCTTCGGGCCGAACAAACTCGACTTCAGGTCAAACAGACTCACTCAGCTGCGCAATCAAGACCGATCCAAGTATTCAAACATGCAGCAAAACATATAGTGATCTTGGTTCTTAATGCGAATAGACGGTCGAAGTCTTGCCGCAACCATGTTTAGCTAGAAAACAAACGCTTGCAAAATCGATGAGAAATAGTTCATATCTGTCGTAGCTCTTTTTCGCAGTCATTGCGTGCGCTCCTGAGATGAAGCCCCATGATGCCTGTACGAGAAAGACACAGAGAAATGGCATGCTGACTCGCCCTCACAGCCAGTCGAGGCCCAACAACCACCAACCTTCAACACCACAAAGCACTTGCCACCCTCATTCACACAGCTACTTACATCGACAGAGCCGAAGCTATCTACAGCCTTATCAGCCTTGGCCTCCTTCACCTGACTGCACTGTTCACGTACCCCTCCAACACACACACACACACACCGATCAAAACAATGGCGTCACAGATTCCAGCAACTCAGTCTTCACCCAGACAAAAACACTTATGCCAAATCCCTCCGTCTACATCAAGCTCCACTTCAACTCCCATGACGCCCAGAGATGCTATCACCAGCATGGCCACTTTTATGGGCTCCACCGCCATCGGCAATCCTCACCGAGAACGCAACCGGCGAACCAAACTCAACCAACTCTCACAACACACCCATCTCAGCAGAACTCTCACTACGATACTGGCACTCCACAGGCACCACCACCCACTATTCCACAATACACATCGCCAACTATACCTCTACATCTCCCAATGGCAACCCACACTCAATTGGCCCTTTGTATCACAACACCTCAAACTCAAAGCGGACGGATGGCAATTCACCCGCCATCTACCCCCCACTCGCCAACCACTACAGGCTTTTCAGACGGTTACGACGACGGCTCCACACTACCAAACAACCTGTATTGCACCTCCCACAAACTTCACGCGCTCACCGTCCTACGAGATCTAACCAAGTCCACCAGAGCGTCTTATGACGCAGCACGTCGTCTCAGGTCTGGTCAGTATTCGGACCTTGAAGTCTATGCCATCCGACGAATGGCAACCAGCCTCGAAGAGCCAGGACGCAGTCGAGCCATCCACATCATCAACGAGGCCCTGAAGTACCGCAACCTTACACCTCCCAAGACCAACCAACCCCTCACAATCCCATTCCTAACACATGACACTTTCCAACACACCACTCCACGCTGGCTCACAACTTTGCTTCACCAACGCAAACAGCATGCCATTCCATTTCACCTTCAACACCTGCCACCAACGGCCACCTTATCGTCACCCTTCTCTACCAAACGACAGTGCTTTACCACCTTTCAGAAAGCCATGACTAAATGGCTGAAACACAACGGCCTACCACCTGCACTCACCCATTTGGCTGACCACTTCCTTGCCATACAATGGCAGCAGCATTTTACAACATCTCCGCCATGAACCCAGATTCACAGCTCGCTCTATCAAGCAACTCCAACAGTTTCTTGGTGACAAAGTCGTCCTCCACCAGGCTGACCACGAACTCCAACACCTTCGGATATTTTGCCCCCAGATCTACTTCAAAGGATGCCTTGCCACATGGCAATCCCCGGAACTTTTTGAACCACTTCTTCACCAAACCTCCGACACCATCATGCACCTGCTCCAGCAGGCATTTCCAGTCCAGCTCCGCAAGAAATACAAATGGGGCTTCCGCCCCAACTGTACCATGCCATATGGCATAGTCCACCTCAAAGCAAAGAAGCAATGGCGAAAGGGCCGCGCTATCATTTCCTACTTTCAATCACACTTTGGCACACTTCTACGAGGCACATCCACAGCCATCACTACCATGATCCTCCGCCTCTTGCCGCAAGCACCAGGTCAGCTCTCGATTCGACAGCTTGGGAAACACTTCCATGACTCCCTCAATCACATCACATCACCCTACATGCCGTCAATGATGACCTCGTGGGATTCTTCAACTCGGTCCCACAGGATCGCCTTCTTAACGCAGTCAAGAGTTTCACCACCAAATGGAATCTCACCTATGACACTCCCACCCTCACCATTGACATCCTTGCCACCGGCAATCCACCTTTCTCAACCACATTGCCATACAAACCCCCATACACCGTACACCCGGATTTTTTCGGAAATCTAGTCGAACTTGACATTGAGCCTGTTGAAGACATGCACCTCTTGGGTTTTGACGTGAACCTCCCTCAACGCACAATAACTTACATTCCGCCAGATGCCCCATGGAAGATCTGCTCCAACGCCTCAGCTGGCTCCCAATGACTACGACTTTCCGGTCTTAACTCCCGCGCCCACTTGATCCGCAACTACACCTACCCGGCCTCGGCAGCTGAGCGGGCGCTCGCTCATCTCGCCCACCTATACGCCCAAAAAGGGCATGATTTTAGATATTGCCAGCGAGTGATCTGCAGAAAAAGATCGATACCGATTCAGCTCTTCGCTGTACATTTGCAGAACGATGAGGACCTCCCACCGCTTCCCTCCCCCCTTTCCAATTCCACCCCAAGAGTGCGCCGAATGACGGCTTTTTGTGTGTGTCCACACCTGTCTCCAAGGATCTCGACTACACTAAGGAAAATACTTGCCATATCTTGCCATTAATTCGGTTCAGATTTCTTTTTACCCATATATACGCACATGTATAGTGCAGGGGGATGCCGGAGATTTCCATGGTCGGCATCCAACGAAGAGACCATGGATCTCCTGTGATATGAGTCAAGGACGCTTGACTCACGCACCTGCTTTGTGGCGTTATCAAGCTGTTACCCTCATCTTCCCGTAAAGTGCTAGTGCGATTTTGTTCAAACATTCAGTTGATGCGGACTCAGCCACCCTTCTGTTGTGCAAGTCAAGGTCTAACTTCAGTAACGTAAAGTGCTAATCTCAATGGGGTGTCATAACTGATACAGCTCTTGCGAGCCCTGATCTAAGTGTGTGTGTCTGTGATGACATGTTGAAGCACATGTGCGCGTACGAAGCGAACACAACATAAAACAGTGAAAAATAAAGAACACACCACGGCCATCTACGGCGCGTGCTCAGGGTTTGGGGCTCCAGGTTTTGACTCACACCCACATGTTTGAAGGGCCCCCCCTCGCAGGAACAATGGATTGTTGGCAAGCACCTCCAAAAAGACAGGTGATGCAACATGCCAAATGCTATTGATGTCAAAAGCCAAGCCTACACAATGCCAGTGTATGTCTTGAAAGACCTTCCACCCCCCGGGAACAAAACCAGCAAAAAGCCAGTGGTTGAAGGGTTTCCCGTTTCTCGCGAGTCCGTGACTAGGACTAGGAAAAAGCCTGAAAAAGAAAGGGCCTCTCAGTTCTATATAATTGGCCCAACCTGCGACAGGAGACACGACGGACGTGGGCCCGATTTTGACGACAGCATGCGACAGCTCAACACCAAGGTGGGAGAGATCAGATCAAACCACAGCAAATTTATTGGCACCTAAAACGAGACAGAAACCGCAAAGAAGTACCATTGTATATATAAGCTGAGAAAACCTCTTGCCCTCCCCAATGCCCAAGAATCTGTGGAGCTGACAAGGCGCGGTTCGAGTAGAGCTTCAAGCACCACCCAAGACAGCTTCAAACTCCTCGACGCGGGTCACCGTTTGGGCAAGGATTCTGTGCCGGCCGCGAATCCTACCACTCAACGACTCAACACCACCATCTGAAGCACTGCTTTTTATACATGGTAATGCTGAATGCTCTGCAGGTGTGATGCAACACAAGTGGGAGGGAATGAGATGCTCTTTGGAGGGATGTCCCGTGTGAGGTCTAGCTTATCCACCAATCGGTGTTCTAACTGTTACCCAAAACACGGAACATGGTGCCTTGGAATGAGACTCGCATCCAGTGCATCCAGTGGCGATTTTGCGCATGATTCGGATCGCATATGCTGCGACTGCATTCAACTACGCTTGGACTGTTTCTACTTCGTTCAAGCAAAGACCTCTTGCATGCAGGAAAAAAGCCTCAGGGCCTCTGACCCATGCTTGAAAGAAGGTACCAAGAGCATCAAAAGCCCTAAAGCCAACAGCGGAACCTGGACCCAACAATGAACCTGCTTCCATTGGTATGCAAACAATCCCCACACAACAAACATGCCATGACTGCTATGAAGCAAGCTTCTTCCACATTTCCTGCACCTTGTGAGGAGTTGCTCGACTCGGGAAAGATCATTCTGCACATGTACATGTACAGTACTCCATCGGAATCAGGCAAACAACAATCCAAGCCAACAGCTTTCTCACAATGAATGAACAGTGAATTGAGATGAATTGACCGCACTGCTGCAAATACATCGGAAAGTGCAGTGTGCATCCAAATATCCAACTATGACTCGGACCGTTGCACCTGCTCAAGTAGACAGATTTCGGCCACATTGCTTGAGCATGCTTCACATCTTCCGCGTTTTTGCGTTCTTCAGTTTGACATCACGCGGAAATGATTAGCCCTGATCACTGCGGATCAGTCTGCCCGTGGCCCTAATTATGCTGCAGCCAGTGCAGCCCATGCATATCAGGGGTTATTACATGGACATCCCTGCGACTGAGAGGTGACTGTTCCGGGCTGTTCATACGAACGGTCTGTCTGTCAAGGTCTGTCACTCTGTCATGGTCTGTCAAGCCTGCCCCTCGACCAGTCCTCACCAGTCTATCGACTCGGAGCCGATTTGGATGGATGCCGGGCGGAATGAGACCATTGAATCTGGTCTCCAGCGAGTCCAGTTGGAATGTCGGACAGGCCACAGCTGTCCAGAAAAAGAAGTATCTATTCAATTTGCAAGCAATGGATGGCGACCACATATCCTCTAACCTGCAACATGTCTGCAGTGCAAATCCACTTCTTCAGCTTGTGAAGACGTGGTTCAAAAGGGCTTAGCACTTGCGAAGTCAAGTGGATGACTGTCTGTTGAAATCCTACAAAGCTCAAATAAATGTCTTCACCCACTCTCTTGGTCTATGTTTGCACTTGACGAACACGCCTTTACGCCGCAGAACAGGCTGTGAACATGGGTCGGAATCACTTGTGCAAATTGCCGGACCTGAATCAGCCCAGTGCTAACACAGTTTGTGACCGAGGAAAGGCCATGCTTTGGCAGGACCTCCACTTGTCTGAATGTACTGAGCATCTGCAGTACAATAAGTAAACAGTTTCATCCTGGGACTTTCCGCGTGAACATCACTAGCCGCACTAGCCAGTAGGACATGCTGTGATCTTCGTGCTTGTTGTCACAACCTCCTACAAAACACAACCAACATGCAAAATGCAGAATCCTCATGTGCGAGCTTCCGGCTCACTCGGCAATGTCTGTCGGTGTGTGTTCCTGAAAGGCAGGAAAGGTCCTGTTTTTCAAAACCTCCTGCCACAATTTGGCCCACGACAAGAGAATCGTGCACGCCTACGCCCAAAGAATCACGCCCACATCGACACTCTCGTCAGAGCGGCACGCTCTGGCTGAAAAGAGCCGACCCAAAAGAGTGGAACCCAGAGGGCTTGGTTTTTCACCGGAACGAATCGCTGACTACTTCTCAAGATTGCACCGCAGTGAGGTATATTCCAGGACTGAATCCCAGCAACCCCACTGCACCTGAAGAAGCATTTCCAGGATTCTTAAACAACTTGACAGAAGGCCGTGGTCGCATTGACGACACCGCAACACCAGTCACGTGAAAGAGTTAATTGCCATATGAGTTGGGCAACACGAGCTGTGAATACGACTTGGCCGACCAATGGATGTGAGTCATTGGCGCACATCCACTCAAAGATTTCACAAGGAGAATCGAATATCAGCCCGACAGCCCAAAGATGTTGCTTCACCAGTTGGCCTTACAGCCGTTGCCCCAGCTCGGTGAAGATGCTCCTGAGGAGACCACACGGCTAGCGGGAGACGACCCCCTTAGGAATGCTCTTTGCAAAACCGGTGCTGCAACCCTATGGACACAAATGCTTCATTGAACGGCTAGTCAGTGATCCCTTGGCTATGCATCGTTTGACGAGATCCCAATAAAACATGTCAAGCAAGTGGTTCATTTCACGCGCTTTGTGTTGGAAGGGTTTACACATGAATATGAATATAAAACCACATGGGTCAATTCAACATATAGATGCACCAATGCACAATAGTGTATGCAGAAACAGTCTGGATATATATATATATATAGTCTTCATGTCTTCCCGGCTTCCGAGCACTCAGCAAAACATCAGCAAAATCAGGTTCAATACAGTATCTCCAATGAATCAAGTTGTCTGTTTATGAAGCCTCACCATCCAGGACGCTGTGATATGCCATGCTGAGAGCACCTACAGCACCAGGCCAAGCATCAGTCAGGAGGGTTAAGGCAATGGTCCGTGCATAGAGGTGCCTCCGCGCTTCTGCTTGCAATGCATCACGTATTTCCTCAGGTCCTGTGTGCTGTATGACCACGTGGTATTCACAAATTAGGTCCCTGTTTGCAGAACGTATTCCACAGAAATTTGATGATATTCCAGATTCCATGATATTCCCATCAAAGTCTACCCAAAAGTGCCTGAACATTGGACATGGCTGGACATCGTACTCTCACGAGAGCAAGGCCCAAATCTGATTCTTCATCTGTGGTGTTCCAGCCCCGACCTGAAATTGCCTTCGCCCTTCCCCTCCAGTCCCCTCCAGCCCCGAATCAGTCCTTGCTCTGCATTTAAGAGGCCAAGGTAATACCTGTTTTGGAGTGCTTAGTTACAGCGATAGATCCGAGAGGCGCAGTCCAAACACATCCCGAAAGTTGGTGGATGTCCTTCCCTTCCCGGTGGTTCCAGAGCATCGTGGAAAGGCCGACCAAAGTCCAACCACCCGCATGGACCCAAGCATGCCGCAATTCTAGAGGGCTTCTAAGATCACCAGCCCAACATCGTCATCTCCAAGTGACAGCGGGGGGGTGCAACACGAAACGATGGTTTTTGAACTTGGGTGGGCCAAGGGATCTTGAAGGCGGTGTCTGTCGCATGACCCAACGTTCGGAAGCAACCCACCTTGTCAATTATGACTTTTCCAAATTCGTTATCGAACCAGAGCGACGGGGTTCCTATAGGAACATTCGTCATGGTTCCTACTATGTCCATATGCACCACAAGCATTGTGCCAACTGCAAGATTGTCACCTCTACCATGTGTAGGGCCTGGGGATGCTATCAATGTATGGCTATGTATGGCTTGTTTCATCACTCATCCTTGAAATCTTTGCCACTGTCCTTCCAAGTTTTATGGTCGCCTTTGAAGAAGTATTGGATCCTGAAGCAAAGGCGCGAGAGCTTGTTTTGTCCACGTCAAAGACCATGATCATGACCCCCTTGGGGAACGAACTGTTTCAGAACCAAACCGACCAACAGAGGTCTTAGGACGATGTCTTATGAAGGAATTCTTGTCTTCTTGCCCGGTCCATGCAAGGAGGCATGGACGTGAATTCGAGAATTCCGGCACCTCACCCTCAAGTGCGGAACGCCGTGTTGATGGAGGAAAAGGTACAAAACATGTCATGGCAGTCAAAATAGGGGCTTGAAGAGTATAGCGCAGTAGCTTTGACATGCGCTTGTGGCAGTACCTAAACAAGTCGCAGAATCGTCGCAGAGTTGAAGCGGCCGCAACATGCAATTGCGGGGTTTTGTCAGGCGCCAGCGGAGCCACACATTCCTAAGACTGTGGCCCGCATTGTGGACACACTGAACCAACGCACTGGCGATTGTTCCGCCAAACAAACATATGACTTGTCCCGCCACGGCCCGCCAATTCCAGCGCTGGATTTGTGAATCTGGCATGGTCTAGCAAGACTCTGCGGCACTGCGCTGAAGACCCGCGTCTAATTTGAGCTCGCACTGCGTTCACAAATAGATGGGCAACTGAGGTTGCATCCGATATGGTCAGTTGGCGGTGATACCAAGAAGAAGCTATCGAATTCTAGCGGGGCGTGCGGGGCCTATTGGGAAGAGTCGTCGAGGCCTAACACTGGCGGGATATCTTTTTATCCAGCGCACTCCAGCGCTCTGGCCGTGTATGTCTGATCTGACACTTCCCATCTTTTGCTTTGTGAGAGGGGGCCATGCTACACCTGCAGCTAGCCCCCAACATCCCCAACAACACGCTTTCCCCAGCTTCCGGCAGAGAGCGAAACACTGCGGGAACGACCGAAATGAGAATCGAAAGGTCAGCTTGGCCACGTGAGATCGCGCTGCCCTTGGCGTGACAAAAGCAAACAAAGCCCTCATGAAGCGCGCCCCTGGACACCCAGCACATCGACACCCAATCAAACAGCCACAGCACTCAGCTGGAGTTGTTGCGGGCGATGCCACCTTCCCCCCCCATGTCATCATCTCCGCCATGCTGGCCGAGGCCACTTATACACTTGGTCTATCTTGGTCGTGGGCCTTGCACGCCGCAAAGCTGGGTTGGAACCAACGAGTGCCCTGCTTGAAGTTCACTGTGGGAATTGCACTTGTAAACGCGCTGCTGCGGTTGTATTGGGTGTACGGACGCGTGGGCAACCTGCTCTTGATGGCTCAGCCAAGCACGGCCGTGGTGTGGGGCTGGCATGCGCGGCGGTGACAATGGGTATGAGTAGGGGTCTTTCATGGCACAGCTTACAAACAGTGCAAGTTGCAGTGCAAGTTGCAGTGTAACATAACATGTTAGTCATTTTGATTAACAAGGTTTCGTAATAATGATAGACTGATAGACTTTTGAAGTATCCTCTTTTCTTTGCATGGCTCCTTCGTAGGATATGGTTGCTAGAGCAGCTTTTGACCAATTGTTGGTTTAACACACATATAAAATTGGACAGATTTCATACTTTCACTGGTGCACCACGGTGCAAAAGAGCACCTCTCTTTCATCAACGTCATTTTCAATGGACCGGTCCTGCAAGCCGCATTTTCCATTGCAATGGTGCAGGAGCCAAACTGCAAAAACACCTAACTTAGTCTAACCTAATCTATGACATTCTATGACACTATCCCGACCTATCTACCTACAAATGAACAAGACACCGTAAAATCCTTGGTCGAGGCGGGATGTTGCTGATTCCAGCAGCATCGCATGATTTATAAGCCACTGATTAAGCTGTATTCGTCCAAAACCAGGGCAGGTGGCAAGATGGGCCATTTGACATCATCCAAGTTGCAGAAGCCTGCGCTTGCACCTTTCCCGGCGGACCTTCCGTGGCCGACCCTTGAGCTGCGGATCTGCTTCTTCTTCTCGCGGTTCATGATGGCAGAATTTGCATCTGTCTCCTACTGCGAGGAGACAAGAGGGCCATTGTTGGAGAATGACACACCAAACTCATTCATTCTGACCAAAAAGAGACAGCCACATTTTTGATGGATGAGAAAACTACTTTGAATGTCCTGCTGGCTGTACTTCTTCAAGGGGCCAAATACTAGTCCCACCCAATCATCCTTCTCAAATCCTATCCCTTCCCAATCGTTTTTGGCTCCCAAGATGTCCCCACGGCCTTGGATGCAACCAAAGGGAGAAGAGAAGAATAGGCAGCAGTTACAAGCATCCTTCTGGTAGCCGGGGAGAGATTCAAAGTTCACGTTCTCTGAGTCGTCATCTGAACATTTCAGCTCAGGACCCGTGTCACTACCTCAGCTTGCTGCAAGTGGTGTGCCGCAGTCTTCGTGGGTCCTGCCAGAACTACGAGACCCACAGCCAGAATCCTGAGTTCTACAGACTCCGAACTCGTGGGGCGGAGGGGAGGGGGGGCCACACAGTTCCTTCAGACTCCGTACTCGGAGCATCCCCACTGGCAACATAGACGCGACGAAACGGGCGATGTGTTGTCAGGGCGAAACGGGCGAAGCTTCACCACGTCGAGCTGCAAGCCAACAATGAGAAAGATCACACACCCAACGGAACATGTTTCACATGTGGCGCTGGTTCAGAACTGGTTCAGTTGGGAGGCCCACGAAAGAGAAATGACTCCAGCTGCTACCACAACTTCCCTTCCTGTTAGATTTGTCAGTACAGTCACTGTTTGTATGTAATGGAATAATTCTATTGCAAACAAACACGTTGATCAACAACCGTTCTAAAACCACCAAGGCCAGAAACTCATTTACAATGACTTGCAAGAACATCTCCATGTTATTCCATGTATCTCTTTGTCCTTTAAACATCTTCCCGATCCAAACGCACATACACATTCGGCTCCAAGATGCTAAGAGGATTGGTGCCCGTCCTTTCTTCCGAGCTATTCCTGGGTGTGGACCGAGGACTCCGTGGGAATCGGACCCTCCAATGGAATTCGTGGGAGTCTCCTAAGACGGGCGGCAAAAAATGACCAAAGGTTTCATTGTACTTGGTGATCTGGGCGCAACTGAAAACAATGGGACCTCTCAATGGTACTACTGTATGGCGATTTTTTTGTCCCCAGAAAGGGTGGACACCGACAGGATCGCCCCAAGACGACGAAACCGCAGACGTGACACACCGCGTCGAGGACGCCCGAAGAGGATGACGACGAGGCAGCCAGGTCCAGGCCGCCTTGCCGCGAATGGAGAAGCTGACGGAAAAAGCTGGAGAAAGAATGAGAAAGAACTGCATAAGGAGGGCAAAAGCAGAGTGCAAACAGGCCCGGCTGGGCATTTTTAGTGCCGACAGATGGACTGGTGATTGTAATCTTGATACCCGAAGTATGAACAAGGATGGTTTTTGCATGGTTTTGCTCAGCTGAGGGCCAGGGCACTTTGTCTGGTCAAGCCTGCTGGACCATAGCCAGGTTCAATTTGCTCCGAACTGCTTCTCATGGCTGACAGGTCTCAAACAATTCTTTGGGCCAATTCAATGCGAGGGATCACCCGGGTCTCTCAACAGCAACCAAGAAACATGCAATTCCTTTCATTCTGTGGCCCCGTATGATCTAAAAGTCCAACGAACTGCCATGCTCCACCTGAAATCAGGTAGTTCATTAGGTTTGCCCATACGGTGATGTGATATCATCCGGCCCACTACTTAGACCGTTTTGAGAAAGTGACAGTCTCCAACCTGTGGCACTTGTTTTGATGCTGCCACAACCGTCATACCGTTCAAACCACAAGGTTGATCACTCGCGACGCCACCGGGAACAAAAAGCGACTTGGTGACTTTGGGCAACGGAAAATGATGGAAGATGGAAGCAGCCGGCCAAACACACAAAGAAACTAAAAACTACATCAGCCCCTACCTGTTGATGCAAAACCTTTCAGTTGTTGTGAAGGCATTGTGATTTTAAGGGAGCCTCGAAGGTCTGGCTTGAGGATGAGCAATGCTTGTGGGTGACACGTGGTGACTCAACCTCCTCAGGACCACCACATCAATCCCGCAAACGCCCGCACAACTGCCACCAGAAGTCTACTGTATAGTCGTGAAAAAAGACATTACACAAGGTGAAAGGCACCCAGTTCCCCATTGTTCACATATAACTAATTGCCCCATATTGCCCCTTGCGGCGCTCTGCTCCAATTGTCTCGCCTCAACCTCTTCAACAAGTTGGGTTTGAACCACCTTGATAGGAAGGTGGAGTGCGTGGGCCTGACGCTTTCCTGATTCCATCCGGCAGTCGTCAATGATGTTGCTCTGGAGAATTGTGTTGGTCAATGGTACTTGCTTCGCTCTCCCCCCCAAAAGGAGGCGACATCTGTGCTGGAAAGCATCATGCCCGCAACAAAGAAAACACCGCACCTAGTGTGCGCGCTGTGCATTTCAGCATCAGCCCAAAAATCCAATATCTGGACGAAGTATCCACACTGTGACTGTGTATTTGAGTCCAAGCCTCATTGATGTCCACAATAACTGGCAAAAGGAACAATTGTATTCTTTGCTTAAGTTTGAATTGCAGTGCTTAAAATTTTGTGGCTGCCTGGCATGTCCACGTCCATGAAACTTGGACCTTCCCTCATCATCCTAACGAGGGGAGCCTCAAAAGGCCAGACTAAGAACACCCCGTAGATTTCCTCCAAAAAGTTAAGGTACAAACTTGAAACGGTCATGAAGCAGCAGTTTGTTGCAAATCTGATGTACAGTGGGAATTGCAACTCTCTGCTGCCACCAGCCATTTACCCAGCTCAATGCCAAAGGGCAACAGGCAACTACATTGCTATGCGCGCAAGGGATCGGAATCAATGCTCACGTGGCAGTTCAGTACCAGTGGCTCCTACGGTCCTACAGGCCAGTTATACTTATCTTCTTTGACCCAAAACATAAGAACACACCAGTGCGGGGAGCCCATTGACCAATGACGCATCATCATACGCACATGCAAAGATATTGACTACATCTGTCGAGTCGGTGGAGGCACTGTAGTACCGGTCAAAACCACATGACGAAACAGAACAACACATACTGCTGGGCGGTTTTGATGATCTCTGGCATCCAGCACCGCCATGCTTAGGTTGCTTACACCGTATCCAAATGGACCCTCGGTTGCAACAAACAACCTAACGTTTCTTCAACGACAAAAAAAACCCTCCATGACCGATGTGCCCCGCTCTGCGGTAGATGTGCGTTTCAGCATCATGTTAACCGCATACCTGGACAAAATATGTGCACCATATATTTGACAAACCTCATTGGTGTCCAAAATAGTTCGCCATGAAACTTGGACCTTCCTTCATCATCCTTTAGCACCCTTCTGCCAATCCAACCTTGATATTGGCCATCGGTGGTTTTTCCACGAATTGGAACCCCCATCCAGCCCACAGCACGAGTGGTAAGGCCTTTCCCATAAACCCTTCTTGAACTATTAGTCACTTGCGATCACTTGCGGCTGCTAGTGAAGCTCGTTCAATTCTCACCTCAAACAGCAGCAGGTGCGTGGATCTTGGCGAGAGCCAGTTCAAACACTTGGTCAGCCCGGATAGGGGCAAAGAACCGAAGCGGCCATGAACACAAGCTTGTTGCAGTTATGCTGTGCAGTGGCAAGTGCAGTTCTCTGCCAAGGAAAATGTATGCCATCAACCACTTGCGCAGCTGGACGCTAAAGGGCAACAGTGGCAACAGGCAAATACATATGCCCGGGCTGTTCTCACAACGAATTACGTCAGTGCTCACCACGTTGCAACTCGTCTAATGTTGGAGGATCCGGGCGATGTTGAAAATTCCATAGCTGATCATCCCCTGCCGTGCTCCCTGCAAGGGATCGTTTGCCCACAGTTGTTAGGGTTCCCAACCTTCTTGGGCCGTTAGACTGGGTGCCAATGCTTTGAGGGAGGCGCCTGCTAGGGTTTCATGATTGCAAAGGATTCTGAACCATGGCCCCTTCAATAGTTGCGATTCCAACAATAGGACCGGATAACCCCACATTATTTTTGTTTAGCGATCGCTCGATGAATAATCTTTAAACTTTGACCAGTAACCATATGACATGGACACGAAAAGAAATTGCAGGCAGAAATTGTTTGTTGATATACCTCGCAGAGCAACATGAAGTCTAAAAAATAAAAACGGTAGAACGCTGAAGCGGTGAGCGTCTGGAAGATATCCTTACCTACAGACATGCAGACAGACATACACACACATACATACATACACATATATATATATACAGTAAAGGTACCTTTTTTTGAACATACATGCATACAAACAGACAAACAAATGTACGCATGTACGTCGCCAGACTTCCGCTGACCTCTATGGATCTGGTCCAAGTGCTGCTCTTGCCACACAAATGGAGCCTGAGGTGCTCCAAGTGCTGCACCTGCCACGTAAAACTCAGCGGGGCCAATGCGTCCCCCGTCGTCGCCAGACTTCCGCTGACCTCTATGGAGCTGCTCCAAGTGCTGCACTTGGCACGCAAACCGACTTGGAGTTGTTAACGGGTTTGTCGTTTTCTTTATCTCTGGCTTGGTTGTCTCTTTTGGTGCTACTGGTTCCTTGCAAGTTGCTTAGTTTGCCTTGAGGTGGTTGTTTCTGAGGCCTCTGGGTGACACCTTAGTCACGGTCTAGTCTGTCTTTTTTTTCACGCCTCCCGTGGGAACGACAATAATAAGTAAGTGTGGCAATTCGTGCTGGCAGCCATGTGGACTAAAACGGCTCGCCCAATTCTGACTGTAGACATGTGGCCTCTTAGTTTGTTTGGAGAAATCTGTCACAGACCCTGCAATGAGATGTAACGGACAGTCCACGGATTGTCAGAGTCTAAGGACAGTCTAAGGATTGTCGGAATCCAAGGGCAGTCCAAGGATTGTCAGGTTCTGCATCGGCCGACTACTGACACTGACTGACGCCTGTCGCGCAAAGAAAATTCGGCAGAATCAATTGCGGACCAGCAATTTTTGAATTGATTTTTAGAAGTCACGCCATCGGCGAGCCTCACTTTCTCTGTTTGAGGCGACGCAGCCCAAGCATCATGGCAGCCACCATTCAGCACGGAATTCCAGGGAGGGTGTGCGACCATGGCTTCACTGGCAATGGTGGTCCAATCAGAACCCGTCACACAGGTGCCATGAATATATGCAGTGGGAATGCGCGAAGAGTGAGATGGCACTTAGCCCGCTCCCGGCGTGGATTTTTTGCCGCTTGAAATAACAAAGAAAAATCACGCGTGTCCTTGACGGGCCTAAGAAATTAATGAAAAAGAAGTGATTGGCGACACCTTGCTCCTGCAAATCATTGCACCTTGCAGCCGCTTCGGCAACACTCGTCAGTCGGGTTTTGCTATTATTTGAAACGGTCACCGCTTGGCGGCCAGTGGAGACTTCAAAGCCGGCTTCCGCTGCCCTGACGAAGAAGCATGCGCGCGGATTTGAAATGTGCCTAATCTCCATGTCAATGACAACTCTTAACTTTGAATTTGTGTGTAGATTGACAGTCGTAGGACGTTGCCGCCGAAGCCCTATTTCAGTCTCAGTCAGGGTCCAAACAATTCGTGCCAGTATCATGCAGGATGTTGCGTGTTTTAATCAGTCAACGCAGGTCTGAGATATAGAAATTACAACAGGGAAACCAATTCCTGGACAGACAGACATGATGAGCAGTGACCCTCAGCTCTGGTTTGCGCTATGGCTTTCCCCAATTTGGTGCCTGGAGAACTTGTAAAGCAGCACTTCGGGCGCTGTAAGAAAGACAGGTCAAACTGTGCTTTGCGTGAAGCTTGGGGGGTATACCGCAATCCGTGGCTATGGGCCACCTTGTGAAAGGGGACGCCAAGCGTGGTTGCGAGGCTTGCGCTCGGGCAGGGTTGACAGGTCCATGGGCCAGTTTTTGCCAAGATGTTTCACTAATTAAAAACCGACTCTCAATAGACATGAGAACTCGGACGGCCACGAGACAGCTTTGACCAAACGCCTCGCGCCCATCAAAGAAATTGACGAGGCCTAAACTGCCATGGTTGAGGGTGGTTCGGCAAGGCGGCGGCGCCTCTGATCGCAAGACCAAGATCAGATATGCTTTGTCAGAAGCAGTAAGCCGATGTTATCGCGAGTTGCTTTCAGAAGCTCGGGTTATCAGTCTCATGAGGGACGGGCGGAAGGGCAATCTCTCGGTCAGATTTCAGGCCATGGTGCCTGACACTGACCTGACTTCAATTAAAGGCACGCTGGGCGCGCAGAAGTTGGCTGGATCAGCAGAGAGCACACGGGGGAATTTATCAAGTGAACACGACGCAAGTCACACTTGTTATCAGCCAGCTGTCAAAGTCAGCCAGGCTGTGGAAGAGACCGTTTACAATGTCTGACGTCCTTCAGTCACTGATGGATGAATGGTGCCATCAGCGAGAAAGTTTTGCTCAGAAAGTCTTACGCCCGCCACTCTTCTCACAAGGTCTGCGCAACGATGGCTGTCAATGAGGGACATGCCTTGGACAAAGCACTTGGCGACGCGATGTGCTGGCCACAGTTCTCCAGAAGGCGTAGTCAGCTGCAAACTTGGCCCAGTTGAAAGGCGAGTGCTGGCGAAAAGCTGAGGAGCGACAGACTCTTGAGACGGCCCTGGCCTAGGGGCGCCAAACCTTTAGTAGACTTGGACAGAGCAAGCAAATGAAATGGAAAAACTAATGCTTTCAGATTCCTGATCTAAGGGTACTGGGTATTGGAAAGGGCTTGACGTCGCAATGGCTTCACGTCGCGCGGCTTACCCGCATCTAGACCGGGCTGGAATCTGCGGAAGACCGAGTAAGCTTACTGGGTAACCCCCAGTGTCCTTACCCGACTCTGGCCTGGCCCAAAACCGAATAGGAGTAGTGGGGAATCGTTTTGCTGTGCGTTTGGTCGTGTTGTGTGTGTGGGGGTTGCTCGGTTTCTTTCTTGCGAGCGCCTACACAGTGATTGCCTGCGTTGGTCGACTGGGCACATGGTCGCTGCTGCTGCGCCAAGCACAGTCCCTGCCTGGCGGCTCAACACCCCAGTAATTACTACAATCGTGAGATGACAATTAGGGGAAAAGAGGCTAAGCGAGACACACAGCTCAGGAAAGCACTTGCGAATGAAGAGGGCAAGAATTCGGCCGCGGCCATCGCAGCAAATTTAACACCAAAGCCGAAGGGCGCCGCCACTAAGGAGGAGAAAGGACCAGCTCACTCACACGCCACAGAATCTACAGCAGATATCGCCGGAAGAGATCGTCCACAGCACCCTGTCAGCGCGCAAGCCATCAGGGGGGCAAGTTGATAATTAGTCTATAGTAATAAGTCTTGTGTCTGAAAATAACCAGTGATTTTCTATTTTTGTAGTTTTTCATATTCAAATCAAATGCATCTCACTGGCAGGCAGAAGGGCGAGATGAAGAGCGAGGCATGGGACGCCTGAAGAGTGAAGCGCCGCGCGATTCTCTTGAGTATCCCTGTCTGCGAGAAAAGAAGACGACAACACCTCGGTCCAAGCGTTCAATCGCAGACGGTCCACCCAACAGGACCATGAGTCCCTTTCCCGCACTGCCATGCAGACAGCGCTAGAAATCAGTCAGTTTCAGCTCGTTGTTGAGTCGCTGTCTGCAAGCAAGACCAAGCTGCAGCCGGCAGACCTGGCCAAGCACTTCGCGGAACTTGGGCTGCAATCAGTGTCTGGCTGCTGAAAGGACAATGACAATGATGGAAAGTTGACCGCCAACTTGATCTCTCAAGCGCTTGCGGTCAAGAAGCGGACCCTCTCCTCGCCACGGTGTGTTGCAGTTCTCTTGGACATGATGGAAGCCCAGTTTGGCTCTCAAAGTCCACGCAATGTCTGCAAAGCCGAGCACAAGTCAGTGCAGGGGGTGGATCATGGAATGCTTGGCTGACGCATTGAATCATGAGCTCCTTCAGCTCGGTGAAATTACTAAAACTCCTTGCAGGGAGAGAAGCACAGCCGCGGCTTGATTGCGCTGTTTGAGCTGCAGAAAAAGGCCGTCGTCAATTCAATCGTTACGTGTTTTTAAGACTGTCTATATAAGTTTATTAGACTTGAAACGTGAAACCTTTTGAATCAAATGGGGCCTATTGCCGTGGCGGACAGGTGCGCGGCCACTCTTTTGACATTCTGCTTCCAGAGTCGGGCGCGGCGGAATCAGACCGGCTTTTTTTGAAGGAGAAGACCACCAGCCACGATGTCTACCGCGCCAATTCCGGAGACGGTAACTACACTTGGATGGCTCGGTTGAAGAAGTCTGGCATTGAGTGCTTTCAACTGCTATAGAGGCTTGGGGTTGTTCTTTTCCATTCGTCGTCGTTCTCTGAACTTATTTAATTTCGTTGCCGTCGAACCTGCCAGGCACTCATCTTCGGAAAGACATTTGACAACACTTTGAGAAGTGGCCGCAAAGTGGAGGTCAACCAGAGCAGGCGCTTGAACACGACAAGGTCAAGGAGGAGTGGGACAACTTTTGGGCAACGAACAAGCTGAGCGCAAGGCAGCGATGGAGATTGCCGGCAAGCGAAGCCCAAGACGGCCAGGAGGGCGACAGCGACGCTGATGGCAGTTCGGAAACCACCCAGTCAGCACTCAGAGTGCTAGCCAGCCTTCTGGAAATTTGTTGCCAATCAGACTGTGAGAACCTATGTCCGGTTCCATCAAGAAGCAAAAACCCTGGACGGTGTCATCTCATGCGTGAGTCAGGCGCTGAAAGACTACAACGCCATTTTGACTGTGGATTCAGACCTGGACCTTTTCGGCGAAAGCCTGGGGCCTGGCCAACCGGAATTCCTCCGAACAACGTTTATCCCGAGATTCAATTCAATGCAATGTCTACAGACTGAGGATGTCTGCCAGTGGGCTCAAGCCGAATTTGACTAACATGGCAGAATTGCAGACTTTAAACATAATTCTAATTTCAGGAGCGGCGCCGGCGAGGAAAAGCATGTTTGAGTGCCAGTGTGGTCCATATTTTTGGATTAAACATTCATAGCAGCAGAAGCAACAGGCAGTCTAGGAGCTATAGCAACCTGTCTAAGACTAGGAACAAGTGGCAACCCAAAAGCCAATGCTGACCGTTGAACGCTGGAAAGAACTGGAAGGTGAATGACAGCGGTGAAGGGGCCCAAGCAACCTGTCCAGGATCCAGTCAGTGGCAACTAGAAACTGAGAAACCCCAAAGAACGCCAAGTCGAGCGTCAGGTGCTGCAAGTGCTGCACCTGCCACGTAAAACGCAGCAGCGCCAATGCGTCCCCCGTCGTCGCCACTTCCGCTGACCGTTATGGAGGTGCTCCAAGTGCCGCCCGTGGCAAAACTCAGCAGCGCCAATGCATCCCCCGTCGTTGCCAGACTTCCGCTGACCTCTATATGGAGCTGCTCCAAGTGCTGCACCTGTGGCTGACCTCTATGGAGGTCCTCCAAATGGTGCACCTGCCACGCAAATCGAGCCTGAGGCGCTCCGAGTGCTGCACCTGCCACGTGAAACTCAGCGGTGCCAATGCGTCCCTGGTCGTCGCCAGACTTCCGCTGACGTCTATGGAGATCCTCCAAGCGCTGCACCTGCCACTGATGTGGTGAGGTCAGGATTGATGTGGTGAGAGTTGCTGGTGAAAGTGATGTGGTGAGAGTTGAGAATTGATGTGGTGAGAGTTGGTGTGGTGAGTGGCCTTGGACTTGCTGTCTGGGTGCGCTGGGCGGTGCGGTGGCTGGTAGAGCGGTAGGGCCACTTCGAAGACAGGCGGAAAACACCCATCGCTGCTCGTGCACGGCCCTTAGGATCGGCATCCTTGCCAGGTGGCTTGCTGTAGTCTGCTGTAGTGCCACGCAGCATCTTGGCGAGATCAGCGTAGCGCATAGGCCCGGCCTCATCGAACTCTTCACGAGGTCAAAGGTCTGTTCAACAGGCCCTCGCCTTGGTTGGAGTCCAAGTGGACATAGCCAGGGTCAGCCCAGCCAACCCAAGCATCATCAACGTCGCCATCCTTGAAGTAGGCCTCGTCCTGGTTCTCATCGACATCAGGGAGGTAGTCACCAACCTCATCAACATAGCAGCCGCGGCTGCCCTTGCAGTCCTGGCCAAAGATTTAAAGATGGCGAAGAGAGCTTCTTGGACCTCGCCGTGCTCCAGGGACTTTGCTTGGGTGCATCTGCCTTTGCTCGCAAATCACGTGTGACTTCGCAAGAAGAAGGTGCCAGCCTTGCACCGAAGAAGGCGGAGCCACGCCATGATGGCGATGCGGGGACGACATCCGTTGTGGCTGGTCACGAGCTGCAGCAGCGTTTGGGCAGAGTGCCGAGAAGTCCTGCCATTGTACTGGCAGGACTTGTCCAGAAGCGTCGCCAGGGAGCCCATAGCGCCGGTCTCATCGGCCGTAGTCCTCAATGATCCTCCATGCAACACCTTGCAGACTTCCAAGGATGCTGAGAATGGCCTCTTCTGGAATGCCCTTCTAGTGTGAGTTGATTTGGGTGCGCCCCTGTTAAAAGAGCGGAATGAAGTTGTCCTCTGACCCTGTCTACTTCGGTCGTCTTGTCTCCTTTTGAATAGGTAGCCATTGGGCACCAGGTCCATAGTCAAGAGGTGCCAGGCCCGAAGTTGCATCGTTGGAGGCGACGATGTAGGTTGGATGTAGCGAAGTGAGGAGAAGCTGTAGTGGCTCTGGAGCTTGTCCGTTCCGCTACCAATATCTACCCATGTACCTTCACGGCGGTCTGCGAAGTGGGTCGGGGCTCACAAAGAAAGAGGGGTCTCGCACCCCTTTTCAACCATGGCTTCAGGGTCGTTTACCTCCCAACCTGTAAGGGGCGGCTCGTGCCAACAAGATATCAGCAAAAATACTCATGCCGCATGTCAATGGCATGAGTGGCATCAGTGAAACTATGTGAAACTGACAAGCACCAGCATGTATTTCTATATATTGCATACACAACAGCTAATATAAGATTATATATATATATATGTATATGCTCAAGCTACCACCATTTCATTTTGACATCCAATTCGAGATGCTCGTGGTTGTTGGATTTCTTCAGCTGCCTCCATGGCCCTACTAACCACATGAATTGAGACATGCTTTGATAAGTTAGTTGTTAGCAGCTGACTTCATGCAAAATGCAAAGCTGTGAGCACCTCTGCTGGACTGTTCTGACCAAGGAAAGGTCATCATCCAAGCATGCAGCCTGACGAATTGCATCTATTGAATCTATTGTCCGATCATCGAAACCCACTTATGAAATCCAATAGAAACAGCTTGCTGAACAGTCGCTTTGAACGGCAAAACTGTGGTTTGCTTCTTGCACACGCCCTCCCCAAATGATTCCAAGCACACTTGCTCAACCTCAACGGGCTTCGACCACCTGGACGGGGAGGTCGGGCAAGGGATGATGCTTTTTAGATTCTAAACTGTGCTTTGCGTGGGCTGGGTTGACAAATCATAGTGGATTGTGGTCAAAGGCAAGGCCTCAAATGTGTCTGTGTACATCTTATGGCCTGTGTCCACCGTGAGCGGTTGGAAAAACGGAGTGGAGAAGCATTACACCATCACAAACTCCCCTGCAAAGATCGGCAAGGTATCTACTACGGCCCGAGGACAAAAGTTTGCTTGGGCCTTCGAACAGTCCTCCGAAACCCAGCGACTGTATCACGCCAGGTTGTGCGAGGCTGCCTTAAATTTCCATTTCAGTGACTTCACTGCAAGTTCAAGGACTCGTCATCCTCTCTACCCAGGGGCTGCTCAACATGAGAACACGTGCTAAAGGTTGAGTTGCGGAATCAATCATCATCTGCATCCAACCAACTAAAAAGAAACATGAATCACTACAACAACCCCGGATAGCTCATTCATGCAGTTCTCACCACAAATCTCACGGTTGTCAACGCACGAGGCCTCCGAAAGGCCAGGCAAATCACTTCACATCACTTTCAAAGAGTTCTGGCGCTGGATATGGCCACGAACCAAATCAACTCGTCATGATACAAGCGGTATTTGATGCGTTTTGTGTTCTGAATTGCCATATGCGCCATGTACCTTTTGGTCCATTCACATAGCTAGACTGCTAGACGCGCTGTGAGCGGCGATCGGCTTTACGGGGTGACTCACACAGAGAACCGTATAGATGCTCGACACATCGCAGCTCCATCAGCGGGCACAACTCTCACACCGCGCCTGCGAAGATGCTCCTTGGAGGTCCCCAACAAAAAAGAAGCTGGACAGGTCGACGGTCCGTTGCGCGCCCTTCGCATGAACGTTCGAATTCATCCAATGATCGAGCCTGTCCACCACCAAACCTCTGGAGTCCCAGTCCACCGAACCTCGCGAGTTCGTTGATCATCCGAATCTCCCTCCAATGTGCGTGATTTAGCGACCCCCACTATCCCCCGCTGCCAAAAGGTCGAGCATCGGTGAGAAAGTTTTGTGCGATCGTGCGGGTGTAGGTGTTCTTCTGAGCTTCCACTTGCAAAGCGTCGCGGGCCTTCGAAGGTCCTCACCAAGTCATCCGGATCCCAACTCTGGCCCTCCCGGCCGTTTCACGTCGCGAACGTTTCGGGACGGCAAGGTGGTCCCGGCCTGGAAGTCCTTGCTCAACGGTCACGAGACTTACAAGAAGCCTCGGCTCCCAGCGTTTTGGTTGTGGATGCACTGTCAGGCCCAAGCCATGGGCGAAATTATGCGAAATTACATCAACCCTCCTTGGCCGTCCATGACCCCTCTGACCATTTTTCTAAGAGTACGCCTGAGGACAATCAAGTCTCAGAAGTCCTCGTGGTGTATATATTATATACTGTCTATATACATATACTATAACATTGTATTACACGGTCACAACATGTCACATATATGTTGAGTCAGCTGTACGTCGCCGAGGGCTTCTGTAATACCCTGCACGTTGGTCTTCCCCTCTTCCGCCGAAATGTTCCAAGGCTGCATGTTCAAAACACCTTCTGGAGAAGTCACCCACTTCCAAGAGTTGCGGTCGAGGTTCTTCTTAGATTTCTGAATGGCGCGCGGCCCTTTGGAGACCCTGTTAACAGCACTAGCATAGCTAGCTCAATTTACAGCCCAGCCGTTTTTCCAGTCTGATTGCCTGCAATTCTGCAGGAACATGGCTCCTACTTGTAGCGGAATTTCTCACACCTAGTGTGAAGGGTTCCCACACAACATGGAGAGAGTCATGGTGTTACGAAATGGCCGAATCCCCATCGTTCCTTTTTCCGAATCAAGCCACCGAAGTCGACGCTTGCACCTCTCGCGGCGGACCTTGCGCGGGCGTGAAAGGTAAAGGCCGTCCTCCAGCTGCTCTGGCTCATGGTGACAATAATTGCAACCTGCTCCTGTTGTGGAGAGCATTCTGAGATCCACAAGCAAATTTGTTGATTCCAAGTGGAACAGCAACGACGTTCAACAAGTGGTCGGATTTGAACAGGCATCACAAATTCCAGTGTGTTGTTTCTTGTTCCCTTTCATCGAGGGATGAGTTGCACTTGACGGATTCCTTCTTTTGATATACACTTCGCCATACGTTCCATTTGCACTCCTCTCCCACGAATGTCCTTGTCTGCAACCGAAGGGGGTGCAAAAGAACAGGCAGCAGTTGCATGGATCCTTCTTGTAACCTGGAAGCTGCTCAAAGTTCACCTGGTCTTCCGACTGGTCCTTGCACTTCCCCGAGGCTCGCGGAACGGGCGTCTTCGCACCGCAGCCTCGTCTCGGCCGCAGGGTGGCTGAGACAGTGCGCAGGGGACAAGGGGACAAACATTCTCGGTGGGCGGGTTTGTCACAGTGATGTCACAGCACACTCCCAGATCTTGCAGGGAAAGCTGAGAAACACGAACAAAAATATGGGTGCTTTAAATTGCCTGGGTCCTGGGTGTGTTCCACAGAAAAGGTGTGACATGGTGGAGAAACCGCTCTTGCGGCCCTGGAAGAGCCGAAGCCCTAGCCGAGGTGCTGAGTTTGGAGCGTCGAAGGGGGCACAGGAAAAGAAAGGGTGAAGGAAGAGGAGAAGAAGAAGGACGCAAAACAAATCAGCGCAACGGTCCATACTGTTTCGAGTGCGGATTGTGACATGGAGTGACTCCAAAGTGTTGCACACTTTGCAAACCCATGCCAGTCCCAACAGGGAACTTCAAGGAACAAGGACATGAATCCAATGAACGATTTCGATCAATACCCTGCCTTGGTTTCCCAACACGTTATGTCCATCCCTTGGCATTTTCGCTCAGTCCCGTGGCTTGGGTGAATGCGCCAGGCAAATCGCTTTCCGAGTTTATGCGTTCTCCTCCTGCAATTTTTCTGATCGAACTTCATGCATTGCTGGCCCTGCTGGCCCTGATGGCACTGGCACGAAAGGGCAAAGCTGAGGCCATCGCTGATTTGTGACACAACCTGCGCTATGAGGAATGGATTGGCTCATGATGTTTTGGAAGAACTGGCAGCCGAAGATCCTGAGAATCAAAGAACCTACCGGGTGAAGCTGCTCCTGGAGGACAAGTCCCACTTCATGCATCATGAAGGTGCTCCACCGGCGGCCAAGCTGGCTGACAAACCAATCAAGTTCAACAAAGGCTGGATTGAGGTCTTTCGGCAGCTTACCCAAACGAAGTCCGAGTCAGGCGGGTCATGTCTGGGAGATTTGCAAGAATGGGACCCGCTGCCAGCTATGCCATAAGAATCAAAGCCTGCTTGTTGCATAAGGCATAAAGAGATTCACAGGAAAATACATGAGCGGTGTGCGGGCAGGCCTGGTGATGAGATGATTGCAACATGCCTGGCAGCTTGGACACAGCCATGTCAAATGCAGCCGCTGCTGATTGAAGCTGCAACCAGGCCATCAAAGCAGAGCCTTGCCACTATAGGCCGTTTGTGGTGACTGAGGCCTTCAAATGGCAACTCACGATGTCAGAAGCACACGCCCAGTGCAGAGGGCAGGAGGTTGGCATGACTGGCGGTCGTTTGCAACCCGCCTTCGTCCCAAAAGAAGCTGAGCTTCTGGACTTCGAGCAGTCCATGAGTGACTGATGCCACTTTTGGCCAATGGGCCGTGGCTCGTGAAGCATATTTAATATATCTCTACATATATATATATATATCTGTGTGTGTGTTTTTGCTCCCCGTGGTGCTGGATATGCTGGGCACCCTGGGGCCCATCGACAGCATCATAGAAAAGAACCGAGGAACAAAAAAGAGGGAGAGGTTGCTCCGCAGCTCCGTTGATTGCAAAGTTGGCCCTGGTGGTCAGTGATCCAGACCTTCCAGGCGGAATACTCCAGTCACTGGTGGATGTGTAGGTAGATGACATCAGTGTTGACTTTGTGGGCACCGAAGCTCCAAAGGTGGCTGCGGAAGCTCTGAGTGCATACTCCAGATTGGAGTGGCTACTTGAGAGAGCTGGCTTGGATGTCAGTATGAACAAGACGGGCTACCGTGCATCGTCTGCTGAAGTGCGCACATGTCTCCTTCAAAGGAGAACAAATGATCACCAGTTGAAGATCTGAAGGATCTTGGCTTGGACAGCAGTGGAGCTCGACGCCGAAGAGTTGGGCCTGTCAAGAAGCGCATTCAAAAAGGCAAAAAGCGCTTTAGCAAAATGCTCAAGCTCAAGCTTGCCAGCCGGCCGATCAAGGCCCGTCTGTGGAGGAGGTCAGTGCACAGTGCAGTTGCATATGAGGCCCAAGGTCTGGCGCCCCAAAGGCTCAAGCAGTTAAGATTGCAACTGGCAAGGTGTGCAGGGCTGCAAAATCGATATCTTTGTACACCCTCTACGACCAGCACGATGACTTGGTTGATCAGCCATTGAGCGCCAGTTGCATGCCTTTCACAAGCTCGTGGACGCTTGGCCGGGCGGGCAGTTGCATGAGCTACAACAGGCATGGGCAGGCTGCCACCTGGAGGAGGTTTGACCTTGCAGTGCATCACTGGCAGGTTGTGGCCAGACCGATGGCTGCTCTTCAGGCCTATTTCAAGGACCTGGGATGCCAGTGCCAGGACCTCTTTGAATGAATCCGGCCGAGCAATCAGGGGCTTCCCCCGGCTGTCCTTCACATCGATCATGTTTGGCCTGTTGTGTCCAAAGCTTTGAAGAGGGAGATGCGCCTTCAGCGTGGACGGGATCCGGCCGCAGCTTTTCTGTGAGGAGATGTGTGGTCCTTGTACAAGAAATTGCGAAGACATTGACAAGTGGTGAACAGACAGCCTTGAAGGCTTGGATGCAAGGATCCCTTCGAGCTCGTGCCCAAGGGCACCAGGTTAGCTGCCTACTTTGCTCTGAGCCATTGACAGCTGTGCACATGATCTGGGGATGCAAATTCTTCGATGGGTAGACTACCCCAGGAATCCGAGCTAGGAGAGAAGCGTGCTGCTGAAGAATGTCCCCATTACATTCTTGGGGAAGTTTTGGAAGCTGACCCAAAGAACATGCGCATCTACAGGTGCGATCAAGCGTATGAAGATGCTCCTTGAGGATAAAAAAAGCCACCTCATGCACCACAATAACGCCCCTCCGACAGTGAAGCTTGTCAGTGGGGCTCAGCATGGAGGCAAAGCACAAGTTGATGTGTTCAGGCAGCTCACCCAGCACTCAGAAGCCG
Source organism: Durusdinium trenchii (assembly GCA_963970005.1). Classification (NCBI taxonomy): domain Eukaryota; class Dinophyceae; order Suessiales; family Symbiodiniaceae; genus Durusdinium; species Durusdinium trenchii. The sequence goes on along the minus strand of CAXAMN010025472.1, from coordinate 2,045,408 downwards.
GTCATGAATGGGAGTTCCATCAGAATGGGGTCAGGTGCAGGTTGTGCTTCATGAGGATCAAGGTCGGTTCGACCCATGGGGAACTCTCCACCAACGCTTCAGCCAGTCCCGGCATGCCTGATGTCACCTTGAAGGGACTCTTGGATGAAATGGTCAGCAGCACCCAGACCAATGCAAAAGCCTTGGGCATAGCTACATCAAGTGCAATCGATGTTGGCTGAACATGTCCGATGCAGCGAAGCGCTAAGTGGGATGCAGAAGGAAGCTTGTCGGTTTGGGCCCTTTGAACCGGGCCAGGACTTCAAAGCTTCACCTTTCCCATCAGCAGCTTGTGCGACGAGGAGAGCATTTGGAGTGCACCAAATGCAAGAAGCATACAACCATGGGAGAGGGCAAGCGCCTTGCAAGGTTGGGTGTAGTGTGTAACCCTCCGTCTGCTCAGCGGAAGTTGCATTTTGGCACATCTAGCAGTGCTTAAGGACAGTTGGCCACTATTGGCCAAGACGGTTGTGGGTTGCGGTTGAAGCGATGAGAAAAGGACCGAGCAAACAATAAGAGGGAGAGAGAGAGGGAGAGAGAGGGAGACTGGATGACAAAAGTGATTCCAGCAAATCTTCAACTGCTGACGTTTTGTCCTTCTTTGACTGCTGCTTTGCAACCACGATCCATGTCCACTTCCATGTCCCTATTCAAGTACATTTCTGGAAACCACCTCTCCCATTGGCAACAGCAGGCGGTGATAAAGGTTCTCCTACCTGCAGGCAACCCGAAGTGTCATGAACGTGGCCAGGTGGAAGTATGTCCTCGCTTCAGAACTTAAACAAGGTCGACACATGGATACACCATGATACAACATTTCGGGAGTCTAGCCAGGCGGCTGCTCGCGGTCGCAGCGTTTACATCCTGTTCGAGCTCACTCCTGGGTCGGTGCAGCCAAGACAGAACACTGCGAGCGACAGTGGCACGCAACCATGTTATTTGGTGGTCAGTTGCCAAAATGTCGATGTAGGGAGTGTCTGACATGATGATTCGAACGTTTTCATGATGTTTTTGTTGTCCGTGTGGCTTGTATTAGTTTTTGGCGCTAATGTCGTCGTTGTTGAGCACCACATGCATGTTGAGATTCCACAACCACTCACCTACTACTGTGATATCCTTTTTGATCTTTTTTTTTGGGGGGGGAGGGCCCAAAGCTCATAGTTTCACTCTGTGCAACCGTAAACCACCCGATTGAAGTTCCCTATGGTCAAATGATGTCAAATAAGGGTCAATTCCATGGTCTCCCTAGCTTTCTTGTGCCTCGTTGGTTTTGTGCCACTTGGCCTAGCCAAGGATCTCGGAGTCTTGACTGCCTTGGCCCAGTGCCACGTGTCGCACCACATCGAAGTCCGAAGACGATGCGGTTGGACTGCCTTCAGGGCGAAGGCGGACTGAGGACGGTTCCCCGAAATGATCGCAAAATCATGGATTCGTCCATCTACTCTGCAGGGGATTCTTTTCTAAACAAAAGAACGTGGATGACCATCACTTCGTACAAACTGGAAACCCATAAAAGGACCATCTTTCCGACTACCCCCCGCAAAACCGCTTGCCAATCGTTTCTGCCACTGCCACCCACTCCGCTTGAAAGCCGACTGTTGTGTAAACCCGGGAATTCCCTATAGATGGAAGTGAACGAGCAATGCTCATCTGTGACATCTGTAAGTTCGGCGGAGGCGCCCATGCGTTCCTGGTTGGCCCGAAGAGTGGCCTGGTCTTCAAGGCTTCGCACCATTGACCCGGCATGAATGACCCACCCCGCAAGGCCCGAAGGTTCTAATGGTCCAATGTTCCATAAAAAGCAAGCCCACTCCACTCATTCATACTGATCCATATTCATTACATTCATTCTTATTACCCTGATCCCATCGGATTTCTAGCATCTTTCATGGATCACTTCTTGTTCCATGGTGGGAATCCCATTTCAGCTTTGAACGTGAACCCCTTCCGACATTCCATGACATGACTGTGCACCATTCCTGATTGCACGCCTGGTCGAAGGCGACCCTCCAACCCAGCACCATGGCAAACCCCTCGGCCCATCAACATGGTCACCGGAGTCCTATGGATTCCGCGAGCACACGCTCATCATCCACGGCAGGTCGGGCGACATGAACATCCAAGTTCACGCTGTCGGAGAGGCCGGTCCGGCAGGTGTAGGATCTGGGGGCTGAAGTGTGGGGCATTGCCGCGGAGAACCGGAGAAGTGCTTTGAACGCTATGGTCCTTCAATAAGGTTCTCCGCTTCCATGTCGTCTGGAATGTAGAACATTGTATATAGATAGTATACCAAATGGATTTTCGTTATATGGAAAGAACATGAAAGAACATTCCTGCCTCGGTGCGAATCGTGTCATGCCTGCTCACATGCCGCATCACACCCAGAAGGCAAGGCCAGTTTTTTCCAAGCTGTCGCGAAAATCAAGCACGCGTTTGGAAAGAGCGCAGATTCGTCCACGCTTGATTATGCAATCCTATAAACAGTATACAGATCGATCAAGACACATCATCTTGCAGACCCAGGCTAAATTCGCGCTGCTTGGCCAAAGCTGATTGTTTAGTTTGCTAGCCCACTCTTGCCCAACAAACACCTCGTATGCAACCCTTTGTCTATCTATCCAGGTTGGCTTGGACCACCCCTGTTCAGCCCTCTCAAGTACCAGGATGGCCTTGAAACTGCAAGTTCGAGAGTTCTTTGCCCTCTCGTTTCTACCTGGGTGACTCCTGCCCTACCCTTAAGCAACAGCTGCCTTACGGTAAACCATTCTGAGACACCCCTCTACATCCACCAGCTTCCGATGAACTCAACACCAAAATCAGCGACCCAAGTAGTTCGTCCTTGCAGTTCCAGTTCTCACCGTGCGTTTCCCAGTGCTCGACGCACTGTGCTCATTGCACTGTGCTACACTGGCGAGAGCAAAGGGCCCGCTGCCACTTCAAGCAGTTCGTCAACTCGGACGTTTGCCCAGGCGACGGAATGAAATCAGTGGGAGCCCCCGAAAGGCCAGCCCGACCAAATCACTTGGCCCGTCAGTGTTCTGAACGGTTTTGGGTGTGTGTGGATCCCGCAGTGGGGTCGGCGTCGGGGGGGTATCACTTTTTAGATCTTTTTGGGACAACAGGGGACGCTGTCGCACAGGTCAAAAAGCTATGAAATTTCGACCTTGGATTTTTTGTTATTGCACCTTGAGGATCATGCGATGGATTTCCTGCTGGGTTCATCTGACAGTCACAATGGAAGGTTCCCTGGAGGGAAACATTGGTAGTTGTCTCATAGCACAGTGTGTGTTTCCAGGGCCACCAGGGTAGGAGGCAAATGCATTCATGGTTTTCTCAGCCACGCGAACATACTTTAATTACACATGTTCACGCATGTTGAATCTTTGCAACGCTTGCCGATGATGAGGTGTATGTTTTGGACGGGCAAACTGCTTGGAGTTCTGTTGTGGTCGTTTTTGGACATGTGCAACAAACAGTTCAATCTCAAAACCGTACGTTTTGCAATGAAAACACAAATTGCTGCAACTCCGCAACTGCAAATGCAGCAGTGAACTCGTCAACGAGGACCGTCTCATGTATCTTTTCTGTCGGGTTGGGTGAGTTGCAGGGCCCGTCCCATGTTTAACGACCAAAGTTTATACTGCCGGACTGAAACTTAGAATGCCGACAATTTTTCCAAACGAAGCTCGCGAATAACTTAGAATGCCTGTCCACGTTTGGGATCTAGAATGCCTGCGCATTCCTGTATACAGCCGGCATTCTAAGTTTCACTCCGGAGTTCACCTTCTTATCCCAGCCGGTTTCAGCGGTTACCTTAGCAGATATAGAAACAAAGACCTTTTCTTTGACCGCATATATATGAGCAATGGAATTTATTTCCGTTAAACTATCACATGGACCTTCCTTGCCTCGTTCTCCAATCCCGCATCGTTTTTGGTGTGTGATCTCGTTCTCCATTCCTGTATCTCGTTTTGGTGTGTGGATACCCATCTCGTTCTCGGGGTGTTCCTACCTCGTTTTGCCAGCTAAATCTGACATTGGGCTATAGGAAAAGGAACGCCCCTAGACTAATCTTCACTACCGCAAATAAAAGCCGTTGCTCATATGTATATATACGCACTTCTTTTGTTGTCCTTGCCTTTTCCCGTTCCTTTCCCTTTCCCTTTCCTTTCCTTGTCCCTTTTCCTTTTCGTTTCCCTTTCCTTCCCCTTTTCATTGTCCTTCGCCTGTCCTTTCCTTTCGTTTCCTTTTCCTTCTCCTTTTCCTTGTCCTTCTCCTCTCCTTTCCCTCCACGTTGATTGGGGGTGCCTCATTCTAACCCAGCATACCAAGCACAGAGATCTACTGTAAAACATCGCTCCTGCCTGAGAATTTGCTTTTGTGGCAAGCACTCGCAGACAGCATTCTATCTCTGCCAGCCGAACATGGAGAATTTAAATCAAGTATAGTGTCAAACCTTGCAATTTTTGTTGAACCTGGTGCGGGTCATTCTAAGACTACCAAACGCAGCGCCTGTCAGCAAATCTGATAGGTGGGCAAGAAGTGGGGGCATACATTCTATCTGCACGATTCACTGTATTTTACAGGGTTTTGTTAACTTTTGGAGCTTTCACGGGGTTCGGGGAATCATTTTGTTTCCTTCTCGTTTTTCCAAATGGGCATTCTAAATTTCAGTCCGCTAGTATAGTATGAAACTATGGGAGCTCTTCAGTGGAACTGGGAGTGTTGGTAGAGTTACCCGTGAATTCGTTTTTTTCGTGTCATATTGTAAAACTTGAAGAACGCAAACATTAATGGGACTATATATACAAAATTTGACAAAGACTTTGACGCTATTTGGTCATCACCACCTGGCACCGAATATAGCAAAGAAAAAACAACAGGAGTTAGGAACACAGATTGTGCGAGCAGGAGCAGGATTAAGAAAACTATTGAAACCATAAACTACTTTCAACCAAGAATATGTTCATAGAAAATCCCCAAACCGGACTGTTGAAGGAACAGGAGTTTATGAAAGAATTTGATTCCTAGGTCCTATGACGTTGATTATTGCAAACCTAAGCCACTATGTCCAAAAGAAGTGTAATCAACGGAAAACACAAAGAGCCAGCACAACGCCTACCTTCAGGCAAGAAGAGCGACTGGGGTGATGACTATGCTAAGCACAAACAGGACGACCGGACGACCTATACAAAATACCTGAAAGCTTTATTTATGACATCCATCAAACCTTCAGGATGTCATGCCGAAGAAACAATTTAGTCAATCCTTCCAGTTGGAAAGTTCTGTTTCCCGTCGTGTCGTATTCTATCTTTCTGACTTTGTAGTTTTCCTTTGACCTCTTGCTATTGTATTCTTTCCTGTCTGTGTCTGCAGAGTGTGCCCCGGGCGGGTGGAACAGTTCCGGTTCCGGTTCCAGTTCCAGTTCCACCTCTTCCAACACAGGAGACTGGGGAGGCGGGAGGGGAGTCCCAGTTCCAGTTCCAGTTCCACGTCGTCCAACACGGAAGACTGCATGGGGAAGGGGGAAGGGAGTTCCAGTTCCACTTCCAGTTCCAGTTCGAGTTCCAATTCCAGTTCTGGGTCCGAGTCTGGAAGTGATTGCCAATGTCAGTTTAATGTCGACTTTTTTTGGGGGGGGGGGGGGAGTTCGAGTTCCAGTTCCACTTCTGGGTCCGAGTTTGGACTTTGATTGCCAATGTCAGTTTAGTGTCGATGTTTTTTTTTCCGGAGAGGGGAGTTCCAGTTCCAGGGTCTGGACGTGATTGCCAATGTCAGTTTAGCGTCGATTGGGCCCGGGTCTGGACGTGATTGCCAACGTCAGTTTAGCGTCGATGTGTTTTTTCCTGGGGGGGGTGGAGTTCCAGTTCCACTTCCAGTTCTGGGCCCGGGTCTGGACGTGATTCCCAACGTCAGTGTAGCGTCGATGTTTTCCTTTTTTTCTGGGGGGGGTGGAGTTCCAGTTCCACTTCCAGTTCCAGTTCCAATTCAGGGTCCGAGTCTGGACGTGATGGCCAATGTCACTTTAGTGTCGATTTTTTTTGCTGCGGGGGGGGTTCTAGTTCCAGTTCGAGTTCCAGTTCCAGCGGGGTACACTATGCCTGTCTGTGTAGTTGCCTTTTTCCATGGCGAAGATTTCGACAGTATCGTTTTATTTTATATCCTCATATTTCCTCGTGTTGTTTCCTCTTCTTGTCAGATAATTTTCACATCCATATGGTCCTTGCCGTCATGTGCTTTATTAGGTGTGGTTTTTTGTTGCTGAATGCTTTGTGCTGTTGTATTTCCTCAACACCGCCAGAAGCATGCTCTTCATAGGTATGACGTCGCCCATCATACTAAAAATATCCCTGACGACTAACGCGTAGGGTGTCTCGGTAGGTGGGAGAGTCACTTTGGAACAAGTTTTAGTTCACTTTGGAACACAAAACGACCCAAAAACATGGAAGGGTTAATGAAAAGCGAGATCACTTTGGAACACAACACACCTGGTTTGTTGGGTCACTTTAGGACACACACACAGACACGGATGGGGAGGGTTTAAAGATGAAGGGTGGGGTGGGGTGGGGTGGGGGGGTGTTGATAATAGCGTCTGTCTGGACATTCATCTACATGATGATCTCTTTTTTCTAATGGCCTCCAACCTACTAGCGATGACACGCGTTCCGAAGCGATCACATTCCCGCGTTCCAAAGCGATCGTTTTTCTGCGTTCCGAAGCGACTACACTACAGCACGGTCTCGGTATTCTTCATTGGTATTTTTGCCTCCGGGACTCTGTCAAAGGCCTCATATGCATTATGTCAATTTGGTATTGAAAACCTTGCGAACCGAGCGGTGTCAAAATTTGAACCTCTGTATCCTCTAATCTGTTTGTTCGGTTGTTTCTTCACAAATGTTTCTACATCTACCCTTGTGATGGATGGGTCTTTTTCCTTTGCTTGTTTCAGCGTGTCTTGGATCGAGCCGAGGACCTTCTCCCAGTCGTAGTAGGCATTGCTTATGACAGGCTTATGACCTGTTCTTTTGTTAATCTTCTGGCCACTATTATGGAAATTTCTAGCTTTAGATTTTAAAGACTTTCTTTAAAACATCTACTTGAGTAAAACAACTGTATAAATGAGTCAGAGAGTACAAATGACTAAATTTGAATGGCGTGCGCTGACTGAAGTTTTAAAAGTTGAATGAATATAAACAACCTTGCTGGAACTACTTGTTAAATGCCTATGTGCGAGAACTGCGCAAAGAAACAAATGAAATTCTAGACTGTGGAAAGTAAACTTTTAGAGATGGACAAGCACGAATGAAGATGTTTGTTGAAAATGAGAGTCCAGTGATGATGGAGAAAACACTTTTTTTTTGACTTGAACGAGTTGAAGGAACATCTCAAAACCCTACCGCCTGATGAGAGGACAAGTGTTACAGACCTTGAGAGATTGAGAAAAACTTGGCGAATGGAAGACACGAACACGAAGGACTTGATGAAACTGATATGGTGATAAAGGAATTGGAATGGGAGGAAAGGAGCAAGGAAAATCAACCAGAACCCGAAAACTGAACAAGGCCTCAATAACTAGAAGAACAATTACCTACATATAGTAAGAGGATGCTATTTACTTATGAAAACGGTAGATGTTGTGACCAATGTTTAGATTCTATTTGACAACATTTTGGAAAACAAAAACACAATAGTGCAACATGCAGATATACAGTACATACAAACCAGTAACAATACCAAAGCAACAACTTGAGCGGGGAAACACGAAAGGTAGAGACGGACCAGGTAGCTGTCGGGACCTTTTCTGGTGAGGGACTGTCTCCGGTGTTTCAGGAACGTTCCCCTTGGTCAATCATGGATGAAACCAACAAAGCCAGAGGGCACAAGAAGGCTCAAGAGGAACACCGTTGCGGTCAGGTTGCGCCACACAGCTCTGCAAAAAGGCTGCGTTGCGTCGACGCTCGTTTGTCTAAAGGTGTGTGAAAAACAGGCGCGCGTAAAAGTCGCAATGCGTAAACGCTCGCATGTGTACCAGCTATAGTCCCACAGCTGCACGCACTGTGTCAGGATTACAGGCCTGCACGCGTTGCGTCGAAGCCGCAGTGACCAACCCCCTTGTAAGGATAGTCTTGGAGGGGTGCGGCCGGTACTGTCAGGGATGGACGTCAATCTATGGTGGGTGGCTGATGGGAAGGGTGCGTAAATAGCTGTGTAGTGGTGCTCCACGATGCGGTAAGATGTCGCCACGCTAGGGTATAAGGCTGAGTCGAATAGTGCTCCGCGAAGCGAGAGGTTCTCCACAGGGCTTTGCAAAGAGGCTGTGTTGCATCGATGCTCGTTGGTGTCGAGCAAAATAATCTGGTCTGTGAACGCAGTACGCGCTGTGTCAGGCTGCCGGGTGCGCACGCGCAGCATCGAAGCCGCATTGCGCAACCTCATTGTGCAGGGTTCGTGATGTATTGCGCAACCTCATGACTGCTAAGCGCATGACTTCACCTTATGGTGTGATGGTGTGTCCAGAATGCTAGTAGTGCTGGCGAGGGGACGGGGAGGGGAGTGGAGGGGGGGGCGCAAAACAATTGGTTTATCAATGAATCATCGCATGGGAGGGGGGGGGAGGTGGCTTGGACTGTTCCGTTCTATGTGACGTCTGCTCGTTCGTCTTGTTGTTGTTGTTGTTGTTCTTTTTGGGCATCTTGTTGTTGTTGGCGCTGTTGTTGTTCATCTTCTTGTTGTTGCTCTGTTGTTGTCGTTGTCGTTGTCGTTGTCGTTGTGGTTGTGGTTGTGGTTGTCGTTGTCGTCGTCGTCGTCGTCGTCGTCGTCGTTGTTGTTGTTGTTGTTCATCTTCTTGTTATTGCTGTCGTTCATCTTCTTGTTGTTGTTGCTCTGGCCGTGTTGTTGTTCATCTTGTTCTTGTCGTTGCTGTTGTTGTTGTTGTTGTTGTTGTTCTGTTTGAAAGGGCCTTGTCGCATAGTTCCTAACAGTCCATCTCTCGGGGGGGGAGGGGGGTGGTGGGGAACTTTTAGACCAATGTGCCGCCAGGGCTCCTTAGCATACTTTTCATGCAAAACCATAAGACTCCCACAAACGACCAGCAAAGCAAATCGACCTAACAAAAAAGTAATTTGCACGAAACCATGACACACACAAAGCAAAACAATGCTTCATATTTTTTAAACCATGCATCATCAAAAAGTACATACAGACGCAAACTTGTGATTTTTTACCTTGAAATGTTAAAGTAAAAAACCACAAGTGTTGTAAAAAAACCTGGATAAAAAGGACAACATAGAACCAGACTCATCCTTACCAGAGCTCTCCCTGAAGGAAAAGAACATAGAAATCCTTTCTGCTAAATGGATACCGCTTCGTTTGATGTCTGTTTTTCAGCTGGTGACCTGGATTACCTGAACTTTGGATTACCTGAAACTTCACAATATGTTACAAACAGGCGATTTGTAAACTATTTTAGTAGCACCACAAACGTATTTAATGCGAATGCGGGGGCGAAAAACATTAGGTTTTACATTTCAGGAGAGGATAATACCTATTTGGATTTGAGTTCAGTAAGGTTGTTTGCAACTTTGCAAAATAACGATCGAACAAGACACCATTTCTTACGTCCATTAGGAGACTTACATGCCTTTATTCAACGATACAGAGCAATAGTAGGAGGTCAAATGGATCGAAATATTGTTGAATACAATAGACACTGTGAGTTGTATGTTAGAGACATGGATGACATAGAGATGTCAGCTAACCCAAGATGGGACGCTGACTTTCATGACTATGCTACAGTAATTGTTTGGATGTATTATTGCAGGCTACTACTGCTGGTGTTACTCCAACTCCCGGTGTAGTAACTGTATCCCCTGACGGTGATAAAAATGAATGGGGTAGAATCGACAAAAGATACAGTATACAAGACACTCATTGACAAGAATTTCCGGCGCTAATGGTAAAGCCCGATTCAGCCATAAGCCTGTTTGTGGGTTGATGCAATCAAACTATTATTTACCTTTGGGGTATGCGCCTTTGGAATTAGAATTCACAATTGTTAATGATGAATTGGTACCTATTGTAGAACCACAAGGAGGCGCAGTAGGAAACCCGAACACTCAAACTGACAAACAGGGGTATTACTTTCAAGCAGCTAACACTTCTACACAGTGAGAATTAAACAATGTTATTATCAGAGCTGAAGTAATGACTTTAGACAACACTGTTAATAACAACGTAGTAAAACATTTGTTGGACGGTCAGTCACTAAAACTGGTCTTTCCTATGTATCACACACTGACACAAACCTTCAACACAGGAGGCGGTGAATTGGATATGAACATTGTTAAGTCATCATTCAAACTCACAGGAGCATTCAGTACTTTATACAGAACACCAGGAAATGGAACTATCAATGCTAACTATTTGCCAAACAACTATGTTCATAAGCGATGGAACTACTTTTACAATTCTCAAATTAACTCATTCATCTTGGACAATGGAGCAGTAGCAAATCCTCAAGACCAAGGCAAAGGTTTCCAAGACTATGGTAGAAACTTACAATGGCAAATCCAGTTAGGCAACAAAAAGTATCCAGAGTTTGAGGCACAATCATTATCATGCAGAAACCTTCTACTATTTGCGAGGAGCCATACATTACATGAACCCGGACCAAGATGCATTGATTTTCAGTTACAGGCAATACAGAGAAAACACATTTATTATTGGTATGTCATTTGAAAAGATGGCTGACGTCAACTTTACTGGAGTTAACACAAAAACGGGTAGTTTAATGACTATGAAAATCCGCCCTACTGAAGGAACTCTAAACACTACACCCGGTGATAGCACTAACGCAATTTATGCTGAAGACATTCAAGAGGTTTTTACCCACCTTATTAGTGCAAGCGTGTTAGAAATTTGCGAACGCGGGTCTGTGGTATACGATTAAAATAACAAGTCTACATTATTAATATATTTGTCTAAAACAAAATATTAATAATGTTTAAGTATCATAAACACAACAACAAAACATGCACTAAAGCACATCTTCACAAATTTTTATTAATTTTTAGTCCATTTGATATGAGAGGTACAAGTTATCTGGAGCATTTACACAAGGAACTTAAGTTAAGAAATGCAAGAGAGGGCATGGTAGCATTAAGAAAGGACATGATACAAGCAAATGCTAGGTCAAAGTGTCAAAATGAACTGGACAGGTTGAGAGGTGAAGTCCAAAGAGACAACCTACCGCACAACACAAAAGAACACAGCATTAAGCAACCTGAAGGCCTATTTTTTTGCATAAATATATTAACATGTTTACCTAACATATTAATATATGGCAACTATGGCATTGGAAATGATAAATCCTTATTCAAAATATGAACTGAAGAGGCGACCAACATATGATGAAATAGCAGGGTTGATAGGAGAAAATGAAGCATTAACTGGAAGCCTTCCAGACAGAAGGGCTACACTTTTTAAAGCAAGTCCTGAAGGTAGCTTCTTTGATGGCATTTGAAGTATTGAAGGAACAAAAAAACAGAATACAAGAGAGACAGATGAGAGAACTATTATTGAGACACAATTTAGGAGGTGGAACAGTTCATGTTGAAAGGATGAGGCAACAGAGTAGAGACACAACCCCAATAGAAGCAGAGACGCCAAGAGATGACAACGTTAATAATGCATTCATTCAAGCACAACTACAAGAAAGAGCCAGAATGGCACAGGAGAGAAAACAACAAGGACAAGCACACCAAAGTTTATTAAGTAGGAGCGCCACACCTGTTATTGATATGATATTTGGTGGATTGAGTAGAACAAGTAGCAGAGTAGGAACGCCAATGGCCCAACCGGTGCCACAATTAGCAATTGATTTAACACAAGACAACCCACAAGCAGAAGATGAAGTAGAAATGATGACAGCAAGAGAAGAACGCGAAGCCCCTGAACCCAAACAAGCAGTATTAAGAACCATTAGCTATAGATTAAATGTAGGAACTATGAGCGCAGAAGCATTGAAATTTCAATTGTTTTTGAGAGGCTTTGATGTAGATGACCCAGAGAATGAACTACCAACAAGATCAAAAGGCAAAGGAGGAGGCAAAACAACAAAGCAATATTGTGTGGATGTTGATATGATACAAACCGGTGTATGGCAAAGAAGAATTGAATCAGAACTATTGAAACGCAAAATTAAAGAATACAGAAACAGACACAGCGCAAGGGGAAGTGAAATTGCATAATTAAGAATAGAACCTAATTATTATTGATCATGATTTTAGAACACAATAGACTGAAGAAACACATATAATAGATGATGATGAATACTTACATTATTTTTAAATAAGCCAACAGAAAGAAGAGAACGAAGTAATGAGATAGAATCTGAAGATGAGGCAACACAATTCCCAGAGATAGAGAACAAACAAACGCAAACCGATAAGAAAATTACGTTTGACAAAGAGACTGAAACAGTAGATAAATTAAACCGGATAATAGGAAACTGTATTGTGAAGATGAGTTCAAAGAACTTCAAAAGTTTAGAGCCATCAAGTAGTGATTTTGAGCCATCAAGAAGTGATAAGATGGTAGAAGCTTTTACAAAAATGATTGAAAACCCTAGCAGTAGTAGCAGTGACAGTGAAGGCAATAGGTGATGTTTCAAAAGACATAGAGGGAAATTAAAGATGGGTTTTAGATTGGCAGAAGTAGCAGGAAATACAGCTATGATGGGTGGCAGTGCTTTATTGTCAGCGATTGATTATTTGACACAAGCAGGGGAAAATTACAATGATAATGAAGAGGAAGTTATAAGCGTGCATTCTTCACCTGCAGTGAGTGTCCATAGTTCTCCACCACATTCAGTAGTAAATGTTTCATCAAGCAGTTCATCACACAATCCACCCATGGTAGCACATCCAACAGATTTACCAATACCTACATCATCAAGCTCATCAAGTAGAAGAAGTAGTAGCGCTTCTGCTTCTGGTTCAGCATATCCAACAAATAAAAATAACAAATAAGCTAATATTTTTTAAAAGTAAAATCATTTTGGAACCACCATCAGTATTTGCATCGTTTCACTGTTGGTGACAGGTATCCTTTTTGGAACACCCCGTTCTTCTCTCTTCTTTTGTTGTCTGAGGCGGTCTCTGTCCCTCAACTTTTGTGCATATTCAGGGTCTTCTATTCTCCTTTTCTTTTCGTAAAGCGCCTGAAAGATTGACATCTGCACTTTAATTTCATCCAGTGTTAGGTCCGGTCTTCAATGTTTAATTGAGTAGTCATTATATCTTAATGTATATAGTTAATATGTCTTTATATATATTCCATGTTAACGATACTAAGTAATAAATAGTTTATAACATTAAATGGTTTTTGTTTTAAAGCTTTAAGCTTATTATATATCAATATAAAGTATTATATGACAAAAAATATCTATAGAAAAAACATATTACCAGTTTAAGGAACATAAGAGACAGGAAAAGAGGCAGGGTTGACACTGCTACACTTCCAAAAATCAATACTGTTATTGACCTTTATGAGGACAGGAAGATTGTCCAACATGGCACTGCTGAAAAATTGATAAAAGGTGTCACTGCAACCAATGACAAGAACCTAAAGAAGGGAGTGAAAGCCTTTGACAAAGCAAGAAAAAATATGAAGATGCGGTACCAATAGGTGAAAGAGAGAAAGTAAAAAAGGCAACAGAACAGGCGGTAGTAGGAAGAACGAGGGCAGTAGTAAACAGGAGAATTAGACAAAAAATTAGCCCAGAGGCACTCAAAAAGTTCTCAGACACGCTCACCAAAACCTTCAGAGAAAAAGTGTTAGCCAACAGAAAGCTGTACGTTGTCAAATACATGCTTTTTTCAACTGATAATAGGTCAGGTGCAAAGAAAAACAGTTTTATAAATGATGGGCGCAGATTCTATCCAATAGTGGTACCAAACACTGTAAGGACAGGAAATGTCAAAGCTCAGAAGCTCATAGAGAGTATGGTCAAGGTAAAGGTGAACAGGTTTTCTGACAGAGCAAGGTTCAAAAGAATGATGGCTATAATGAGGACTGATAAATCTTTTGAAGAATTGATGCAAGGAGAGTTTTATCATTATGTAGATTTATTAGGATTGAGAGTGCTGAGCTGATTGATGAAGATGATGCCAACTATGACATCTTCGCTGATGAACTCACCAACTCAAAAACAAATGTGAGCATTTTCAATCAATACATTCAAATTGAAGTGAACCCAGACAGTTTAAGGTTCAAGGATGCTATCAAGAAAAAAGACCATATTGAAAATGAATGTTGGATGAATACATTGCTAGACCATTATGCGGATAGCCTGATGAGACATAAAAGGGGGAAGCTGGCTAAGAACCTGACCAGAGAAGCCATAATAAAATTAATTAGGAAGGGTGATGAAGAGTTTAAAACGAGAGGGGCATCAATATCTAACATGCATAAGGTCTTCAAAGAATTCAATATTAAGGCTAGATTATATGACATTGATGGCAAACAGATTTACAGACATGACCCCGAAGACTTTAACAGCTGTAGAATTGCAACCTTCAATGCTTTAGTCAAAAACAGTCAGGTATGCACACTAAATCATAGTTTAGAAAGCCTGAAGGCTAAAACTAAAGATGAGAACCCCAACAACCTGAGAATTTGCAACAACTACTTTATCAACAACAAAAAGGAAGCAATGAAGTATAGGATGATAGAATCTATAGATGACCTGCTTAAAAAGAATGAAGACGATGAATATAACATGATATTGAAGGATAATGGTTTGGATAAATTTATGTTTGATTTTACGCAGGCTGGGTATGAACCATTGATTAGATACGGGGCAGGCAAAGTGGTGAATGTCAAAATGAACCTGACATTTAAGATAGGTAAGAAGCAGACAAAAGATGATTACACTATAGTGAGTCAAGACTTAAACACAGACAAGATTGATGAAGACATAGCAGTAAATACAGAGGAGAAATATAACAGAGTTAGTGATGAGATGTTCAAGTTTCATAAGAAACTTATTTCTGAAAATCATAAATCAGACTACTATGAAACCGATGTAAAAATATTGGATGAGAGCAGGACAATAGTAGCAAATGGTCAGTTCAAATTGATGACAATAAAGAATGGCTACCTACATCATGACCGTATAAGAGATAGTGAGACATGCAGTATTGACAAGAGGAAGCATTCACTCATTCAGCCAGTGAGATTCCAAACATTCCTGTCTTCGGGGAGTTTGATATTTGGAAGCCCTATGATTTGGAATGTGATTCTTGAAATCTGGGCGATTATACACGGTATTTAGTTCAGGCATGTCATGGAAACATATTCTTTAACAAAAAGTTTAACTTGGTTTATGGTTTGCATCTGAAGAAGTTAGCCAAGAGAGGAGTAGTTATGACAATATTATACTATAAGACGCCTTCTCATGTACACAAGGTGAAGTATAAGAAAGCCATTGAATAATTATATAATGCAAAAATCAGTGAAGATTAAAATTCAAACAATATGATTAAGAAGACCATTGCAAACATTACCTTTGGTCTACTAGAAAAGGGCTACAACAAATTAAATAAGAGCAAAATTTTTGATAGTCTTAAGGAGGCACTCTACTATCAGAACAAGTATGGGGGCAAAATCTATACCTTAGATGATGTTGAATATGAAGAGGTGGATGGGCGGGGTAGGAAAGTTTAATGTGAATATCAGGTGGAAGATTTTAGAAGTGAAGGGTGGAATGATAAAGATACAGGACATTAAGGATGAAGAAAATATAAGAGTTATAAGTGAGAAAGTGGCAGACAAGCATTTTAAATATGCATATTGTGACAGGAGACATCAAAAAGCGGCAATATAACAATACATGAGTGGCAGAGAACAGAGTTGGTGAGCAACGAGTGTTTAAAAGTTTAAAAAATATAAAAGATTGCGATTTAAATTTTTAGATTTTTGCGGAGCCTCCGAAAATTAAAAAACAATTAAATCGGACTGTTCTCAGAGATCGCCAGATTTCCAGATGATTTAAAAATATTGAACAAGTAAAAAAAATAAAATATAAAAGATTGCGATTTAAGTTCTTTAAATTTTTCGGAGCCTCCGAAAAATTAAAAAATTTGAAAAAATTAAATCGGACTGTTCTCAGAGATCACCAGGTTTCCAGATGATTTATATTTAAAAAATAAAAAAATTTAAAAAATTAAATCGAAATCTTTTATATTTTTAATTTTTTAAAATTTTTCAAATCTCCGAAAAGTTTCAAAAAATTTAAAAAAATTAAATCGCAATCTTTATTTTTTAAAATTTTTTAAATCTTTAAATCATCTGGAAATCTGGTGATCTCTGAGAACAGTCCTACGATTTAAATTTTTTAAATTTTCGGAGGCTCCGAAAATTTTAAAAAATTGAAAAAATATAAAAGATTGAGATTTAAATTTTTAAAATTTTTGAAATTTTCGGAGCCTTGAAAAATTTAAAAAAATTCAAAAAAATAAAAGATTTCGATCTATATTTTTTGAATTTTTTAAATTTTTCGGAGCCTCCGAAAAATTAAAAAATTTAAAAAAATTAAATCGGACTGTTCTCAGAGATCACCAGATTTCCAGATGGTTTAAAAAAAAAAAAAATTAAAAGTTTAAAAATATAAAACGAAATCTTTTATATTTTGAAAAAATTTTACAAATTTTCAAGGCTCCGAAAAATTTTAAAATTTAAATCGCAATCTTTTATATTTTTTGAATTTTTAAAATTATTGAAAATTTTTTAAAAATAGATCATCTGGAAATCGGGTGATCTCTGAGAACAGTCCTACGATTTAAATGTTTTGAATTTTTTAAATTTTCGGAGGCTCCGAAAAATTTAAAAAATTAAAAAGATTGCGATTTAAATTTTTAAAATTTTTTGGAGCATTGAAAAATTTCCAATATTTAAAAATATAAAAGATTTCGATTTATATTTTTTAAACTTCTAAAATTTTTCGGAGCCTCCGAAAATTTAAGAAATTTAAAAAATTAAATCGGACTGTTCTCAGAGATCACCAGATTTCCAGATGATTTAA
>CAXAMN010025472.1:1959403-2007039 GCA_963970005.1 Durusdinium trenchii | reverse complement strand
GCTACAATTCTGTTCCCAGGTATCGCGCGCATGAGGCTTCAAAGCTGCGGATTGCTGTGCGTGTGTAGAGGTTATCGGGCGGTTGACGGAAAGCTGGTAGCTGCACTATAGTTACCCTGGGTCTCTATACCTGGCAAGGTGCCAACTACACCTTTCCGTTCAGATGATGCAAATGATGCAAATTGCATTTCTTGCATCACCACCCCTCAACAATCACCTCCAACACAACCTCAAAAAACCTTCCCTCGATGCACCCTCCTCCCCCAGCATGTGCCGAGTTTACGTGTACCTTTTGCGGGCCACCCCCCCCCAAACCCCCTAACTACTCACTTCGTTCGCCAAACACAACTCCGCTGGCGCCTTCTACGAAGGCTGGCTTTCGTAAAAACACGAAAGTTGCGATCCTTACTGCCCGTCCCCTCTTTGGCCTTCTGGGCCACAGGTGCCGGCGAATCCTACTACATTCATTCGGAGTACAAACCAGCTGCCCCAAACAATTCTACAAGAAATTGACATACATGCAGTAATTAGCATCTTTTTATACACACATGATCACACATGTGTATTTATATACATATATGATATATTATGCATGTTTACACACATGTCACATGTATGCACACTTTCCAGGCCCACACCATTGCCAAAAACTTAGTTTATAGCTGTGTGGCTTTCCGAAAAGCAATCCCAGAGCATGTGGCGCATGTGAAGATTTCAATTGAAACCAATTGCGAAGTAAGACCCGCCGAGTTGGACAGCTCCAAATAAACTCCCGGATGGTCCTCATCCCGCCGAACACATCCAGAAAACTTGAGGCCGAGGGTTGATGACGAAAGCTAGCAGGGCGGGGGGCGACCATGCAAATGCATACGTCCCAGAGAGGAGTTGAACCCGCGGGCCCCCCGTACGCATGAAGTTTTCATGCGATGCGGCGCTCTCGAGGATTCCACCCCCCTCACTTGCTAAAGCAAGAACAACTCCAGCTAGCTGGTGCTAGCTTTCGTGATTTGTGGCAAGATTGAGCCACGCATGGGACAAATGAAGTTATCCCTGCAAAAGAGCGAAACAGCGGAACAAGCAAACTTCAACACCCTGGAGCACATATATGAGAGCACATGAGTGAGCGCACACACACACATAAAACATCATAATAAGACAATATAATATATAAAACAGCACACATGTAAGAGCATACATGGCATGAGAGAGACACACATCAGAGCACGCATAAAAAAGCACACATGTGAGAGCAAAGGTTCAAAGCACACAGTAGCACACATATGCCACGCCTGCCGCGAAATCTGCATCTTGAGCAGGCCACCTATACACTCGGATTCCCTCGCATCTGCCACGAAGTGACCACGAAGTCCAAACATGGCCACACCATAAAGTGAGTTCAGTCGAAGAATGCACCCGCTCCGGACCACCTTGATTTGTGCAACCCTGCACAAGTGTAATGCATGTCGAAGATCTTGAGAGGCATGAATCTACCGTGCATAACGCCGAATTGCCTAGACACGCCACTTAGCACACTCGAGCTCAAGACTTACTGTAAGAAACCATAGTTAGCCTAGTGTGACTGCTTGAGGACATCTAGTGACACATGCAACGTGTCCATGAACTTCCAGAAACAGTCTGGCGGGCTGCGCGGTCTGTTTATGGCAAGAGAGCGAACAGTCTGGTGACTGGAATGCCGAGAATCAGCATGGCATGTGGGGCAAAGCACCGATGATCAGTCTGGCATGTGAGGTCTGGAAGTACTTCAACTTGCACTCGGGGAAATCGTAGCGGCTCTGGAACAGGCCCTTGTTAAGTCATTGAAACAGGGCCACTTGAGCAAACCACGTGTGTCACTTCCTGGGCCACAATCCATCAGTGCATAGAGCTTGGTGCATGACACTGCCATGTTCATCACACTGCGATGCAATGCAAAATGCAATCAGGTCTTCCATCTCGCGCGGTGTTCCAGTAGTCGAATGACGTTCCCAAAGCCGTGTTGCGATACATCACCGATACAAAACAAATCCACCACTTCAGAATGACGAGCGCAATTTGCATTGCAGGCCACATTGTCACATGATGTCGGCATGGTATATGTAAATGTATATGGCATTAAAAAAAAAGGAAAAGGACATCCAACACTCTCAGAAGTACAGCGCCCTTTAACATCGAATCTTCGTGCGATGTTGTTTTTGCGGTCCAGGGCGCAAGTTGCTAAACATTTGATAATAGATGTAATGTAGTAATGTAGTTACAAACCTCAATCTTAGCGGTGATCTGACAGATGTGGCGTAGACAGTCAGACTCTTTTTTTTCTTGTCCGACTTCGTTCGTCGCACACATCCGCAATCCGTTCGCACATCCGTTCGTCAGCAAGGCTCCGTGAGAAAGGTTTGAACGATCGAGCGAACATAGGGGCTCTTTCGCGCTTCCCTCTGCAACATGTCGTGGGTCTCGGGTGTGGGCAATCCTGGCGCAGCCAACATTCCCCAAGCAGGGGCGGGGCGAGCCATGGAAGCTCCGGTTGACCTCAATCAGTCAAAATGAAAATTGCTTACTCTAAGTGTCTTCCTCTCTTTGCATATTGAAAACTGCAGGGCAAGACCTTTAAAGAACTTTGGAACCTGATCATTGGTTCTTCAAGAAGGTTTTCCAGTCCGCAACCCTCATCACCGTTCCCTCCTGGTGTACACACATAGCCAGTCCTGGTTTTTGTCAACTGGTCGGACCATCATTCAACACACGCCCCTGGCTTGTTTCAATGCTGTGACACACTTGTTTTGCGCGGCAACCGGTTTTTTCCCGCCCCGCCCGAAAGCGTTGGTGTCCTGGCGTCAGGCTGCTCAGAAATCGCCTCGGCGCACAGCCAAGCCGTGTTGGATAGCAAATTGGCTCGAACACGTACGGTTTGGACCCCCAAAACCGAACAAAATTGCATAGTGTCAAAAACATTCAAAAACAACATTGATCTTCCAACAAGCGTGCTAGCAATTTCCCCAACTCGGGCAAAGGCTCTTCTGTCCCATGGGTTGCCCATGTCTCATGCTATGTGAGGGGGCACACCTCCTGTTCCATACTGGAAGCGCTTGTACCGAAGGATGCGCCAAGGCTGCGTGCTCAACAGGTTTGAATGGACTGAGCATTTGGTGGCTTGAGGATCTTCTATTGGGATGCCCATGTTGTCATCTTCCTGTTGGCTTCGTGGGGTGTCACACGATGTCACCAATGGTGCCCTCGGTGAAAGCAGTGGAAATGGTGTCAAGCGCAAGTCAACGAAATCTGCCGCGTGCACTTGCAGGCCAGGAGAAAACGGGCATGATGATCGATGTTGGGTCCTCCTTCCAAATCGGTCAAATTACACCACTGGCATTGAGAACACCCTCTGTGTCGGCTACTATGATGTCCATATGAGAAGGACAAGAATAAGCAAAGCTGACAGCTGAGGCAAGACAAGCCTCACAAGCGCGATGGTGGTTTCCGCAAGCGAAGAAATGAGTACATGTTCAACGCCTATGCAGCCTGCGACAAGATGCGAATGGGCTACCAACTTGAGTTGGGCGAAGTGGTCTTTGAGCTGCAGCGGGGATTCGAGGCTTCTTCGGGGCTAGCTTACCTACAAGGGAAAGGACGAGGGCTGTGGCGTTGCTGCCCTATAGTTCCATTTGAGGAAGCAAGGGGTCGACAGCTAGCAGCGAAGGACGAGGAGGTGGAGCACGTGCGGCCACGTTAGGCCCACAATGCCCCAGAGCCCTAAAGTCCAGGCCGAAAGCCGTTCGGAAACAACAAGAAGGGCCAAGGCAAGTGCGGCAAGGGCAAAGGCTTTGGCAAGGCCCATCTTGTCGGAGACACACCCTCTTTGGGTGATGACGGAGAGGAGATGCAAGAGGCCTATATGAATATTGGACCCATGAGAGGGAAGCAACCCTTATGATACGAGATTGTCAGCGTGGCGCCAACTTTATGATGCCCCTGTCACTTGTATGTTGGCACCACTTCAACCACCGGGCCTTGGCTTGGCATCAGTTTCTTCAGAGAGGTTGTTCCGACATTCCCTGCTCCATGTCAACAGCTCCGATGAGGTAGCTCCAAATCTTCTCATCATGGGCATGAAGGTCCGACCAACACGTGCAGGCCGAATGAATGTGAGCACTGGAGCCTTCGCCTTCCGCAACGGGTAGCGATCGATGCTGCTTTCGATCGCCTGAACCGTTTTTTCCGAAGTTCTCCCGTTCTCAAGCCGGGCAGCGCCTCTCTCTCTCTCTCTGTGACCGGTGTTCCGGAACCCGAGGGGTCCAGTCCGCCACACAGTGTGGGCTCCGTGGCCGTCTGTGGGCCGTCTGTTGAAGCGGCACCGGGGTGAGTGCACCGCCCACATGGGTTGAATCCCCACATCCTTCACACCTTGAGGAAAAAACGCACAACTTTAAGGAAGGATTTGCCTTCTCTTTATCTATCTATCTCAATCTCCTATACACTGCATCCATCCGCACCCATCCACCCAGTCTGCGGTGTTGACCAAACCCAACCCATCGAATCAGAAGACCAAGACCTTCTCCAAGCTGCTCCACCCGAAGCTTGCACTTTTCACGCCGGACCTTTCGGGGTCGGCTGCCCTGCGGATTCATCTCATCTGGCTCATGATGGCAATACTTGCAGCCAGGTCCTGAGACTCAGCTTGGATCAGAAACCAATGATCAGTTTCTGCGCTGTGCCGAAACTGGAAGAATTTGTTCATGTGTGCAGTCCCACCGGCGGCCTTTCTGTGGTTCAGAAGGGTCTACCCCCCCCCAGTGGTTCATCACTCCGATCACGGGCTCTTGAATCGATTTGCAGAACTCTCTCCTTGTCTGCAACCATAGGGGGAGCAAAAGAACAGGCAGCAGTTGCATGGATCCTTCTTGAGATAGGCCGGAAGAGACTCAAAATTCACCTCCTCTTCTGACTGGTCCGCGTTCGTGTCACTCGAACGTGCAGGTGCCGCAGTACCTGAGCCACCCAATGGGCAAAGGGCCCCAGCGATGGCCGGTCGGAACCCCAAAAGAAGACCATAATTGATTGGAAGCCTTTTGGATCCTTTCGGATGAATGGTGCCAAATGCCAAGAAGTTGTCTAGATACCGCTGCTGCTGACCAATGCGTAACAAAAAAAAAAACTAATTAGGAGCTTTGAAGGATCCCTTCATCTTGTTTCACAAATTTGGAGAGTACTGATTACCACTTCTCCAACCTCCCTCCAATGGACACCTACCCAAAAGAATCACTGGACCATCGAAGCGACCGCCGCCCCCCGGAAACGACTGGAGTTGGACTCCACGGAAAGCTGCTAGCTTTAGAGCGCTCCCAGTACATCGAAGCAAGAACCGCACCGAACATGGCGTGCAGTCGAGCGCATTTGCTAAGCACATCGTTTTTGCCAACATAGCGCTAACATCGAGTATACGACTACCTTGTTGCAGATCCGATTCAGAGTGAGCCCTGCACCCCTGAGTTCTCGACTGCGTGTTGGCAGCAATGGGTTCGAGCGATCTAGAATACGACACAGCATTAATACGCCAGATGCCTGTCCACAAGCAACAAAAAGGGGAAGAAGGCATGCAAACAGAACGAATTGCCAGCTGCAGCCACCTCAGCGAGCTCAACTCACCGACAGCCTTGAACTTTTTAGCTTAACATGCTGATTCACTGACTTGACTTGGACACAAGGCACTCACATGGCCTGGACCTTGGGAGTGGTTGAGGGGTGCCCCCAAAGTGGGAAAGTGTTCAGAACATCTGCAAAACGGTGTATAAGTTCAACTAATCAAATCAAACAAGGACAGCATTTCCCCATTGTGTCTAACTTTTAGGAATTTAAAGGTTTAACTTGTTGTCTTGAGGCTATCCCAAAAGTGGGAAAAGTTCAGGTAAGTGGGAATGACATGGAAAGGTAATGGCATTTATTGTCCATAGGCTAGTGGTGCCCAAAGTGGGAAAGCCATATGAGTGGAAGGCATTGGCATTTATCCCAGGCTGAGTTTTAGTGAAAGGTTGTGTCCAATGTGCTGCTTTCCTTGGGTTGTTTGCTGTTTCCTGTCATTGTTTTTCGTTTCATGTATATAGAGTTCTTCTCATGGGAAACCACTTTTAGTAGTGAAGTGATCATTACCCTATGAACAACCTAGCATAGTGATTTCTTGATTGACACCCTGCTTTTAACTGCACCGCGGTGAAACCGCGGCAAGCCAAGCACCGCGGCAAAACCGGTCAGGGGGGGTGGGGTCCGGTCGAGATGTGGGATCCGATCCGTTTCAAGTGGCAGCAAGCAATTTGACCCAACAACTTGAACATGTGATGATTGCGATGATCCTGTGTGACCCCAAGAAGCGGATTTGTCCGCAGGTTTAGGATTTGGCACAGTCTTCCTCAAGTGGATGGGGCGAGCAAAAAACTACAAGAAATGCACCTGCTGTAGCAGGCAAACAACTGTGCGCCCTGTGAGAAGAGGAATCATCTTTGCAGCAACATGCATTAAAAAACACACCGACGTTAGTTTAAGTTACAATTATATATATCCCGTCAAAATTCAGGACATGGGAAGGTCTCGAAAAGAGATCTTCAACGTAACATGTGAAAACAGCTACGAGAAAAAAAACACCTACCAAATGAAGGGCCTCAATGGTATTTTGTAGAAAGCGTGCGCGCATGCAGTCTCTACAAAATGAAGGCCCCTCCCATAAATCTCAGGAATCAAGGCCTCATTTTGTAGTGCATGCTACATGTGGTCTTCCAAGTCTACCAAATGAAGCCTCTTCTCTACAAAATGAGCCTAGTCTTTTGGTATTGTTGTCATCGGAATAGTCTACAACATGTGTTTCTCATCGTTTCATCTAAAGTCTGATTTCTTTTACAACATGCTCTTCCACACTTGTGCATATAGCCAAAAAATCTTTACACAATGAGATCATCAAAATTTATTATCTTACAAAGTGACATGTCCGAACTTGGGAAACATACTACGTATATGGGCCTTTTTCACCTACAAAATGCATGGTGCCCCGTGAGCCTCCAAACATTCCTCCTACAAAAAGATGTGGAAAGTAAATCGGGTGTGTATTTTGCAGGCTCCAAAACAGCCCTTTTTTGTGGAAATGATTTTGCTAACAGAATGGATCAGAATGTTAGCTCTATCTTGGCCTCAAGGCCCACCATTTCATGGGAGCCAGGAAGGTTCGAGGATGATATTGTTATCACTTGACGGTGGAATTGGAGGGTTCCCTCTTCCATACTTCCCACAGAAGAAGCCAAAGAGGGAGTAAAGGAACTAAGGGAAGTTTCTGGCATGCTCTCCACTTCGGGGAGCGCCCAGTTGCTCGATGTTGCTTGCACTACACTTTACATACTTACTACCACCCTTCTTGAATCCAAGCTGCTGCTTGCAGCATTGACATCCTTCTCCTCATCACTCCTCAGATGGTACAGTGATACTGCATGGAACTATTGCTTTGTGATTATGATTCTAATTGATTATGTATATAGCTCTGCGCGCATGTTGTGAATGCTTCAACTGTTTGCAAAACGAACGCCACACCATTCTTGTTTCGGATTTGGTGGCTGGCGCATATGACTACGGCCTCGCTATATAGCTTCTCTCCGGCTTCTCTCCTGCATGCCATAAAGCGGCTCTCACTAAGAATGGTCGGCCTTTCATCCCCATGGTTCCAATCCATCATGCAACGACCACCCCTCAGTCTTCGTCCACTCCGTCGCCACATCGGCCGAGCTTCTCTGGACCGTGTCGACTGTGGCCCAGTGCTGCAGGTCGGAGGACATCGAAGTCGGACGAAGGTGTGGAACTGCTGGAGCTTGAACAAACTCACGCGGCGACGAACGGACGAGCTGGCGCGCATGGAGGTCTTAGGACCGGGTGGTGAAATGGCGTCCGACCACCGCCAGCAACGATCAAACATGAAATCGCGACCCCGTCCAAGAAGCAAAAACATTCAAAGAAACCCTATTTTCAGGTTGGACATAGTATGACATAGTTGACTCACCCGCACCACTGAAGCAATGAACGAAGGAATGCTTCGTGGATTGGTGCTGATTTGGAGTGCAACTGCGTCGCCATGGGAAGGAAGACCGTGGTTACTGGATGATCAAATCATCTGATCTTAGCAGTGACTTCAGAATCAGGTTGTAACGGCTTTGGGACAAGTCTTGGAGCTCTAGCTGCTCTCCACTCTCGCTCTCCACTCTCGCAGGTCTTCTCCCTTGTCAATGAGTTTCCATGCACGTCACGATTGATTTGGGAAAGAATGCTTCAACGACTCTGATTGTCCTGTTCCCAAGACCCTTCTGCGGGTCCCATCTGAAATTTATATGAGCCAGGTAGGGCCCTTCAAAGACTTTCCACCTACCACCAAACTGAGCAAACGAGCATGCGTTCACCTCATAGACTGTACAGCAAGTGATCCATCCGGGTATGGCAAACCATATCTATCCATATCTCCCCAGCAATTATCGTGAGAACATCTCTGCTTTCAATAAGCTCACCAACCATAGATGCATCAACAATGCATCTGACAAAGGTATCCAGAAGTAAGATCTATCATGCTGGCCCCCCTCTCACCGCAAGCTTGGTTTCCTTGGACTTGGCGCGATGGCACACTACCTCTCCATCTCCGTCCGGAACGCGCCTTCGCCCGGAGTGTCACCATCGACGCTACCACCATGGCTCTCTGCCGGCCGACACAGGGCAGGGTCCATCGTCGTACATACTCTCGGACCTGCTAGGCCTGACTCAAACTCTGCGGAAGAAGCGCCAAGTGTCGGTGATGCGACCGGTAGGGACACAGGGAATGAGATGGGAATGAGCTACAGTAGCTACAGTATGGCGGCAACAGTGGCCCCAACATACTGCAAACCAACATGGAGCCTAAGAAAGGATGCTTGGAAGACTATTTTCCTCCACAAACAGTTTTTAGGGTGCATGTTCATCTGCAAGAGGGTACCCAAACCGACGAACCGCAAGGATTCCCAATGGAATGACTCGATAATTCCTCCCCCACGAAGCTCCAGCCGACACAATGCCTCTCGTGAACTCATGGTCAATCTTTGCAGGTCAGGGAATGGATGCCATACTCCCTCTGGAAGATGGCCGCTTGCCAAGTCGAAACTGATCCCCCCTCTTGCCCCCCCCCAGCCATCAGCGACATCCTTCCTATTCGATTCTGGAATTTAACAAAGAAATCCGAATCGATCGCGTCCCATGGCGTCCCCATGGGCGAGAGGAGAGGAGAGGATCGTCGCGTCTCCTCCTTGGTGGCTTTCTTGCTGCCTTCGCTCTCAGCCTCGCTCAAGCACACTCCATGAGAAAGCCGGACTTCATCTGAAAACGTGGAAGGTCGAGTGAAACGTGAAGGAACACGTTTAGAACGAGTGATCATTCATCGAATTCTGGTGATAGGACAAGAAGCTCGCCGATCTGAGTGGCCCGATCGGGATCCCGCACTCATTCAAGCAAAGCTAAAAAAGCGTGTACATGTTTCCCGTGAATGATGTTTGGGATCACTTGCTGGGCATTTCTCTCTCTCTCTCTATATACATAGAGTGAGAGATGGCGATAAAAGCTCAAGAAAAGACTGGCAAGGGTGTTCCTACTAACTGCATGCAACTGCCAGTCAAAGATTACTTGAGGGAAGGCAAAGTCCAGCCAAAATAAGGAATCTCGATAACACGAAACACCACATGAGCGAGACTAAATGGTGGGAGAAACACATAGATGGTGTCTTTTCTAGAGTCCCCTGTCCTCCTTTCCCATTTCGGGATGCTGCCCTGTCTGTGTCAAATCCAGCACCCTACTCTTCTATAAAATGTTTGTCAAGGGTTCACAAAAACAACCTCTATAAAATGCAGTCAACGGTTCCTGAAAAGCTCTGAGTTTCCAAAGCATTCCAAAATGCACGTTACAGTCAAATGACCGGCAATTTGTAGAGGAACATTCACCTGGCATGCGTTTCCAGGTCTGCGTTTGTGCTCCATTCATGTCAATTCCAATCAACTTCTCAGCAGTTCGACACACTGAACATTGAGTTCTCTCCATCCACAGGTCCCTCCTCCGACAAAGCACACCACACGTTCCCTACGTGACCGTCACTGACCAGTCATATAAAACAAGACGCTGCTCTGGCCATCCGAAGGAGCGATGCAGCTGTGGTCATTTGCTGGGTAGGACTCATCTTTCGAGCAATGCCTAAAGACAACCATGCAAAGACTGGCAGTGCTGTGCTGAGCTGACTTGATATCTACAAACCAAAACAGACCCTTCTTGAATGTGCAACAACTGGCCGCCTGGAACAACAACTTGTTTCCTGTGATGATGCCGTTATTTGGCCTGGGTGTGTTGAATTCCCTGACAAGGGATCGGCTTGTGCTTCCGTGTGGGCCTCATAAAGCTTCCATATTTGCACAAAATATAAAAGGTGGCTTTGATCCACGTTGGCAGTCGCTGCTGGCCTTCCCCGCGCAAAGAGATATAAAACTAAGGCAGGATCACTGTATAGTCTAGTTATATTGGTATTTTTGATTGCTGGGAGGTCCTGGTTTGTGGATGGCAGTTCAATATACACTGCACATGCCGAAGTCAACCACCAAAGGCGTCAGGGCCCAGCATCTTCAGGCGGACCGAGATGCTATCTGCCTTGGCAACGAAGTCCAGCTCCACACCTGCCTGTTCTGTGCGCATTGGAGAGGGCACCTCTTTCAATGGGAGTGCGCGAGGGTTTTCGGCTCGGATACACGGTCCCGTGCAGGAATGTGGCATCCGCAGAGTTCTGGTTGAATCTACTTACAGCGAAGAAACAATTCGCAAAAACATTGCTGGCGGGCATGTCTTCCAACAAGAACATGTTCTGTTATAAGTGCTCCCCGCAAGGTCGCGTGTAGTGGGGGTTATCGGGATTAACACACCGTGAAGGTGAAGATATGCGAAGATAATATAACATCAACTGGAGTTGCACATGGCTGATTATGACATCAACAGACTGTTTCATTTCATGATCTGTCAGGTTTTCCTGGACGTTCTTTTGGACTCACATGGGATTTGGACTTCCATGTGTGGTTCCCGCCAGGAACACCGGTCAGTTGCACCGGTCACATCAGTCAGCAGTTGCGGCCGAACGGGTCTCTGTGGCCTTCAAGGCCGCGAAGGCCACGACGTTCAATTCTTCCAGCGCCTCGAAGCCCTGAACGAGGGTCTCCAGGGTGGAGCGGGGAAGTTTGGTTCATGGCTGGTGACCCGCAAGGGGGGATGCTAGTTCCACGCGACGCAATCAGCAGTTGTCAGCTGCTCTACGTACAGAATTGAACGATCAGGACATGGCAAGGATCGATCACAAGCAACCGAAGGACCAAAGAAGGAAATTAGAATTGTTCAGTATTATCGGTTGAGGTATGGCTGCAGCAACCGTTGTGCGGTGAATTGCGATTCCTCCAATCAAACAGACTGGAAGAGTCATCAGTCTGTACAAGCTGGCGTCCACGGGTGTCCATCAAAGAAAAAACACGTGGGTGTGTATGAATGGAAAAACTTCCAAAAGACCCCCTGACAGACCAAAACCCATTGATTGTGGGTCCCTCTTACAAACACCCCCCATAATCACCCACATCTCTTTTGTGGGCTCGGTCGTCAACAATGCTTCAACTGTCAGGAATGGGGCGGACGGTGCATCGCTGTATCAGCCACAAAGCCGCAGGAACAGCTGGTCAGTTGCAACAATGAGCAAAACCAAAAGCAGAAGGACAAAAGAAAACAAGGAAGGACAGAAGCAAGCAACAAGCAACAAGGAAAGAAGGGGAAGAGGGGACGGAGGGACCAAGACTAGCACTTGCGATCGTAAACGTGAGCAATTACCATGATTAAAAAACAACATGTTCGACGCGGGAGTTGTTGATCTGCTATATAGTTTAAATTTTGATGTGTCGATGAAGTTTTTTGATGGACATGCCTGCGTGTATGTAGCTATGTAAGTTTGTTTGTATGTATGTATATGTGTATATGTTGCGATGCAATGCGATGTTAAATATACATATGTATATATACATATATATATATTTACTGCATATGTAAACGAACATCTGCAATGCGATTTGGATCCGTGAAACCCACAAATAGATGTTTCATGCCTGTCCGGGCAAGGCTATTTTGGCAGTCGTCAGCCAAACGAGGCCGTCTGTGGCCCTTCATCGTTTTTGCACACGATCGACTGGAGTCATTGTTGGTCCTAGTTCTGCCTGCAAAACAGGCCTCTGAATGGGTCTGCGAACTCAGGCTTGGTTAGTCGGATGTTATGCTAGTAGCAAAACCCAGCATGACTAAGCTTTCAAAAACATGCTTTTCACGGTTCACTTGCACCACTCAGTGGACTAGGTTAGACATCAATCCTGTTCGTATTTATAAGATGTGCCTTGCCCCGAAGCAAGAAAGTACATGTGCAGTCTCGCCTCAACATCCGAACCAACCAGCGGGCCAGCAGCCCTGCCATGGCACAAAAGACTGTGGAGAATTATGTTGGGAGCATTGATAAATAATATAATCAATGCAAGCTAGAGGAGAACCTTCCGAGTGCGGAAACAATAACATAGATTGGTGGGCAGGTGAGATTTGCACATTTAGTAATTACAGCCGCCAATGTACAAAGCAAAGGTTGCTAGACAAAAGTCGGAGTTTCTAGATAGATTTTCGAGACTCTAGAAGCACGTGCAAGAAACGTCCAGTCCAGGGAAAAGCGCCGAAAAGAGGGGGTTGATATAGACTCTAGACAGCACGCACTTCAACACACCATAAAACAGATCACAACAACAACAACAACAACAACTACAACTACAACTACTACTACTACTACTACTACTACACTTCTCACGACATCACTCACAACAACACTTTACCACTCGGCAGGCCTAGCTGCTGTTCACCACGCCCCTCGCAAGCCAGGCCATTACATGCGGCATCCTGTCACACCAATGGCATTGGGCACTTCACACGAAAAGTCACCAGCCACCACTACCACAGTCACATCATCACACCAACCCCTACATGACACTCAACCTTGACCACACCGGACCCACTTAGCAGCACAAACCTCATCATCTTTTCTTCTAGTTTGAGACCCGTGGACACTTCCACCTCCCCGGCTCTGCCAGAGATTGTGCGGTAGCCCGGTAGCATTCTTCTGAGCAACGATCAGCAGCTGAGGTTGAGACCCCAAGAATCATCAACAAACACGGTGGTGGTTGGATATGCTCTGACCCCGGAGTGCAGGGCAATTCATGTGAGAGGGATGAGCCATCTCAACAAAAGTCTGCTGATTCTTGAGTCTTAGTCTTGAGATGTTTTGGTGCAAATGGCACGTAACCCCTCTTCACAGCCTTGTTGGACTTCGAGGTTCTGTGGAACTCCTCTCTTCAACCCCCAAGTCTTTTGAGGCTCGCGCCACGCCTGCTCTGCTCTGGCCCTGCAGGACGATGCCAAAGGTTGCAACTTCGATGCTTCAGATTCCCGTTTGGGCGTGTGTCGATCACGCACACCCCTATCCAATGGATTTGTGGTCATTTTTTGTCAATCTAATTTTCTTTGCCTGTTGAACCTCGTGTTGAAATAAGACCATCTACCAGTCTACCCATTGATTTATAAAACTTTCACCGGGGCAAGGTTTGGTTGAATGTTTTGTGGGTCGTTGAGTCGTTGGGGTTTGCATGCCCCGGTGCGCGCCAATCCATTAACCCCTGCCTTTGCCAAGGCAAGTTCTCCCACATCACTTGGTATCCCATGTGAGATCCGCATTTGGTCGGGTAAATGCATATCTTATCATATTTTTGGAAGGGTTTGTCAGTTTCTCCCTCAAATTGTGTGTGCACAACATTTACCAACCTTTTTTGTGGAGGGATCCAATGGGGTTGCCTTAGTCCACCAACTATTGTTGAACACGTTAAAACATGTTAAAACCATTGTGATAAGCCCGTTTCCCTCCAAATATCTGTGGTGCCCCCACCCAGAACACAAAACATCAGCTCAGGATTTCTTTCTAGTTTCGGCTCCTTCATCCGAGTTCCACAAGAAACACGGAGACTCAAATTTTGGATCGACTCAATGTCGGCCTTCATCCTCACCGTCAGTGTCTGGCACCTGCCAATGATCTTTTTCGAACTGAAAGGTGCGGCTTTGCACCGGCTCAAGGAGACTAACATCACTGGTGGAAACTTTAAAGCACAACCTCCACACTGCTGAAGTCCAGCTGCCAAAACCCTACCCCACTGTCTCCTGCTCTCTTTCGGCCACCTGGACTTCCCTAAGCAAGGCCACTGTCACCAGGCAACAAACAGCCCCATTCCCGCCATTCACGCCGCTTCAGCAAACACTTCGAAGATGTGCTGTGAGGCACCAAATCCCCACAACCACTCCCACAACCTCATTCATTCACTTTGCGCTACGGGTCAAGTCGCATTGCCTGGGTGGTTGCCGTGTCGCCACCTCGCCGGCGGCATCGAAGTGTCCGCAGCGTCAGGAATGTGGTCCCCCGTCAAATGGTGAAAGCAACCGGACATCACTGGACCACAGACCAAGGTTTCGGACATCACTTAGGTTTGGAATGTTTTGAATACCCATTGAAGTCTCAGCTTTGAAAGGTTTTGGGCATCCATTAAAGTCTTTTGCGGTTTGCTCTGGCCGATTTCTGTGGTCCTGAAACCTGAGACCCACACATGTCCTTTCACTCACCTGGATTTCTTGGTCAGGTGGGTGGCTTCATACATCTTGCATTTACCGACAACGTTCTGTAGCCATGGAGATCTAGCCCCAAGAATGTCACCTTCTGCGTGGCAGGTTTTCGAGGCGTTTTCCTTCCATTCGTGTCCGGAGTGTGTCGGATCAGTCTCGGGCAAGGGATCCATTTGACTCCGTCGAGCATCGGTTGGGAGGCTTGAAGAAGGGGGACAATGGCAGTCGCCCCCATCTTCAAAGCATTTCGGTCAGTTTGTGTGGCAGCCAAATGCAAATGTGGTTCTCATGCTTTCTGCATCTTTCTGCCTTCCCCTTAGCTTCTTTGTTCGTAAACTTCGAGCGTCACCCTCCAAAAAGGGAACCAACTGAGGGCATGATTGCAGCAAACGCCTCTCTGCCATTAGTCTGTGACTTGAGTTGCCGAACGTGAAACCGTCTGATCCATACACCGTGCGCCAACCTGATGGGACGATGGGACAGAGTTCTCGTCGCTGGGGGATGATGAGCCAGGAGAAACTCACTCGCCCGAGAGCCTCCGCGCCTATAGCTGCCCAGGCCATGGCCACAGAGTCCAAATCTTCGGGTGAAAGCTGCGCCATGATTTTCAACATCGCGGAGGCCTGCTGGTCACCTGAGCTGAGTGGATGCACAACTTTTTTGACCAAGTGCTTCACTTCGAAGCAGTAGTATAGTATAATTTTTGTGTGTGTGTGTGCGGGGTCATTATACACAGGGCCCAGGGCTACGTTTGTAGTGTTGGTCCATTTTCGGTCCATTTGATGTTTTAGATCTTGCTTCAACCAAGAATGTTCAGAAAACACACATCGACACATCGTCAAGTTTGTTCGGCCTTGCTATTGCTGCTCTTGCGCTCATCTGGGTCTTGCTGAGGACTTCGAGAAGTGCGGGATGCTGACAGGGCTTCATCAAAACAGGCTCATGATGGCTAACGGCTAACGATGCTAATGACTGACCAGGAAGGTGACGGACATTTGGGATTGAAAGAGTCTCGAACAAATAGTTGAGACCTCTGAGTTGGTCTTATCTTCAAAGCAAAGGTACTTTGATGATTTTGACTCCTAAGACTCATGCCCCCAAGGAGAAACATGCAGAAACTACGAGACACTTACAGGACACCTTGTCATCCGGATGCCGTACTCCCGCAAAAGCTCCCATAATGGGAGCTGGCAAACTTTCTCCGTGAGACAAAGTAACGGATCTCAACTTGTGACTTGATGTGACTTGTACATTTTCTATGAAATGGTCATCATATATGAATCATGAATGAGGTCGTTTCTCTGCTTCTCTGTCACAGTCCCACCTTTCGAGTGTGGGGACCCATTACCCTAGGGGGCAGAAGAAGCCTCTGGACACCTGGGTGTGGGTCTGGACTCACCCTACAAACTGTATGGAAGGTTGACATCCCGAACAAGGAATCTGTTCCAATCTGAACCTCTCATGCACCAGTCGACACAACCAAAAATACGTCGATTGCGGAAAAGCGTCTGAGACCTGCGACTTTCGCTTCTCGCACGGTTTCTTCCAGAGCGCTCTGGTGATCCTGCAGCGAGAGTGATCGAGAGTACGGGTGCCAACCAGGAGAAAATGTAAGGCTGAACAATACATCATCTGGAAATTTTGTGACCAACCGACCAACTCTTCACGTGACAAGATCTGCTCTTAATCTTCTTGACAGCTTTGCGTGAAGGCAAAAATCACCAAAGCAAGCGCATCATGTCACAGGACAACAACAGCCAAGAAACGTGCGCAAAGGCATGCAAAGCCATGCACTTAAACCCTCCCTCTGCCCCGTGCCCTTCACAATCTCTTTCTATCTCTTTCTGCTTCTCTTTCTCCTCCTCTTTGGCTGTGCATTTTTCAATTATATTCTCTCTCTCTCTCTCTCTCTTTCATCTCTCGAATCTCTCTCCCTTGATCTTTTGCCAAAGCCAGCAGGTGTGTGAGTGTCCGCCTCTCTGTTTGCCTGGGAGTTCTGCATTCCAGCACCTTTCACTACACCGCACCCAGTTCTTTCCATTATGGTTGATGTCCTCCCTTGCACAACGCTAAAGGTGAACTGTAACTAACACAAGGCATCGACCGTCGGAAGTGATCAACCGTGCCTCCCATGCTGCGCCCTCGGCCGGGACGGCCGCTGTCCCAGCGTTTCTCGATGTGGCCGCACGCAGTGCTCGGGCCGCCACACGCCCTTGATCTGCCACGGAGGCACCTGAGTCGCCACTGGGGTTCACACATCGACCGAGGTAAAGAAATGGTATGGTTGACCTTCTTTCTCGGGTGGAGATTCCCCGACTCAAATCTCAAATCTCAGGTCTAAATCGGTTCAACAAACCAACATTCAGGGGAGCCACTACACCAGCAAAGCGGAATGCAAATCATGTGAGTGTTCAATAATATCTTGGGCTGCTATGGTATGCTACACGTCTTGAGATGAGTGCCACAGGGATGAGCTGATGCACAGCGCCTGCATCCGCAAAGGCCTTGACAGCGAGTGCCACCTCTGTCGATACATTGCCTGCGTCTGCGGGCAACATGCTGTCTCGAGTATATTTCCCCACTTGGTTTCTCTGCTTATGTTTATTCTCTGCATCCGGTCCGCCCCCTTTTCCTCCTCCTCCCGTCTACTCCTCACCCACATTCACTATCATTCACTCACTCACTTACACTTTACACTCACTCACACCAAGTCATCTCACACCAGCTGACACTCAGCACTCTCGCTAGCTCGCTCAATCGCTCGCGTAGACCCACATATATCTACAGTATATTCTATATACGTATAATTATGTGTGTCTGTGCTGGACGGTCTCCACCCTCCGACGAGTGAGCGAGTGACTCCCCGCCTTGGAGCGACCGGAGCCCCGCGCTGTGCCGTGCGAAGCTCAGTGCGTCAAAGCTACGCTTGGCCGCTGCACGCTGCTGAAAACTCATCTCCTGGCGCGTCTGAGTTGTTTGTTCCTGGGGGGCTTTGAGCCCACCAACAGCACCATAAATACGGCAAAGAGACTCAAACAGATATATGCATTTATCAGGAATGGCCAGGTAGGGCTGTTGGGATCGATCCAGGTGTGGGTCGTCTTGGTTCTTAATGTTGGATCCCACTTGGCTCCGGCGCGCGACACTCTCGAAGTTCCTCTTCGACGATCGTTTTCCGACCTCGACAATCCCACTCGTCTTGTCCGCTGGTTCCGCTCAACGAACTTTTGCCACGCCCCCGCCGGCATGGGTTCTGAGCAACCTCGAACGACCCAGTGACCGGACGCCAGACACTAGAAACCTCGACCAGGTGCCCTGCAGTGCCCAGCTCCAGTCCTGCCACTTGAACTTCAACAGCGCCACTTCTCGATCCGAGAAGCCAGCGCTCAACGCAGCTTGGCTTAATGCCAAGAGGTCACCTGTTAGGCCAAAAAAAACCGAAAAGGCCCGGTATTTGGAGGAACCAGCGGCCTTTTTCAACGGGATTTGAAATGATTTGGATGGGTCTGGCAGTGAAAACAGCGAAAACACTTCACCACTCATTGGGTAACACTCAGTCAGGACACTAAATTCATCCAAATTCACTGATAGGGCGCATTCCACACCGGAAGTTTTCTCTTTGCGCTTCAGGCTGCTGAGGCTTCAGGTACTGGATACAACCATGTGCCAATATGTGCCACATGGGCATTTGCCCCAACCTGCCAAGGTTGGTTCCATCCCTGCAGAGCCGTTCATCTTCAACTGGGGCTCTTGAGCTCCAGCAGCTGCACTCAGCGCTGCCGCCAGAATCTCCCGCTTCTCCTGGCCGATTCTCCACGCAAGCGCAGACCTGTTTGTGCTAGCCCCTAGTAGCGTCCTTGCTCCTAGTAGCGCTAACACAAAGCCCAGACCTGGTCCGGGATTGCAAGCTGGTCAACTTGCTGCTTCACAGCATCCCCAACCTGAAGCGAACAAGTGACGGTTCTTGGAGTGATAAGGTGCTGGTCACCAACACAAAACCTCCATTTCCATGTGGTGGAGCTGTGAAACCTCGTGCGAGTAGAGTAAAACACATGCAATTGATTACCAAGTTTCACCACACCAACCCCAATTCTGCATACCAACGCGCTCGTGACATCTTCCTGCTTTGGTTTCTAAGCACCCCACTGACGGTGAGGGCTGAAAAGGAGAAGTGGTACAGCACACCCTTTAAGAAGGAGTATCCAGTGTCTAGGACAATGACTCTGGGTGGCTCAGGTCTTGGCCCTGGCAGCCAGAGTGCCATCCTGATCCCCCACACCCACACGCCTAAAACCTGCAACAATGGTCCGTGGCTTCCAAGTTCTTGGGTCAGTATGTGCTCTCACATCGGGTGGTGGCTTCAAAAGCCGACACTTGGTCCTCCCACCTCACCTCGACCTCACCCCCTTTGGATTTCGCCATGCGACCACTTCAGCATCAGAGCCAAAGGGATGAGCACCTGAGATACAACCAAACACACCGGCTCACTTCGTGCAAGGACGGACCGACCAACGCACCAACCAACATCATCGGGGCACATCGGCCGCGAGACCGTGCTGCGCACCGAACCATGACGAACGCCACACGAATCATGACCGCTCGTGGTCTCTGACGGTGGTGAAGGATGGATTCTGATGGATGTCGACGCAAACACCAGTTACAAAGCGAAAAGATGCTAAACGCCATGGACCTCGTTGATATCATCTGAAAAATGAGGACCCTGACCCTGTGAAAGTGACACCAGTCGATTTGGCGGTTATCTCGTTGCAATTGCACCGGTTTCATTGAACTTCATTTCAATTGCTAGTTGACCTATAGGTAATGTTTTCCACTGTCTTGCTTTCCGTTGCAGCGTAGCCACCCACGGAATCCCACTGAAACGACGGGCGGGCCGTCGTCGAAATTGCTTGGAACCTTGGCAGCTTTCTCAGAAACCAAAAAATCATCCGGATCAATAAGGCAAAATGAAATCATGCATATTCTGTCTAACGCATTGAGTCAACTAAAGTGCTAAGAATTTCTCCGTTGTCACTGACTTGCTATGCAGGCCGTCCTCTTTCTGAATCACACGGGTCTCCACCCACAGCTCAGTCCGAGAGCGAGGCATCTCGGTGATAATCATCTGAGTTTGAGGACTCTCGCCTCCTGAAAGCTGAGAACAGTGGAAAAGGTGACATCGCCCAAGTCATGTAACCCTGTAACCCTGCAACTCCTACATGACTTGTCCGTGCTTGCGGGTCCGTGTTTTCTGGATTGAATAAAGTCCGTTTTCGCAGAGTCTTTGCTTCATGGGATTCGATGCACGTCGTACGAGCAGCGTGCGAGTGAGACGTGAGCGTGTTCGCACCTTCCTCGTGCGGTCACTCGCACGCGAATTTCACCTGCGTCACACGAGGTAATGATAGGTAACGTATAAGCCAATAACCGTTGAGGATGTAGGCTTAAACCGTGTATATGGGGTTAAGACAGAATAGTTAAGCCTAGATTTTAGAGTATATATATAGCATTAAAATTAAGCCTAAATTAATTGTCTTGAATGTGTACATTATTGTACATTCATGTGGACAGCGCGCGAGTGAACGCACAAAAGAGTGAATGCGCAGGTGAGCGCGTGAACGTGCACTCGTCCGTACATATCTTTTCCACCCGTTCACATCCACTCGTGACAAACTGCATTACTGCACGAGAGGACAAGCATGATCATTGAGACGCCCACCTCTGGAACAATAGTTACTGCCCATGGGCTACTGACCCCATGATTGAAATTCGCTTGCTGGGCCATCGAGTTACATCCACCCGGATGCGCAATGGCAAAGCTACCAAGCCTCCCAAAGGAATGCTTTCGCACTCGAACTCTGAAGATATGACCAAACCACGGAAAACCCACCCCCGCTCTCTCTCTCTCTCTCGCGCTTGCTGCACCTGTGGGGGGAACTGTTCAAGACTTGTCTGGGTGAAAAGACGTGTGGCAGTCCATGGGACCCACACAAACCAAACACATGATTCAGCTAACTGGACGAACCAAACCAATGCAGAATCAGAACTGAGCCCACTTTCTTCCATGTCAACCCATGCACTTCCTTTTTGGGGAACTTCCTTCTGATTAAAAGGCAATCCTGCTGCTGCCAGAACTGCAGCTTGCCCTTCAGCACTGAAGGCTTCGACCGCACTGGCCAAGCCCTGCAGTGGCAAGCTGGTGGTGGCTGCATCTGCGCGAGTCGAGCAGGCGGGCGGGCTCGGTGTTAACGATAAACAATGCAATTGCATGCAAATGTCTTGATCTCTCTTTATGTTTTTGGAGATCTTCTCTACATTCTCATTCATTTCAACTTCTGTAGGTGAAGGTGCTGCGCTGATTCACAAAATCACGTTGTACTGGACGTTTCCTTCCCTTCTTTGGACCAGGGTGCTGATCTGCAAAAAAGCTAAGTATAGATCTTTGGGCAGGGTTTGCAGTACCATGCCAGGCTGCATCCAAATCGCAATCTCCCTGCTGAAACCTCTGCCTATTTTCAGGACCCCCCAACCCACACCGTCAGCCAATGCGCGCACAGCCGCAGCGGCGGACGAGGCCACCTGCGGTGAATGTTGACCCACCCTGCGATATCAATGTTAGGTCCTATAGGCCTATAGGCTCAATATAAGTTTTGAGTTCTAAGAAGCTTACTTCAGGATCTTCAGGTCCACTCTTTCTCTCTCACTCTCTCTCTCTCGCTCTCTCTTTCACCTTTCGGCAATATGGCTGTGGGATGCTGTGGGAAAACCCCAGCAGGCCACCCGTCTGCTGCGAATGAGACGGGTGCAAACGAAACATAGCTGTGTCACTGACCAGCGGCACCCACAAATCAATTCTGAGTGTGGTCACTAAATTAGTAGTTTCCCAGGTTGTGCCTTCATGCTTTCGACCGTGCGCCTGCTTCAGTGCTTGAATTAGACGCCCATCGCATCTGCGCATCTGGAGCGCACACCAAGTCCGTCTAAGATCGTCTTATGTGGTGTGCGTATACAGTACATCTTCTTGCTCTGCCACAGCCATGTCTAGTGGCTGGAGGCCGCGTTCCAGCGCCGCAAAGAGAAGCTGGGGTCTTTGTGTCGCAGTCTTGCAGCGTGAGGTCAGCGGACTGGGTGGAGGTCTTGGATGGCATGGCTACTGACATGGCTACTCCGGGGTCTGGTGACCTGGTGGGTGGGTTTGGGGAGTCCTGGAGGTTTGCCGTTTGCCTCGACATTTTGGTTTGCGTCTCTGACCAGTGTGTCCCACAAGCGTGCCTTTCCTTC
This sequence comes from Durusdinium trenchii, assembly GCA_963970005.1. Taxonomy (NCBI): domain Eukaryota; class Dinophyceae; order Suessiales; family Symbiodiniaceae; genus Durusdinium; species Durusdinium trenchii. The sequence continues at coordinate 1,985,013 of CAXAMN010025472.1, read as the reverse complement.
AAGATTGTCGCACAAGAGTCTCAAGAGCATTCTGGAAAAATGTTCTGGAAAGCGTGTTTTGCAAGAGAATAAGAGTCAGGTAGAAAAGGGCCACAAGAGCGCCGTCAGTGTGTTCTCGACAGAGTGCTGCACAAGAGTGTCCCAGAAAAGTGTCACACAATAACTGTCCTGCATAAGTGAGTCGCACAAGGGTGAGTCCTGCGCAAGTGTTGGGAAAAATGGGGACTGTAAAGTGGTTCTACAAATTGTTTAAAACTGTAGGGCGTCGCCCCGAAATTTTCTCCCAGTATGTATTCGAAGTGAACTTCCTTTTTGTGGTGGGTGTGAGATGCTAGTTATATAAGTGTCTTCCATTCAGCTTGGTCGCCTGTCGCATCCAGGTTTCCAAGTAGCTTCCTGTTACTAGTTGTAATGCCCTTGTTACTAGATGTTACTAGTAGCGATGCATTTGTTACGTTCGTAGCTTGCTACTCCACAGGATGAACTCTACCAGTCCCTCCGACCGATCGACCGATCCGCGCGCCTCCGCGGCCGAATAGTTGGCTTTCGCCGCCGCGGTGACGGTCTCGGCCACCTCCGAGGCCCGGCGAAGGCTGTCGGCCACCTCCGGAGACCCTTCAAGTACCTGGTATACCGTGGAGAGCACACCCCAGAGGTTCATGGGCGAGAGCTTGGTTTGCAGCTCTTGAAGGTGTTTCCACTCGTGGAAAGCCATAGGTTTTTAGATGTTCATAGATGTCCAATCTACGTTGTAGTGTTGCTAGCTACTCCAATACCGACACCACTTCCAATTCTTCTCCGAGTATTATTTGTGAATCAATTTGAGGTGACGAGTATATAGTAGTAACTTAATGTAACTTAAAAGTATATATCCCCTCAAGAGTTACCAGTGATCCCTTGACTAGAAGTGATTTTTTCTCAAAGATCAAGCACGTCAAGAGCGGCTCGATCTCATCTTTTTCAATGGTTGAAACCAAATAGATTACAGTACTCCACTGACTACTTCATCGTATCACTTTGAACCCATACAGCCTATTTCTCATCATTCTTGTCCAACATTGTCATTGTGTTTTTGGACTCCATAGATCTCCCCAACAGTTAGGAACCTGCAAGCCCTCAGCTTGCTGGACACGATGGATCCTGACGAGCACAGGACTTACAATTCCTTGTTTGGGTCCCGGCTTTCCCCGTTGGACGTGTGCAACCTTGCGTCCGTTCAATTCCCGACAGGTGTTGTTCGACTCTAACCCTTTCACCAAGTTCGTTCCCTCCTGGTCGGTGGCACCCATTTGAAGCTTTCCCTCCCCAAAGATGCTAGGACAAGTGCGCCAAGTCCTTCGTTGTTTGCAATGTTTTGCCCAAGGAGTTGCTCTCCCACCTTGTTCGCCACTGATGCATGTGACGCTGCTGAGGCTGTCGTCAACATCTGCAAGAGATGCACGTAGCTCCTCGCCCGCGAGCGCCAACTGCTGGGGGTTACAGCTTTGATCATCCGGCCATGCACTTGAATGAATCCTCTATAACTATAACACTCTAAAGCTTGCGACGCAAGTGGGTTTGTGAAGGAACAGCCTCTTCCATGACCACATCAGGAGTTGGTGATGTTCATCTTAGAATTAGATCTCGAGCAAGCCAGTCAAGGATGTGAACGTGCCCGAGGTCCCAGAAAGCCGGAGACGTGGCGCATATCATGACAGTCATGATATGTCATGATACTGATAGATCCACATAAACCATAGTTGTAGCATGTTGTAATTATCTCAATTTATCGTTCACATTCCTTCACCTTGTAGATATCAAAGATCAACCATTCAAACTTCCTGAAAATGGATGCCCAGTCACAGAGGTCTTAAAACGGACCTCAAGGCCAAGGTCACTCTCTCGGCCCGCCCAGCGCGAAGCGCCGCTCGCTTCGCGCTCCGGTGATCCAAGCCCGCCAGGGCCATGCGCAAGCGAGCCACCTGCGCGAGCTGAGCACCGATGGCTGAGCTGGGTGGCTGAGCTGGGCAGCCCGTTACTGCGGGTGATCCCGAAAGCCCGTTAGCTCGGTTTCTGACAAGTCCTCACATGTGGGAAAAACCAAGGGCCTCCTTTCCAGTTAATCGGATGGCTGCTGAAACGGGCACGATGTCTACCAATCAACCTGGATTCATGTCCAGGCCCATGGATTCAAGCAAACGGTTGAGGAGCTGCTTGAGCCCATGCATCTCCCAACATCAAGTCTGGCTTCCGCCTGAGGAGGGGCGAGCCCCAACTCTTCGGCTGCTCGGATGACTGAAGCACCGAGACTCAGCTGGGTCTTGGCCTGAACGGGGCATTTGCATTCTCTGTAATATGAGCTGTCCTCCCATCCACTGAAACCTCGACCAAATTGCCAATCATGCTTCCTGTTTCGACGGCTCCCCAGTAGCATTCCTTGGACACAATTATTCCACATGACAAGCTTGCGGGCCTCCTGTTGGGGCGCCATGGCAGCTCGACTGGCCGATATGACCTCCGACACTTCCTCAGGAGGAAGATGCCTTGGGACGCGCGAGAGAGGGGCAGCTTTGAAACTAGACGCCTTGGGGGTCCTACTCAGCCATCCCATGAGCACGTCTAGGTCTATTCCCGGTCTCATCGGCTCAGAAGTGACACCCAAGTGACAGCTCCTCTGCTGCATGTCGGAGCTCAGCCAAAGGATCGCTCCTTCACCAGCTTGCATTCCAATTGCACCAGCTGGGATGTGGTGATGTGATGCTGCAAAGGTTATAGAGTTTCTTTGGCTATAGGGATCACACGCTTTCACCCCTTGACCAGTTTACATCACAACTCCAGCTGGTGATCTTTTCAAACTTCTGTTTTGGAGTTTCCGATGTCCTTCTGACAATGAAGGTGTGCTGACTTTGTGTGCACTCCACCTTGCCAAAAACGTTCTTCAAAATGCGCTCTACTAACTAGAGATTTCCTTGCCGTACGCTTGTGTGTATATAAAAAGAACACAGCAGCCGCCCCTTTTTCCCACAATCTTGAGCCAAACATGTCCGGTGAAGTGAAACGTCAATGACTGGATCATGTGATGGCTACATTCATTAAGATTCCTATGACTTGCATGTCAAGTGATACACAGTGCTTGGTGACACATCGAATGCAAAGCTTGCCTGCAGAGATGCTCTTTGGTTGTTCATGGACTGCTTCAAGGACTGCTTCCCCTGGCGTGCCAGATGCATCGACCAGGGTGCCTTGCTAGTGGATTAGGGGTGGTGGTTTCACCCCATGTCTCTCTCCTCCCCCTTCACATATTAACAGCTTCAGTGGAAGATGGGTGCCTCGAGAGATTTGGATCCACGACGCCTAAAAGCTCCAAGGCGTGACTCCATTTAGAAACCGGCAACGGCTTCGTGAAGGGATCAGCCTTTTGATGGTCCGTTTTTATATAAAGCAATTTGGCACTACCATTCGCGAACGTCTCGTATAGAGAAGAGAGGTTGATACGATGGTGCTTCGAAACATGTCGGAGCTTGGGGCTATAGCCCTGGCCGCATATGGTTATGACAGCGCTGTTATCCTGGAAACACACCAATTCAATTTCTCTTCTGAACACTTCCTCAACGAATTCGGCAACTGGCAAAGCGTCAAATACGCCGTGGGCAAGTGATATGATCTCGGCCTCTGTGGTCGATCGTGCAGTGGCACCCTGTCGCTTACTGTGCCACGACAGTGGCCAGTAAGACCCCGGTCCTTGCAGAGACAGCAAACCACCAGAGGTGCTCTTTGCATCCTCTACCGCGCTTGAGTGGTCCGCGTCGGTATACAAGACCAGTTGTAGGTCTTCCTGACGATCTGCGATTTTGCCTTTCAGGCAGAACGCCTTGGTCTCGAACAGATAGTTCATCAATCTGTGCAAGCGGCGGTCTTCGGCACGACTCCACTTCGTGACACGGCGGGTGAGATCCCCTATTGCCTTTACCGTGTCCGGCCTGGCAAGTCTGCCCGCCCAAAGGACTTTCATCAAGACCTTACTAGCATCACTTGCTAGAGCACCGCGCTCCTCCCATTCATTCACTGGAATGGAACCTTCTGGTAAGTACGGTGATGCAGCGCCTTTCAATGGCATCCCTGACAGGTTTTCATACATTTGGCATGCTGAGTTGATGAAATCTACCATGTCGAAATAAACTTCAGTCACTCCGTTTTCGCGTTTGAACAAATGCTTTCTGCCAAGACAACGATCCACTGGGGTCGGTTCTTCTATTTCAAGGTGTTTTTGCAGGTTTTCCCAGAACCCTTTGCGCAAACCTGATGGCCCTGAAAGCAAGATGTCATCAACGTACAATGTGAGGACTAGACCATTTTCAAAGGTCCAATTCGACTGGTTGTCTCTGTCAGCTTTACCTCCCATGAGTCCCATCACTTCACGGAATCTTGCATCCCAGTGGAAACCCGATTCCGGGTGTCCGTATAGCGCTTTCTTCAGTGGCGCTACTGGCATTTTGATGTGAGCGAACTCCTTTGGCACTAACTCTGGTGGGAGTAGCACCCAAGTGTCCACCACAGTTCGCAAGACACTTTGAGTGTATGCACGCACAACGTCCGACTGTGAACTTTCATTTCCTGGAAGTGCACCATAGCTCAAGTTGAAGTTTATGGCTGTGATTCCTGAGGGATTCACTTTGAGTTCCTGCAGGATGGCGATGTTGTTGTCTTGGTCAACAATTTGATCGCCTCTGAACACAATTCTGGCTTGGACTTTCAGCGTGCTTCATGGACAGGATTGTCATGAGACGACCTAGGTTGTATTTACCGCCCGACTTCATTAGTTCTTCTTTGGAAATGATTTTACTAACATCCCAAACTTCATTTGCTAGAAGACCATCCAACTCTTTCTTGATAGCTTGATCAGCCCCCGGATACTTTCCCCAATCTCGACGATCAATCAATTGATGAACACCTAAGGGAATTTCATGCGGGACATGTTCTGACTGAACAAACGGACAAGTCGGCATGATTGGGACAGAATCACCATCAGGATACAAGCTGTTCGAGATTGTTTGCGCCATCCTTTCAGTGTAGAAGGCTGACTTTCCTGTGCTTGAACCCTCCAAAGGACTGTGTTTGAAGTCTTTTGGGTGTTGGCATCTGTATGCACCAAGGTCTTTTGCCAACTTTCTTGATGAGGTTACGACTCTCCATGTCTTCAGATGTGGCTCTCCTTTACTGTCTTTCAAATCAAAGGCACAGCCGTCACAGCATGTCTCATACAAATCATGTTTCTTGACAAACTGCAAAAGCTCGGTCAACATCCAACCTTCGCAATGTTTGGGCCATTCGAAAGCAACATGTCCTCCGTTCTGGAGAATTCTCTCGGCAACCTTTATGTAGTTAGCTAAGAGTTTCTTGCTTGTCTTTCTCTTGGCTTTCAATTTCTTTGCGTAGGATGAACCATATCGATGCAGACACATTTTCTGCCAAGGACTCCACGAACTACATGGAATGCTTCCCCAAAGGTCAGCCCCCTTGAACATGTCTACCAACGACAAAAGGCTTTTGATGTCTTCTTCATTTTCCAAGTTGGTTTGTTCCCGATGCAACCTAAAATGTGGGACCCCCCCTTGATTCGTTAATATCTCCTAGTTTCGAGTCTTTGCTGCAGCAGAATTCAAACATTGCATGGCTTTTGCCGGACCTAATCCTCCTTTCACGGGTTGGCTTCAATGTCTGAACGTTTTTGACTTCTGCAGGGACCGGAGTTAAACCAAGGATCGACGTGACAGCATCAAGTCCTCGAAGAGGTTCTTTCTCAACACTGCTAGTCATGGTCATGATTCTTGCTTTCACATTTTCAGGCTTCTCCTTTGGGAAGAAGTATGTGCATCCTACCCAACTTCTTGAACAAATGCGCCTATTCGGTGACATGGATTGCCAATCATCCGCAAACAGTGAAGTCTTGTTTCTACAAGTCCAAACAGTTTGACGTTCTGTTGTCACTTCGAACGAATCGAAAGGACAGTCGTTTCCAAGCGGTGTGAACAAACGCTTCCTCGGACGGACATGGATTCTCTTCCATGCAGCTTTGGCCTCATCAAAGTCCCAATAGTCATTCAGTGCCTCAGCATTACAGCAATCCACGAGAGAAGCCTGCAGCTTGCTCTCTTGGCCTTCAGGCCGGACAATGGGATTTTCTCTGAATTTTTGGCGGCTACACTTGTCCTTCAAGGTGTGCATCGAAATGTCCACAGCCTCTTCTGATTTCTCTTTGTCTTTCTTCGAATCTGACTCTTTGGCTAGTCTCTCGTCTTCCAAGAGTTTGCCAATCCTTGCGTGGCATTCATCGCTGTGCCTCACGCCTTCTGCGATTCTGTCGCAGCCTTTGCAACCTACAGTCTTTCCGAACCTAATGCATCTCTCCAATGTTACATAAGGCCTGCGTTTGCGTTTGGCTGGCTCGGGAGGATCCTCTCCAAAGGGCAACGACTCTCTGGGATCAATGCTCAGCAACTCCCGGTCTGCTTTAAACACTGCCAGCTGTGAATTTGCAGCCTCTTCCAAAGGAAAGATGAACACTTCTGGTTTCACAAGCTCACTAGTATACACTTGGATTGGTTTCTCACAACCTTTCTTGTTGGTACGAACAGCTTCATAATCCAAAACCAAATGCACACCTCTGAACTTATACCCGTTGTCGATTCGCCATCCACAAAAGATCCCAGGAAAAGTCCTTGGGTCAAAGGCAGGAAGTTCTCTATGCTTGGGTGGTTTGTACCAAACTAATGCACCAAAAGGAATCCGGTACCCATCAAAAACATTACTTGAAGCAACTTCATAACAGGTCTTCCCTTCCTTCAACGCTTTGGACTCAGGAGTCTCGTTCGGATGCGCAGGACATGGATGTGTGATTGCATGTGCTACAACAAAATACTCGATGCTCCTCGGCCAAAAGGCGTGCGGCAAACCTGACTTGAGATGGATCGCACGTGTGCCTTCTTTGATCCTTCGGATCAAGCTTTCCAACTTTGCATTGTGATACGGGTCATTCTCAATCCCTGGTTCACTCAACCAGCCCAAATGTTCAACAGCTTTGGTCAATTCTTGAGCACAGTCGGTTTTCACAAGGCAAGAAGACCTAGGGGAAGCTCTGGTTCCAGCAAATTTCTGAAGGCACAGGATGTTCGAGTCAGTGTCTCTTGAGGTCATGGAGTAAGCTCCAATGCAACCTGAGAATTCATCGAAACAAACAAGGCATGCTTGCTCCCCACCAGCACCTTTGGTTAAATCTGCCCCCAAAATAATGTGGTCTGCTCTCATCATGTGGCCATAGTGGAGCGGAGGAATTTCATCCTCACCCGGTGCCCCCCTTGACCGATGAACCCGACCTGTCATTTTTGCTCTCTGGCAAATCGAACAGTAACGGTTTTTGGGGAAGTGACAAAGTTGATGAGTTTCACTTTTGGCTTCCTCTTCAAGGCGTTCACGGAGTGATGGGGTCCAAGGGTTAGCCTCTTCATCTTCTTCATCTAAAGGGGCATCCAAGGGTTCCGCTTTTGGTTCATCACACAACATGAGTTCATCACCAAAATGAGGAAGAGTTTCTGGTTTCTCTTTCAACACTCTATCACTTACCTTTGGCAAATCTACTGGTGCTTCAACACGAGGTTCTGGCTCCGGAACAGGAGCTCCTGCCGGTCGATCTCTCGATCCTGAACTCGGACCTCCAATTGGTTCCGTGTCTGAATCAAAGGCGACAGGACCTGGACTGGCTTCCAAATCTGCTGGTGCTGCACCTACCCATTCATGAATGATCGGAACATTCTCACGAACTTCCATGTGAATCTTTGCCGACTCAGGGCAGAAGTGCTTGAGATCACCAAGACGATCCGCCTTGATCATGTAGGGCAATTCGTCTGGCAGCCAAACAAACCCTCGTTTGTGGTGGTTTACTTGAATTCCCAAAGACAATGCATGGGGACATGAATCCAAAGTGTAGAAAGTGTTGAGACCGCTCACTTGCCCTTGGAGTTCTATGGCTTTTGTGGTTTTCCTCTCCCCACCTCCCGTTCTAAAGATCAGGTTTTCCGGCGGGTCGATGATGAAGCCTCTCCAATCATCGGGCATCGAGTCTTTCGACAACAAATTCCTTCCTGCACCTGAATCCATGAGGAATTCCATCTGACATGGATGTGACGCCAATGCAGGGACACTTGAATGATCAATCTGGGACATCGGATTGCAGCATGTGATGGCGGTCATGATCGTAGTCACGGCTTTGGCCAACAACTGGGCACAAGGGACTCTCAAGGAACTCCGAGTGACCTTTCTGCAAACCTTCTTTGCTTCTTTCAAAGCGGCTTCGGCTGACGGGATCGACGCGAATGCAGTTGCAGCAGCTACGGAAGCGGCTCCGGCATGACTTGAAGAACTAGCACCAGTACCTGACTTCAAACGAGGTTTCGGGCCTTTGTACAAGTTCCCTTTGTCATGGAGGAATTCACAATCCTTCCCGCGAGTGCATGAATCGTATGCGAAGTACATGCATGGCAGTTTTGCTTTCTGCTCCTTGGTCAGCGGTGGCTTGTCCTCCTTGTTCTTGCCTTTGCCATCTTTTCCTTTTCCTTTTCCTTTCTGGGCAAATGCTGCATCAACATTCTTGTCTTCATCAACCTTCTTTGATGCCTTGGGTTTGTCTTCCTTCTTGACCTTTGTGTCTTGCTCTGGCTTCTTTTCTTTCTCTTTCTTTGTCTTCTCTTCTTTCTTCTTGTCTTTTGCTTCTGCTTGTGCCCCTCCAACCTTTGGATCTAAACCTGCTGAGGTGAGAGCTTTGTCCATTGATGTTGTGTTCAAATCCATTTGGGATATCTCAATGGCTTCACACATCTTGCTATACAACCAACGGCTGGTTCGCTTGTAGCTACCAGTGTTTGCTTCCCGAAACTTGTCAATTGCGAGTGCCATTTTGGGGTGATTCTTGAGGCTTTCAAACAACAACGACCTCAGCGACGTTTCAGCTGGCATCTCACTAGGTTCAAGAGCGCCTACGCAAAAGTCATATCGCTGTCGAAAGTCTTCAAGTGCCTTGATGTCACTACCATTCATCTTCAAGGACAAAAGGTGGTGCTGACTAAGTGCCGTTCCGCGGTCGCGATCGAGTCGAAACTTTTGGAAGATCAACCACAACAACTTGCGACCTTTTGGTTGTTGATCATGTGTCTGACATCTCTCTTGGTGGGTCTGAAACTCCAAGGCGAATTTTGTGCCTTTTGCTGCTTCTAGCAATTTGGCGCCTAGGATCCGATCCAAGATGGGAAAGTCCTTTGCATTGTTGAACTCTTTTCCATCTTCCGAGATGTTGCAACGATTGATCCAACGGAACACGAAGCTTTCATCATTCTTGGCAAACTTGCAAACCCCACTGAACACTGCGTTTCGGAAACTCCGGCATTTTGCTGCGTCTTGAGGCAAAGCAGGAATCTTTAAATAGTCATACTGTTTGATACGCATTAGGCGTTTCTCTCGTTTGTAGGGGTCCTCCGAATCGCTTGATGAGCCATCTCCACTTGGGGATTTTGGTGGTGAGTCTCCGCCCCCTCCAGGATTTCTGTTTGAACCCTTTCCTTTCGAGTCACTTGAAGAGGATGAAGAACCACTTCCTGGCGGCGATCCGGGGACTTTGCGGCGGTCTCTTGATCGGTTCGATGATGGCCGATTGCCCGATTGCACAGGGTTTGCCGTCAACCCACCAATCAATTGCTGCATTTGAATGGTCAACTGATGCACTTGCATTTGCAAAGCAGTGTTTTGGTCACTTTGGATTTGAAGTCCGATCTGATCATTTAGCAAGGCAGCAGGAGGCAACATTGGATTTGCCTTTGGTATCTCTCCTGCACAAGCGGACTGCGTTGGTGAAGGTGCCAAATGCAGCTCTTCACCATTGGTTCCTGTGGCAATGGGCGTCAATGCAAACGAAGGCAACACGACCCGCGAATCTTGCATTGGTTGACCCTGGAATGCGACCGTGCCAGGATGGTAGGATTTAGGAGTTGCAATACTATGCACCACCGGAACCAATTCACCCATTCCATGAACTTTCCTGGATGGACTTGGCTGACCAACACTTTCAGGTTTCCTTTGGCGGCGGACTACAAGGATGGATGGTGCTTGGTGCCCCTGGAGTACCACTCTTTGCAAGGGACTGCAACCTTTCATCTTGATCCTTGATCCTCCTCATCATTGCTTCCATTTGACCCCTCATTTCATTCATCTGCCTAGTGGTGGACTCTAGTGCTTTCTCCCTTTGGTTCAATGCACCGGTCACTTCAACCACCTGGTTCGTGCGATCAATCACTAAAGCCTTCAATTGCTCAATCTGGTTTTGGTAATTAGCAACCTCTTGATGAGACTGATTCATCAAACGGGTAGCTTGACCTTGGGTTTGACGGACCAGTTCATGGGCTTCTTCTTGAGACTGCTGGACCATGCTCCTGGCAGTGGATTCTACCGCCTGGATTTGAGACCTGGCTTGGTTTTCAATGGATTGAACTTGACTCTGGATTTGGGCTTGAGCATTAGATTCAATACCCTGGATCTGCTGAAGGGCTTGGTTCCTAAACTGACTCTCCATTGCTTGGACATACTGAGCAGTCTGGTTCCTCGCATTAGCTTCAACTTCAGAGGCGTATTGAATGGCTTGACCCTGCACTTCGGACACGACCTGGTGAGCCTGAGCTACTACCAGAGGGTTCAAATCCAAAAGATTGACTGATCTGGCATCTGTGAAATGAGACGACTGGTTGCTTTCGAACACAATCTGTCTTGCATCAATATGACCGATGGTCGGTTGTTGGTGTTCAACACCCGTCCTTGCTGTTGGATTTCCTTGATTACTTTGAACCATCGATGAGTGAGATGTTTCTGTCAGGGATGACAAACTCGTATCTTGGATAGGGTTGCAATGGCTTCCCCAAACATGACAATCTGTTCACTCTCCGGTGAACCATGCGCACTTCCTCCTGATCCCTCCATCGCTTCTTTTCAAAGATCAAACGACGTCTACTCGGCTGCAATGAAATTCTCAACTGCCTCCTTCGTCCAGCCGTCGCTCAACCAATTGGCGTATGGATACGCAGATCCGCTGTTCAAGCTCCTCTTCCGTGAAAGCTTAATGTGAATCCCTGTTGCCCTGTCGGTGGCCAAAGTGGCTTCCAACTCAGATAGGATATCAGCGTTGTCGTCGATCAAACAACAAGACAAGTGATCCCCCAACCGTTCGGCAAATCTCGAGATAACTGCAGCCTTCCCTGTCGGACCGTCCGGCTCGAACGTACAAATGATCCCGTCAAACAAGTGATGAATCCCTTCGCTGTTGCTCCAAATGTCCTTGCACGCTTGATAGCGCCCCGAACTCCCAATGAAAGAAAGAACGAAAACAAATGGAATACGCTCGTGATCCAATGCAAATTGTCTGAACTTCTCAATCGCCTCAATGTTCTCAACTCCCACGCGACCTGTCTGTCTGCAAGTATCGCTGTGATCCCTGTCAAGAACCTGATGGTGATCAACAAAAAGGACCTTAACCTGGCCAATGTCTGCAACTGCTCCCAAATGCACTTCCTGTGACTCCCAACGAGTATAGCGACCCTCCGCTGCCTCAAAGGTAAGGAAATGTACCGTGTCCGGCAGAACAATCGAGACTTGAACTGGCTCTGGCCTCCGCGGCGGTGCCTTTGCAAATGCCTTTGGCGTAAGGCCAATCACAGCAGGCGGTACCGAAACAGCGGGCTCAGGCCTAGGTGGTAGTGCCGAAGCAGCTAACCTATGCGCCTCCTCGAATCGAGCTCTGTACGTTTGAAGAACCTCCTCAACAATCGTCACCCGACTCTGTGCGCAAAAGTTAAAAGACGTAACACCGTTCAGCAAATGCGGATGTGTCAACGCAAAATGCCCCTCAGCCACGCCCTGGCGAATGAACGCCCTCTTCTGTGCTCGGCCGCTCTTTCCAGAGCGAGGGAACCTCAGAAGCTTGTGGAGCTCCTCGTACTCGGGATGCTCCGGATCAGAATAACCCCCTTCAGGCGGGGGCGGACCAGCGGGTTCAGTCGGACGACGTGAACCAGAGGAAGATGCGATGGCTGCAACGACGGCCAACAACCGATCGCAAAGCGATACGGCTGATAACCAAAAGAACACAGCAGCCGCCCCTTTTTCCCACAATCTTGAGCCAAACATGTCCGGTGAAGTGAAACGTCAATGACTGGATCATGTGATGGCTACATTCATTAAGATTCCTATGACTTGCATGTCAAGTGATACACAGTGCTTGGTGACACATCGAATGCAAAGCTTGCCTGCAGAGATGCTCTTTGGTTGTTCATGGACTGCTTCAAGGACTGCTTCCCCTGGCGTGCCAGATGCATCGACCAGGGTGCCTTGCTAGTGGATTAGGGGTGGTGGTTTCACCCCATGTCTCTCTCCTATATATAAATGTATCTATATATATATATACATATGTCATATGTATTCATATGTGTATACAATATTGTACAATATAGTACATATCTATGCACACATGCATGTGAGGGTACATGTTCTTTGTCCTTTGCGAGTCGGTTTTGATCACTTAAATAGCCCGGTCAAGTTTGGACAAGCAAAACTCATGCGTCGTTTTTGACCCACCGGCATTGTGTGAGTTTCTCAGCCATGGGGTCCTCAGCACAGGAGCGGCAATCTCCTGATGGGGTCAGCTGATGAGTCTTCAAACAACATCTAATTGAACAGCGGCTGTAAGCTCGGTAGGTGAGCCTCCAGAACACGTGTCACATCAAGTCAAGCATGGTTCTAGGTCTCTATAAACTCCATCCTCCGCAGCAACACACACCATTGGCGTTAAGCCATTCGAAGGGGTCTTGGGAGACATGTCGCAGGCCGCAAAACATTCCGGTCAAACAGTACCAGTTCACTCACATCCAAAAATGGAACTCGTCTGGTAGGCCTGTTCATTGGGGGTCACTTCCGCGAGATCCATTGGATCACTTGGCGGCTCTAAGAGCAATTGTAGACCTGCATGTAGCCACTTGGAACAGCCCCATTGGAGTGGCAACGGCCCTGCTGTCCTGTCGCAACAGTGCCTTGCGTTGATGCCGCTCGTCCACATCCTCAGAGACTCAGTGGGGCCAAAGCCTGCATCATCCTGCATCCACACTAATCTAGACCGTTGATGAATAAAGTTTCACGTAGAGGTTGCGTAGAGGTTTGTATTGCTCAACGGTCACTAGATCTAATCAATGTGCGTCCTTGATCTTGACTTCCCGCTTCCTTCAGGAGCCAGGTATATAACGCCCTCGCAGCTGCGAAGGCAACAGGTCTTTGTTCCCAAAGATCATGTTCCGTTTTTGGTGTCGTTGGCCCGAGGCTCCCAAACGATGCGATTTTCCTGCATCTTCGTGGGCACCTTCACCCACATATGGTTGGGACATGTTGGGACAATCTGGCCCGAAGCATGCCAGCGCTCACCTTTGTGCAGTGGCTTTACTGTTTCAATCATTTGCGTTCGTGTGCTGGGGATGTCTGGGGACATTGCCGGGAATCCAAGCAAGGCATGCGGCATGTCATATAATTAGGCAATCCTACGCAACTGTATGTAACCGTCCAATCCTCAACCAAGCTCTGCCGGGCTGCCATTCTCCCATGCATCCCACCACTCCCGCGATGCTTGCCAAGGCACGGAGGTCTGGCCAAGCACGATGAAGGCCACTGAGGCCACGAGCAGCATCATCCTACCTCAATAAAGGCCAACGTGCGCGTGCATGACGTTCCCTGAAAAGAGATTGCGTCAACAGGCCGTCTCAGGCCTATAAGGGTTGGCGATGAAAACCATCTGCACACTTTTAGAGGTCAGGAATGGCATTGAGCTGACTTTCAAGAGCGATGATCTTGGGCTGTTCCAGTCGTGGCTATGGCGGCTATGAGCCAGCAAAGGTGATCTGTTTGCCTCTGGGCCACTGATACATTGCAAAGCTCTCGGTACGCTTAAGATATGAAAATGAAGAAAGTGGTACAAGGAAGTGGTGCAAATGTCAATTGTCAAATCCATCGTTATACAGTATCGTTTGCTGGCAGGACTGCAGGACTCAAGGGCTAGATATAATATACTTTCCATCCCCCTTGGAATAACCAGGAGACGATGGAATTGCATTTTTGTAGCTATGATTTGCGGGGTGCAGAGTTTGGCGATATAAAATGCAAGGAGCCCGAAGATACTCAAGATATAGTGCCAATGGCTGCAGCAAAAATTGCCTTCGAAAAAGGGAGGGGAAAGTGCACTACAAAATAGAGGTCCAACCTAAGGCTTATCCAAAATCTGTGGACTAGAAACCCTGGTTTTGCATGTTGTAATGCACTCACTAGTACAGTAATTGCCAAAAATGGCAATCACATCTATCTCGCTCTTCCGGCTATTTATTTGACTGCTGCCGCTATTATGATCTTTGGTTTCTATATTGGTACGAGTTGTGTCCAAGGTGTTTCCAACGTCTTTCTCTTTCATGTTATGTGATTATTGTTTGTTCTCTGATAATCTTTGATTTTATTGCGCACCCTCTGAGCCCAAATGGGTCTGAACCATGTATAGCCAATTTTATAACATCTCTCATAATCGTACAAAAATGAGGTTACTACAACGTTTTTTTAACTAAAGTGGCCTCACTACAAAATGTCTAGCCTACCCCCCGGAGTGCTTAGAAAATGTAACACAATTTCCTTACACAAAATGCCGGTGGCCGAGACTCTATTTTTACATTCCCCCGGGAATTAAACATCACAGGTCTACAAATTGAAAGGCCCCATCCCCTCCCAGGCACCCTCAAAGTCAACTATATAAAATCCGGATTTATACTGGCCACATGGCTATCCATTCTGTAGTAGATATTCTACGGGGGATTGCTTTCCGTATTTCTTTGGATTCTCATCCATTCATTTCATTTCATGTCATGTCATGTCATTTCATCTCAGTTACTGTAATTCATTTCATTCATTCATTCATTCATTCGACGATATTTTCTTTTGACAGACTTGCTCGTAAAAGATCAAACGGGCAGCAGTCTGAGACCTCTCTTGAGAGTCCAGCTTTTTTGATCTTTTTTGTCCAGCAGTCAAGATTTGGAAAGTGATCGCACTCGGAAGCGGAGTCCATGGATGTTTCGTAAGCTCGTACTGAATCCTGATGCATTGTGGTGTGAATTTGGGCAAGAAAAGTGTCAGTGAGATGCCTTGCATGGCTTTTGGCAGTGTTGATTCATTCCAGCATCAGCACGTTCTCACCAAAAACAACACCTTCATTCCAGCACCAGCACTTCTTCCAGAAAACCTTCCACGTCCTAAGCGTAAGTATTTGGGGCTATCCAATGTATGCACACTTTTTGACTTTGTCAGGCCGTCTTTGTGGACAGGGCCCCCTCAAAACGGAAGGAAAGGCGCACTCTTGTCAGCGAATGAACAACCAAGTGAGCGAGAGAGAGAGAGAGAGAAAGGGAGAGAAAGGGAGACAGGCGCCATGGAAAGGCCATAGAAGGCCCCGCTTCGGGCACCAACTTTGTGAGGTCTTGGAACTTGAGACTGAATCTCTTCATCTGAGCGCCGTCTCCTGGAGTTCGCCGAACCAGCAGCTGGAACATGTTTGGATTCTGGATGAACGTCCATCTGAAAGCACTGGCTTCAACCTTTGGTGAAAGCGAAGGAGCTTAGATTAGATAGAGAGGAAACCGCACCAGAAGCCCCCTTGACAGGAGGACCGTGGTGCAACAAATTCTGAGCAACTAGTGGTACAATGCGTTCATCGCACAAGCAATGATCCTGTCCATCTGGTGACCAAGGATGGCTCGCCCGAGCTGCGCCGCCCCACTTCCATGTTTGCGAAGACGGGGCAAAGGCACGAGACAACACAAAAGATCCGTAGAATTGAGATCTGAGAAGCCTTGCAAAAAAATCAAGAGCATTGATTTTTCTTGGATGAGTTCACTAGGATTTTGATGAAACCGATGTGACCAAAACTTTTAAATGCGTATAAAGCACATAAAGGAAAATGACCCCTGGACAAGAACCATAAATTTGTCCATACTGGTACTAGGGGTCAAAGTTATATTCGGAAACTAAAAGGTGATCTTCGGAAACTTTACGGCTTTCTTCGGAAACTATGCGGTTTTCTTCGGAGACTTTATGGTGTTCTTCGGAAACTGTTACATGGACACTTAAATTCGGCAACTCAAAAGTGATCTTCGGAAACTTTAAGGTTTTCTTCGGAAACTAATCTTCGGAAACTCCACGGTGTTCTTCAGAAACTAATGTTCGGAAACTACAGATCGCAACACAAGCATTTTTGTACCGTAGCCGTCACAAGGTAGGTCAATATCCCACCCACCTACCCCCCCACCCACCCAGCCCTCCTTCATGCAAATTGGTTGCAACATTGTAAAATATTGTAAAAGTTCTGAGGAATACTTTCTAAAGTTGGCTTTCTGAAGATCGCGGAATAGTCTCTGAAGATCGCGGAATAGTTTCTGAAAATCGCAAAATAGTTTCTGAAGATCACAAAATAGTTTCCGAAAATCGCGAAATAGTTGCTGAAGATCGCGAAATAGTTTCTGAAGATCGCAAAATGGGTGTGTATTTTTTTACCGTAGTCGGGCCGGGAAGTTTGAATAGGTGGTATGATTCGCAGATGATTCGCAGCTTTGAAGTTGTATTGTTGGATTAGCTGGACTTCCAGCAGTGGGCCCACTCTGCGCCGAGGCAGTAGGCAATCGGCAAGCAGCATCTGTTGGATGCTGGGCAGACTAGGCAAATGCACTTTTCCACCAAAGACTCCAGTGGCGATGGGTGGGAGACTGTGTGGAGGTGAGTGATTCGGGTGTGAATCGGTGTGATTCGTATGGCGATTATCATTAGATTCTGCAAAAGAAGGCGGTCCTTTGGCTCTTCTTCCCAAGGGAGAGCACATGGGAACATTATGAATACGCCTGGGAGTGAGCCTTTGCTCTTCCCACAAGAAGACACAAACAATTTTGGCCAAATTGAGTGCCCATGGATCACACAATTGCAAACATCATGCACCATTGGCTCCTGGACATCTTCAAGGCACAAAGACCAACCAAAAACTTCACCTTAACACCTGGTTTTTACGTGTAACGTTTTGAGGGTTATGATTCGGGGGTACGATTCGAGGTATGATTCGAGGGTATGAATCGCTCAAGTCGAACTTCCAACCACTACATCAGGAAGTACACGCCAAAAATATACAAAACCAATTAGTTCCTGAAGATCCCAAAATAGTTGCGGAAGAAACGTTTCAGAAAAATGGAGAGTTGCGGAATAGGACTTCGTGCTGGTACTAGGGCTCGCACCAGGTGGTGCAGGATTTCCGACTTTCAACTTTTCTTGTTTTCGCACGAGACTCGGCATTTTAAAGAGGGAGCACGAGGGTAGGAAGAGACACGGGCACAAAGTGGTGCAGGATTTTGTCCATCAACCGTATCATGTTCATAGTTCATGGCATTTATGACAATTTAAGAAAAACAAAGGAACATGAATGAACATGGCATGGCAGTTTTTATGATTTCAAGAAGTTTGTACAGTAATTGATACGTTTTCATGTAGCTGCTTCCTTAGAACGTCCATACAAAAGTAGGATCTCAACCGTAGAACTTCTACCATCATCAGCATTGTCAATCGCCAATAAATCCCCACTTAAACAGGCCTGCCTAATTATATAAAAAGGACATTCAATGCCGAATTCTACGTGCGCCTACCAAGAAATGTAGCGTTTCACCATGTTCAACCCTGTCTACATCCTGAGGCCCCGGCACCGTCATATGCAAACACGCCCGGCCCACAGGTACAGGTCCCGGGTCCGACGGAAAGGGCCTGATCTTCTGACCATGCCAGGCCAAGTTTGAGCCCAAATCGAGATGGAGTTGCGAAAAATGAGAGACGGGCAGCCCAAATGTTTGAGGTTGTTTGGGAGTCCAAAACTTCAATTCAGCCTAACTACAAGTTGCAAGAGTCACATTCCCTTTGTGGGCCCCACGGCTAATGAGGACACCAGCAGCACTAAAGGATGCACACACTAGTACATATCCTAGCCTAAGAAAATGTGTAGGGTTTAGTTTACTTGCAAAGATCGAGGTGTTCAATCAACACCCAAGGTTCCAAGGCGTTGAATTCCGCTGAAGTGGCAGGGCGGAAGGCTGGGTCCAGAACTTTCGAGGAAAAAAGCACCAGTTTCGGCTGACGAGAAGCAGTCGGAGAGGCCTGACAACCTGTGACTGACTCGACGCAGCACCTCCACAAGAGTGGGCGAACACAAGAAGTCCTACAAAATCCTACAAAGAGATGCGTGAACATAGACTTAAACCATGGCTTTCGACAAAACATACCGTAGGCGGATTTTCATGGATTTTCTATGCACGACACGGCACACCAAAAATTTGGGCAACCCGGGCCACAAGCCTGCTCCAAGCCTCCAGCCAACCAGCCATGCTAGATCCATGCAAGTTGAGCAAGTGCGCCCTTCCCCCACCACATGCACAAAGAAAACACAACCCTTCCTGGAATCCGCTGGTTTAGTAGCGAACCTGTCCATCTTTGGAGGACAATAAGCGCGGTAGGTGGCCTTGTTGGGGTCTTGGGAAGGAAGGATTGTGCTGGATGCTTCTTCAGTTCTGCCCGGGCCGAGCTCAGCCGAGCTCAGCCGAGCGCTCTCTGACACCTCCGCCGCGCGTTCGCCGAACGCCGAAAGCGCAGGGCACAGGGTCTGGGCACCATCTGGTTGGTTCGTTGGGGAAGGGTAATCTGGCAAAATGAACCAGCCAATGGTACAAATGGATACACATGGGAAGAGGCGAAAATGGCGAACATATGCCAAAGTGGTCTGGAAGTGTGGTGTGGGCCAATGCCACAACACCAAACCCGTGCAAGGTTCCCATGCCCATTGGCAGGCTGGTAGGTGGTTGTAGGCGAAGGCCATGTTCAAAAAGAATAAGGAACACACACACATTTGACCTTGAACTCGTCCATGTCACATCTCCATTATCTTCGTTCTCGGAGCAAGGACGGGTCCTTCACATGACTGGGCCGGTCTCTGAAAAATCGTGACACACCCCCAATGAATTATGATTCAGTATTCATCCTTCCATATGCTCGTTGGACCTCCACATTTTGGGACCTTACTGTAACTTACCCTAACCCATGGTGAATACATGTGGACCAAGACCTTGTGCCTAACAGTTCCTAGCTGCCTCCAACACAACGACTCTCGCGACACTCACTGATCTTCTCCTTGGGCCCTCCGACGTCCGTGACAGTGGATGAGTCGAAGAAGAATTGGGCAACCAAATCCGCCCACACAACCCATTTAACATCAAGCTGATACAAGTTGTCGTGTTCCAAAGTACCTGTCGTCACCGCAGATTCTCAAACTCTGGGCATCTCTGGGTTAAAGAAGGACATTCGTCATAGTTCATCGCTTCCGTCACGGCTGAATAGCTTCCAGTCTCACCCCTCTTTGAAGGGCGACTGGTGTCGCTTGTTTCAAGCGAGGATAACTTTAGGCGCCCAGCCGAGTGTGGAAACCCCGGGGTCAAGCTCCTCAGGTAGCAAATCAGTAAATCTGTCCAAGTCGACTACTCCTGCTTTGGGACGTGACAAGAAGATTGTAAAAAAGCTTTGAATGCAGGTTGGCCAGCTCTTGGCTAAGTCCATGATTGACCAGCTTCTTCTCCCTCACTCGGCCTTGGCCCCGACTGGAGGGCTGCTCTCAAAGGATGGAGCACTCCCGTCAGGTGAGACGCTGCTCTTGAAACAACTCAACCTTGCGCCAAGACCTTAGACCATGCTTTTGATCGGATGTGAGGTTTGATAGACCATGCTCTCATGTCATATATGAGCCTAGTTTGTATGCAAATGCATCTCTCAGCAGTGCTTCATCACTTGCGCACTTGTCTGTGTTTGGCTGGAGTACTTGTACAGGTTACTTGTACAGGTTCTTAGTGCTAGTACTGATTAACGATCGCACCCGATTACATTGGTTGGTGCCAAGGATCAACACCCGAACATTGACTGTGTAACAAGGCTTGCCAGGCTTGCTTATAAACGTTGGGTGTCAATGAATCTTGTGGCCTCCATCTCCTCCATTTCAGTGTTGCATGTCCCTTTCCTGGCTTCTACCAAGAACAATACGACAAAAGAGAGTCGCCAGCACAACACAAAAGCACAAGGTGACAGCGATATTGCAAGCATGATCTACATTGACAATACCTCACTGCAAAATAACCTCAGGATGGCAAGCTTGAAAGACCTATTCTGACCGCTTGCCGCTTGCCGTCTTATAACCATTTCACAGTGCCAAGGATCCCACGCGAACCCCACTGCCCCGAAGCATACCACAACTTGGGTGGGGAGGAGCATGCCACTTGTGGCGAGGCACAGGTCGGACTAGAGCCTCCAGCCACTTGATACATTCAGGTGGCATGTCACCCCTGGAAATTGCATTTTGTAAGCACAAGGCATCTGCATTTCATAGTGGAACAAGTAAGGAGGATATCATTTAGAAATTATATGGCTTGGCCAAGAACCCGAGGACCCGAAGAGTACCAGTACCAAGTTCACGAAAGGCAGCCCAGGCACGGCTATCTTACTGCTCCCTGGCGCATATCCAGCGAAGGAGGGGATTGTCGGGCTCGGCATCGGCGTTTGAGCGGCTTTGAAACGCGCCGTCGCCTGCGCCCGGTGATGGCAGCATCGAAAATTGCAAGCTGTGGCCTGAGGTCTTCTGTCTCCTACCCGGTGTAGTTTAAATAGTGACCTGCATGTATAAATGTGTACACCCTCAATCGTTCCCTGGAATTGAAAAACAATTCAAACCCCTTTGAACAAGTCCTGCACGCCATCGGATGAGCACCTATTGGTCCGACTCTGGCCGCCCTCGCCCAAACAAACATCCGTGCAATTCAGTAAGAAGACCCCGCGGCCCTGGCTGCAGGCGCTGGCTCTGGATCGGCGTTTCGTTTTGCGGGCGCTGCTGCCGTGCTGGTGCTGGTGCCGGAACAAACCGGTAGACGGTAGACTGGCCTATTTCCCTTCACCGAACCCAGGGGTCGAAGGTTCGCACCTTGAGATGAAGTTCTTCCGCCTCTGCTCGTGCCGTCTTCACATCGGCAAGGTTGGCCTCCGGGCCCAGGGACCTCAAAATGGCCCCTGCCAGGGCGGCCTTTGCTGCCAAGGTCTCCACATGCTCAGCCCCTAAGCAGGTCTCACCTTGGTGGCAGGTGAGCATGAGGAGGTTTGTCCCCCCAAATAAGATCCAAACAATGCGGCCCCCTCTGGCAACTCCTCACAGAAAAAAAACAGGAACATCATGGAACATCCATCTTGAAGATCTTGAAGTCCAAATCGCTCAAGTTGGCCACCTCTCGCCGCAAGGCCAAGGACTCTGCCTGTGCCTCCGGAAGCTCCTTCCGGCCCAAAATCGATGCCAACTCCGCGCGGGCGGACAAGGTGTCCGGATGGGTCGCGCCCAAGGTGCTGGAGCGTCGCTCGGCGACCTGACGCACCAAGGCCTCTTCGCGCTCGGGCTCGCCCAACTCCGCCAGGCCCAGTAGGAAGCCGCCCGCGCGACTGCGGCCGCGGCGGCGCTCGGCAGGCGCCAGGGAATCCAAGCGCTGCCAGATCTGCTCGTTCAACTGCTCTGCCTCACGAGGGTTGCTGCACTCCAACAGGAAGGCCAAACGGCCCAGAGCGGTCAAGGTCTCCGGATGGCTGGGACCCAGCTTCTGC
Source organism: Durusdinium trenchii (assembly GCA_963970005.1). Taxonomy (NCBI): domain Eukaryota; class Dinophyceae; order Suessiales; family Symbiodiniaceae; genus Durusdinium; species Durusdinium trenchii. The sequence goes on along the minus strand of CAXAMN010025472.1, from coordinate 1,963,218 downwards.
TCACGACGTGACACCACCTGGCAGCGGAATCACCAAGAAATGACCGTTCTCCGGAATCACCAGGTGGGTTTGGGACGGTGCATGTGCGTGTAGCTATGGGCATCTATGGACCTATAGGATACTCCGAGTCGATGTAACAAATCCATCACAGCGAAACGTGACCTCACGCAGGTGAGCTTCTGCTTGTCGATGTCGGGTCTCGTCCCCTTGCACCGCCAAAATGTGCGCCAGCTGGCATCGTGCTTTCAGGGTGGTGGGGTCATCCCTTCCTCAGCAGATCTGGAAATCTAGATTGCAGTCGACCATCGACCGTCCATTTGAGAGTGTTTGACACCGACGAGCAGCAGGAGGATTCACTCTGGCGAACTCTTCGGCAAACCCTGAGAGGAGGATCCTGCTAGGGGATGTGAGGCATTGGACAACATTTGACACGTCGCACGGAAACGTGCAAGACAAAGACAGTAAGAGAGCCTGCAGGTCTATTCAATGCAGAGTGTATACGTTCCGTCAGGACTCCGGGCTCGCGGCTCAAAACCCCAAGTGCTTGGCTTTTATGGGGGACACCCGTGCCTACTTTTTTTGCGATGGCATGCGATGACCATCCCTTCAATCCGAGGTTCCGAAGGAGACGTGCGCCTGGTCAACCAAGTTCTTCAGCATTTGCTCCGCATCCTCCAATCGTTCTTGACGTCGTAAGATCTCCTGAGTCCACCCCTGATGGAGTGGGCGAAACAAACCCGCCGATGTTCTTCTCACGTGCATCCGAACAACACGCCGAACTGAAAGCTGGAGGAATTGATGCGATTTGGTGCACCATATTTGGGTCATACATCTTCTATGGGTGTGGGTCATAGATGGTCATAGTAACCCCTGGCCTCGGGCTGGGCACACCCTTGGAATCTCACTCATCCCATCAAGTCGCCTACCAAACCCACAACGTCCCGCATACTCCACCTTTCAGCGACTCGTCCATTACGCGGGGACCCGTGTTGGTCTTCCTCTCTTTTGGACTCTTTTTGGTCTCCAAAGAAGTTCGGCCCAGGGTCCGCGAGATTGGACTTGGCGCGCAAGGTGTTGGAATGCTGCGGCCCCAGGGTTCGCTCACGAACTTCCAAGACCTGACGGTAGATCTTCTCGCTCTCCTCCTTGGGAGACCGCGGAGGAGAGGCGGTCTGCCCCGAGCGGAGCAGACCGAGGGGTTGGGATGGGTTGAGGGTCGAGAACGAGGAGATCAATGACCTGAAAAATGGCCTGCATCAAGAGCCTTCCATGGCCACTTCAGGTGCGGAAAAGGTATCAGATTTGGCACCATGTCTGGTTCCGTGATCCCACATGGGTTTGATGCACCAAATCCAGCACCATCTGGGATAAGAACACAGGTCTCCCTGGCAGGTTTGGTGCAGCTGGTTCAAGAATTTGCCCGCCAATGAACCTCCCTCAAACGTCCTGGAAGCTGAGCAGAACACTCCAAGAAAAAACTCTCCCAAAAGATGTTATCCAGTGACATGTGTTCGACTTCCATGATGGATTGTCTGAGGGAGGCTTGTGTGACTACGCTGTCCAAGGCGCTAAGCTCCCCATCTTGGCCTTCAATGCAGCCTCGTGGGAGTGCGTACGTGAGGAGTCGCTCGGCCCGCTAGGCGCCGCAACCCCGGTACCCAGTCCAAGTTCTGCTATGTGCTGAACATGAATGATTGGAGTCCTTGAGCGCGCTTCAAGTACCAACCACCAAAGCAATGCTCCAAAAGTTCCAAGGAGGCAGTGAGACTGAGGGTCGGGCCAGGTTGAACTTGGATGACGTCACGTCTCCATGTTCCGCACCAAACTGCGCTTCCATCTTCTTGCAAACCTCTGTGTGCAGCTTCTCTGCCTCATGAAACCTGCGGATGAAGAATCACAGTTTGCAGGGGAATTATCGCATGACTTATTATGTAATCTAGAGCGCTTGCTACCCCCAAAGTTGGAGTACATGCAAGTACGGTTGAGTGTGATGAGGTGCTGAGGGGCCTTTAGCTGGGAGGCGCTGGCAGTTTAGAAGTCCATCATTTTTGGATGTTATGGCATTATGGAGGGACAGTCTGCCCGACCACAGTCAAAGCAACGTTGGAATACATTCAGCAATGCTATATATATATATAAGTGAGTGTACAAGTGCTACAAGCGCCAAGTGATGCACATTGAATTGTGTAGAAGTTGTGCAATCAGTTAGATAATCAAAGGAAGTTTAGTGTGCAAAACTTCCGTGTTACGGACATTCAACAGCTGTTCAACCACCACTCATCATACACCACTCATCATACACCACTCATCATACACCACTCATCATACACGACTCATCATACACCACTCATCATACACCACTCATCATACACCACTCATCATACACCACTCATCATACACTAATCATCATACACCACTCATCATACACGACTCATCACACACCACTCATCATACACCACTCATCATACACCACTCATCATACACCACTCATCATACACCACTCATCATACACCAATCATCATACACCACTCATCATACACCACTCATCATACACCACTCATCATACACCAGTCATCATACACCAGTCACCATACACCACTCATCATACGCTACTTATCATCCAGTTTGCTCTACCTCCAGTTGGCTCTAGTGTCAACAGCTCTAGCTCCAATAAGCTCTTAGTTTCAATAGCTCTAGCTCCACTTAGCTCTGGTTTCAACAGCTCAAGCTCCAGGCAACTCCAGCTCCAGGTGCAGATTTCGTGGCAGGTGCAGCACTTTGTGAACCTCCATGCGCAGATTTCGTGGCAGGCACAGCACTTTGTGAACCTGCACGTGCAGATTTCGTGGCAGGCACAGCACTTTGCGAACCTCCATGTGCAGATTTCGTGGCGGGTGCAGCACTTTGTGAACCTCCATGTGCAGATTTCGTGGCAGGTGCAGCACTTTGTGAACCTCCATGTGCAGATGTCGTGGCAGGTGCAGCACTTTGTGAACCTCCATGTGCAGATTTCGTGGCAGGTGCAGCACTTTGAAAAAATCCATGCGCAGATTTCGTGGCAGGCACAGCACTTTGCGAACCTCCATGTGCAGATTTCGTGGCAGGTGCAGCACTTTGTGAACCTCCATGTGCAGATTTCGTGGCAGGCACAGCACTTTGTGCACCTCCATGTGCAGATTTCGTCGCAGGCGCAATACAAAATGCATTGTGGAGAGATAGCGAACGCACGAAATGCTGTATTTTTCAATGGAACCGGTGGCTCCGAAGCTGGCAAGTCAAGGTCTGCGGAACGACGGTTGCGAGACGGTCTCGGGTCATTCTCGGGCATGGTCGGAATCGTCCGTCCATTGGGATTAGAGTTTTCACTTGTTTCTTGAAGCGCAGATTTCGTGGCAGGCACAGCACTTTGTGAACCTGCATGTGCAGATTTCGTGGCAGGCACAACACTTTGTGAACCTCCATGTGCAGATTTCGTGGCAGGTGCAGCACTTTGTGAACCTCCATGTGCAGATTTCGTGGCAGGTGCAGCACTTTGTGAACCTCCATGTGCAGATGTCGTGGCAGGTGCAGCACTTTGTATAGACCCTGAAGTTCGGGGCCTAAGTCAGATTCCGCCAGCCGCCGGATACTTTAGGCGGCTGATTCCGCCAGCCGCCGGATACTTTAGGTGGCTGATTCCGCCAGCCGCCGGATACTTTGGTGGCTGATTCCGCCAGCCGCCGGTTACTTTGGTGGCTGGCTGGCTGATTCCGCCGGCTACTTTTTAGTTGGCTGGCTGGCTGATTCCGCCGGGTACTTTGGTGGCTGGCTGGCTG